>CM050211.1:11881149-12031149 GCA_027475355.1 Coilia nasus | reverse complement strand
CTCTTCCTGTCCCACTTCGGCTTCCTGTCCCTGGAGGCGCTCAAGGTACACACACATCTGTTGACTTATTGATTATTCGCTGATGGAGCAGTCGAACCTGCTCTCGTCTGTGGATGTGCAGTATTTGCTCACAAGCTCAAAAGAGGAAGTAAATCGCTTTCTCTAGGACACCTTAAGCAATCCAGTAAGGGAACAAAACCTAGGTTGCAATACAGCCCTCATCCACCCCACTCCACCAGCAACAGAGTTCAATTAGAGGGGACAGAGTCAGAAGGAGGCAGCATCACCTCCAGGTCGCAGTGGTGTAGCTTAGCTCGTCTACAAGCGCTGCCCAGAGGTTCTCCAGTATCAGTATGAAGATCCTGAAGGTGATCTGGCGAAGAGCGAGAGTTACTGACCAGTGGAGCTGTGCTGCGGACGTTTGGGTCGCTAAGGAGAATTGTAGGAACATCAACCAAGGATGAACTTCAAACCCTCTAAGTCATGGTCCATGCTGTTGAAGAAGGGCAAGATGACTGACGCATTACGTTTTTCCTGGAACCTGTCATTCCATCTGTCCCAGAGCAGCCGGTCAAGAGTCTGGAGAAGCTCTTGAACTCAAGCTTGAAGGACACCGCTGCCATACAGCAGTCCATGCAAGGGCTCGGCACACAACTCTCCAAGATTAACAGGTCTACAGTAGTCTGCTCGATAGATTTAAGTTCGCTGCAGAGGATTAGCAGGACATTCACTCTGTAAGGTCCTCGGTTGGGCAGTACAGGAGCATTACCAGCATTGCACAGCTGCTTCCTTTGCTTGCTGAACAAACATGGTTCATTTTGTCCAAAATGTTCAGACATTTACTCAGTCCTAAGAGTAATGAAAATCATTGATTCTCAGAGGCACACAGACTAACAGTAAATATGTCTGGCAGATCACCTGTTTCCCTCTTGTGTTTGTGTGTGTGTGTGTTGTGATGAGACGCTAAACTGGCTGTTTTGCGTTCCCCATAGGAGCCAGGCAACAGCCGCCTGCCCCCCCACCTCGTCGCCCTCGACTCCTCGCTGCCCGGCTTCTTCGATGACATCGGCTACCTGGACCTGCTGCCGGGGCGCCCGTGTGACACGGTCTTCATCTTCTACATGCGGGCAGGACAGAAGAGCAGCCAGGAGGTAGGGCACAGAGGGTGGCACTGTCACACGTGGACCCAAGGGGGTCACCAGGATGCTGGGGCACAGAGAGGGCTACAGCAGGGCACAGAGGGTGGCACTGTCACACGTGGACCCAAGGGGGTCACCAGGATGCTGGGGCACAGAGAGGGCTACAGCAGGGCACAGAGGGTGGCACTGTCACACGTGGACCCAAGGGGGTCACCAGGATGCGGGGGCACAGAGAGGGCTACAGCAGGGCACAGAGAGGGTGGCACTGTCACACGTGGACCCAAGGGGGTCACCAGGATGCGGGGGCACAGAGAGGGCTACAGCAGGGCACAGAGAGGGTGGCACTATCAGATGTGGACCCAAGGGGGTCACCATGATGCGGGGGCACAGAGAGGGGTACAGCAGGGCACAGAGAGGGTGGCACTATCAGATGTGGACCCGAGAGGGTCACCAGGATGCGGGGACACGTAGAGGGTGACACTGAAACGGGTAAAATAGGACACGGAGAGGGTGACACTGTCACCAGGATGCGGGGACACAGTCAGGGTGACACTGTTAGACATGGACCATGGGGGGGGGGGGGGGGGGGGGCGACAAGGGGGAACGGGGACACATAGACACAGAGAGAGGGGGTGCACAAGGTTGGGGGCACAAGGTTAGAGAGTTGGTCTTGGGATCAGAGGGTCACGGTTCGAATCCCCGAAGGGGACGCACTCTAGATATATGTGCAGAGAGTCATAAAGAGTCTGCTTCTTGCCTACTCTTTAAAACACACACTGCCCTCTGTCTCTCTCTCTCACACACATACTGCCCCTATCTCACACACACACGCAGATCCTGAGGAATGTGGAGTCGTCGGCTAATGTGCAGAGGAACTTCCTGGAGCTGCTGCTGTCTCTGGGCTGGCCGGTGGAGGTGGGTCAGCACCCGGGCTGGACGGGCAGCGTCTACACCAGCTGGACCATCAACACCACGCCCAACGGCACCGAGCACAGTCTCACAGGTGAGTACACACACACACACACACACACACACACACACACACACACCAAGCCCAATGGCACCGAGCACAGTCTCACAGGTGAGTACACACACACACACACACACACACACACACACACACACCACGCCCAACGGCACCGAGCAAAGTCTCACAGGTGAGCACACACACACACACACACACACACACACACACACACACCACGCCCAATGGCACCGAGCACAGTCTCACAGGTGAGCACACACACGCACACACACACACACACACACCACGCCCAATGGCACCGAGCACAGTCTCACAGGTGAGCACACACACGCACACACACACACACACACACCACGCCCAACGGCACCGAGCAGTCTCACAGGTGAGCACACACACACACACACACACACCAAGCCCAATGGCAGCGAGCACAGTCTCACAGGTGAGTACACACACACACACACACACACCACGCCCAATGGCACCGAGCACAGCATCAGAGGTAAGTATATACACACACACACACCACGCCCAACGGCGGTGAGCACACACACACACACATACACATACACACACCACTCCCGACAGCACCGAGCACAGTCTCACAGGTGAGCATAGCTTAGCTCCACACACATTTTAGATATAGTAGAGTACACACACACACACACACACACACACACACACACACACACACACACACACACACACACACACACACACACACACCACGCCCAGCGGCACCGAGCACAGTCTCACAGGTGAGTACACACACACACACACCATAACACTGCCTCAATCAACAGACTGAAGTGTCCTTGTAAACTTTGAATTTGTCATTTATATACAGGGTGGGCCAGAACAAACTGGACCATTTTTTTTAAATGACTCCTCAGTTGTTTAGGCTACCACAGTTTAAAGCTCAATCCGTTCTCTTTCCAATTATATCATTGTTTATGACCATGAAAGCAAGGAGATGTCCACCCTGTGTATACATAGAGTTGGCGAGCTCTATGGTGGCTGCCATTATTTATGACTTTGAAAGCAAGGAGATGTATGTCCACCCTGTATACAGAGTTGGTGAGCTCTATGGTGGCGGCCATTTTGTGCTGCCATTTTGAGACTATAGGTACGAACAGGGGACGCTAGGAAAATACAGTGTTTGTGTTTTTCACTGTGATATACAACCCCACCACTAGACCACGATAGCTGTAAGCGCCTGAAGTTGCACTGTGTTGTGTAGTTATGTAGAGTAGCTGATTTACAGGGGCCACAGAGTGGAAAGCTGTTTTTACCTTGCTGAGGTTTGTTTTGTTTGTTGAAATAAAATATGTTGTTCATGACCACAGAGCTGTCATTAATGTAAAACATGGATGTGCCCATATGTAAATCTTAAACTTAGAAATAGCCTGTAAAAACAGGCGAATTTGGACAAAGCCTGGTTGTGATGTCATATTTGCAGAATCAACTATAGTTCAGCTGTGGTTG
This sequence comes from Coilia nasus, assembly GCA_027475355.1. Classification (NCBI taxonomy): domain Eukaryota; kingdom Metazoa; phylum Chordata; class Actinopteri; order Clupeiformes; family Engraulidae; genus Coilia; species Coilia nasus. Next base: position 12,027,540 of record CM050211.1, on the reverse strand, counting down.
CTAAAAAGGGTGATATTTAGCCAAAACGAGCCTTTTCATCGCCAGCCTAAATATAAGGTGGTAATTGGGCTTTTAGTTGGACTTGTAACTGATTTTGTATAAAACAAAGTTGAATACATTCTTGTCTGCACACAAGACTATAAGGTATAATACTGCATTCAACTATTCTATGTTCCCTCCAAACAACGTTCCCTCCCGTACCATTCCTTTCCCTTTTCCCAGTAGGTGTAAGTAGGGCAGGACTAGAGCATCACCTGCTTACATAATGGGGTTAGCCTTAGCTTTGAGCCAGCACCCCTACAGCATCTGAGCACAGAAATACTGCCTGTGTTTTCAATACTTACAGACCTAATGCTACCTTGTAGCAATGTTCATGTTCTCTCAAAGTTAATGCAGTGATTAGTGACATCTTCTTCTTTGGTATGAGTAGCTTCAGATGATATTATTTTGATTTTACGGGGTCTTTGCACAGACACTACAGTGGGCAAACACATACTCACAGGAGTAACACAGGCAGGCAATGTCTTATAAAAGCACTGTTGCAAACTCCTCCTTTTGCAGTGATATGCTAAGGCCTCATTTCCAACGGCTTGAGCGTGTACAGCGCGTATCCGTTTACAATAGGTTTGTATAGGGGCAGAATACGCTCAGATCACACCTGCGGTGGAAATGGTCTAATCTGTTAACGTGCATTCTAAACGAATACGGACAGAAAACGGGCACGCGCTGAATACGCAGAGAGTTTGGTGGAAATGAGCCCTAACTCTCACACATGTAGAGATGCATGTTCTTATCACATGAAGGTGAAACCTTACAGCAGGCCTATATATATAGATATGTACCTTTGCTGACCACATACACACAAACACACACACACACACACACACACACACACAGAAACACAAACACAAGTGTGTGACTGGATGTGCGTGGGTGCTCACACAGTCAAACATATTGATCTGTTGACAAGGAGCTTGTAAAAGCCGAAGGAGTTTTAAAGGGACTCTTTTTGAGAAAGCTGAGAACTGGGGTGGGCTGTGTGGATTAGGGGGAGCTGTAGTCTCTCTGCTGCTCAGCCAGAGGGAGTCGGCCCTGACTGATCTGCTGCTGAATATTAATGCGGCCGGGCCAGGCTGCTCGCAGGGCAGCAGAATATGGCCTACGGAAATGGCTTCTCTGATAGCCCCACCATCCTTCCTCTGTGATTAAAAGTATGCCTTTTCTTCTTTTTCTTGGCGCTCTCCTCCTCCTCTCCTCCCCCATGTTTCTGTGTTTGGCAGATGAGTCAGACTCGCTGGGGGACACGGGCGGGGGCGCCTTCAACGGCGAGAGGCGGGTGCTGTACTACGCCGACGCGCTGACCGAGATCGCCTTCGTGGTGCCCTGCCTGAGCGACTCCTCCGGTGAGACTCTTCAGCACCTCAACACCTCACTGTTGCTTTTGCCTGGGCCTGGAGTTTTAGTTTTGCCCCCCAGCCATGTTTTTGCTCTTTCTTACGCCTCCTCTCTCTCCCTCTCTCCCTCTTTCTCCTCCTCTCTCTCCCTCTCTCTCCCTGTTTCTCCTCCTCTCTCTCCCTCTCTCTCCCTCTTTCTCCTTCTCTCTCTCCCTCTTTCTCCTCCTCTCTCCCCCTCTCTCCTCCTCTCTATCCCTCTTTCTCCTCCTCTCTCTTCCTCTTTCTCCTCCTCTCTCTTCCTCTTTGTCCTTCTCTCTCTCCCTCTTTCTCCTCCTCTCTCTCCCCCTCTCTCCTCCTCTCCCTCCCCCTCTCTCCTCCTCTCCCTCCCTCTTTCTTCCCGTACTCTCTCCCACCCTTCCGTAATACCTCTGTTTGGGTAGGGCATTGATTACATCTGGGACATTGTTTGTCATACCGCTGCTCTGGTGCCCAATTAGATTTTTCATTTGTGTGTGTGTGTGTGTGTGTGTGTGTGTGTGTGTGTGTGTGTGTGTGTGTGTGTGTGTGTGCGTGCGTGCGTGCGTGCGTGCGTGCGTGCGTGCGTGCGTGCGTGCGTGCGTGCGCGCGTGCGCGCGTGCGTGCGTGTGCATGCATGGGTGGGTCATTGATTTTTCCTACCATGTTGGTCCATTTCTTCCATGTATGAGCAAATGGTAATTCTGTTTGATCCTCTAATTACATGGCCCATGTCCATTCATTAAGGCAGATGAAAACTAACTGTGCTGTGTGTGTGTGCTGTGTGTGTGTGATTTGTAGCAGAGTCGTCAGAAAACAGCTTCCCCACGGCAGACTCTGACTCTCAGCTGGAGCTGCTACCGACCCTGCTGAAGCAACCCAACCTCACACTGGACCTCTACCCCAACCACTCAGAGAACATGGGCCCCACACAGCGGGTACACACACACACACACACTCACACACACTCACACTCACACTGGAGCGCTACCCCAACCACTCAGAGAACATGGGCCCCACACAGCGGGTACACTCACACACACACACACACACACACACACACACACTCACACTGGAGCGCTACCCCAACCACTCAGAGAACATGGGCCCCACACAGCGGGTACACTCACACACACACACACACACACACTCACACTCACACTGGAGCGCTACCCCAACCACTCAGAGAACATGGGCCCCACACAGCGGGTACACTCACACACACACACACACACACACACACACACACACTCACACTCACACTGGAGCGCTACCCCAACCACTCAGAGAACATGGGCCCCACACAGCGGGTACACTCACACACACACACACACACACACACACACACACTCACACACTCACACTGGAGCGCTACCCCAACCACTCAGAGAACATGGGCCCCACACGGCGGGTACACACACACACACACACACACACACACACACACACACACACACTCACACACTCACACTGGAGCGCTACCCCAACCACTCAGAGAACATGGGCCCCACACAGCGAGTACACACACACACACACACACACACACACTCACACTCACACTGGAGCGCTACCCCAACCACTCAGAGAACATGGGCCCCACACACACATGTACTCTCTCTCTCTCTCTCTCACACACACACACGCGCACACACACACACACACACACATACATATGCTCCCACACACTCTCTCCAAGTCATGTACACCAGGAAAGACAAACTTAAACAATGCATAAACATGCATAAATTAGCCGTTAGTCCAAATTAGGAGCTCTCTAAATATGCTGTTTTCTTTGTTTTTGGTAGTTTTGTTTGTGTTTATGTATGTGTGTGTGTGTGTGTGTGTGTGTGTGTGTGTGTGTGTGTGTGTGTGTGTGTGTGTGTGTGTGTGTGTGTGTGTGTGTGTGTGTGTGTGTGTGTGTGTGTGTGTGTGTGTGTGTTGTTTCTAATGCAGAGTCCGACGGTGAAGAGTAAAAAGATGCCCTCGGGCAGATCCATCCCCACTCTGGGGCCGGACACCAAAGTGCTGGTTGTGTGGGTGGAGCGTTTCGATGACATAGGTAATGCACGCACCCCCCGCCTCCAGCCCAGATGAGGGGAACACACAATTCAGCTTTGCTGGCTCGCCTCACACTGGGTGGCCTTTACTGATCCTAACCCATAACTGAGGTGTGTGTGTGTGTGTGTGTTTCCCCCCCTCAGAGAACTTCCCCCTGGCTGACCTGCTGGTGGAGACGAGTACGGGGGTGGAGACTGCCGTGAACAGCAGCACCTCCTGCAGGTGAGTACGCGCGGCGCACTTGCCTCATATGCCAGGATCAGAGCATACAGTTGTCTCGTCTTTCACTATTGTTGTTTACGATTGGCCACGTCCTAATGTAAGATCTTAGAACAACAAATTCCCCACGCGTCTTGGTTGGGAGACAGGCCACATTACAAGACAGTGATTTGTTATTTTATGGTTTCCATTGACTGCTGGTGACAGGGCTCCCGATATTAACAATGCACACTTTATACGACTCCCCACAAAATTCTGACAAGCGAGTCTTTTTGTCAGGGTGTCGCAAACAAAAAATCACAGGTCATAAAGTCACATTGTGAGTCTCATTCACGTCCAATTGGGGCTGATGTGGTGTAATAGCGGGGTTCCCATTACCGGGCCAAACCCGAGCCAACACGGGTGTACCGGTGCTAAGTGGCTTCACACTTTCAGGGGGAGGTGCTGACACGGGCCTACAGGGGCTGTCCTGGGTGCTAGTAGCCTGCGATTTCTGGCCCAACCAAAACGATGGTCCTACAGGGGCCTAAAGGGGGTCTAGGTCGTGGGTAAAGGCGGTGTCAAGGTCGGGGCGGCGTCAACATTTGGAAGCAAAATAAAGCGAAGATGACATGAGTATTATCTGCACCTGTATTACCGTTGTTACTGAAGAATATGAAAAAGATGGATCACCAGTTCTGGTCAGCTGAATTATATCCGTGCTGGTTGTTCTAGAATATGAAGTCCAGCTGGGTGTGCAGGGACTGGCCCTGGTCATGCTGCGGTCATGCTCTGGACCTCTGCAGCTTCAGCATTGCTGGAGACACCAGTAGCCAGAAACAGATCATTCAGTGTTAACATACTTCAGCAGTGAAATCTTACTGTGATGTCCCTATTTACTGGGATTCACTCAGAAATCTCTTTCTCTGTCTTGTCTTTTTTTCTGTCTCTCTCTCTTTCTCTCTCTCTCTCTCTCTCTCTCTCTCTCTCTCTCTCTCTCTCTCTCTTTCTCTCTCTCTCTCTCTCTCTCTCTGTCTATCTCTCTGTTTGTCTACGTCTCTCTCTCTCTCCCTCCCTCCCTCTCTCACTCTCTGCTTTTATTCTGTGTTTCATTGCCTTCTTTCTGATTCTCTCTTTCTGCTACCCCTCCCCCCGGCCCCGGCTCTCCTCCTTCTCCCCCCCTCCTCCCCCACCCCCCCTCAGGTCCACGTTCTCGGAGAAGGATGTCCCTGTGATCTTCATCCACCCGCTGAAGACGGGCCTGTTCCGCATCAGGCTGCACGGGGCCATGGGCAAGTTCAGCATGCTCATCCCCCTGGTGGACGGCATGGTGGTCAGCCGGCGCTCATTAGGTGTGTGTGTGATTATATATGCAACATTTATATCCAAGCCTTGCAGCTTTTTTACCACTCACCAGGTGAACGCTTTTGTGTTGATTTGGTACATTTGGGTGCATCTGTTCCCTTTTAGGCCTAACAGTGTTCCGTAAACACTGTGTGTGTGTGGCAATAACAAAACTACTTGCAGTTTACTCTTTTTTATTTATTATTATTATTATTATTATTATTATTATTATTATTATTATTATATAGAGGAAGTAGCTGAAAGTGTTGAAGAGTTTGTCTGAAAAAAAGGAACCCAAGACAAATTGCATTTCAGTACATGTTGTAGCCAAATAAAATAATCAAGTGTGTGTGTGCCTGTGTGTGTGTATTTGTGTGTGTGTGTGTCTCTTCCACGGGGTCAGGGTTCCTGGTGCGTCAGACGGTGATAAACGCCTGCAGGCGGAAGCGTCTGGAGAGCGACTCGTACAGCCCGCCCCACGTACGCCGCAAGCAGAAGATGGCCGACATCGTCAACCGCTACCGCAACAAGCAGCTGGAGCCCGAGTTCTACACCTCGCTCTTCCAGGAGGTCGGGGAGGGCAGCCTCAATCCTTAACACACACACACACACACACACACTCACACACACATTACACCGTTACTGCAAACAATACCCTTATGGAGAGAGTCAGACGGGCTTCAATCTCAAACACAAACTTGCATACATATATTCACAAGCTCAGTTTGTGAAACATGGGCACAGATTTCTGATTTCACCCAAATTGCCATGTTCGTATTTACCCATAGTGCATTTCAGGTTTTGCTCTGTTACGCTTTCTCTCTCTCTCTCCCTCTCTCTCTCTTTCTCTCTCTCTCTCTCTCTCTCTCTCTCTGTCTCTCTCTCTCTCACACACACACACACACTCTCTCACTTATACACACACCTGCACACATGCACATGTCAGTCCTCCAAGCTGTTAAGTTTTAGTAAGAGGTATATTTTTTTTCTTTCCTCATTCATGTTCCCTACATGATCCAGACTACTGTATTTTTTCCTTTATGTGTGTTTGTTTGTGAAAGACTAACAGTGGAGGAGAGAGCCGTGGGAAATGGCAGTTAACACTACATGTGCATGTGAAGCCATGGACCGATGCAGTCAGGTGGTCCACCATTAGCTTCCAGAAAAGCAGAGAACATGGCGGCTACTGGTGCGATGACTGTGTATTTTCCCATTTCCTGGCAGAGACAGGGAAACAGGTTTTTTTTCGTTTATTGTTTTCATTTTGATTTTAAGGTCTGTGTTGTCATAAACCCATATGCCAGTTAACATTGAACTTTTAGTACTCTGGTCTAGTTTATTTGTTATCTCAGGTAGTTTGCTATGTTTTTCCTTTTTCTTTTCATGCGTGTTGGTGCACCTCACCAGCTTGGGATGTGCTTAGGAGGCATCCTTCTCAGTCTCTGTCTTAGAAGGCATCCTTCTCAGTCTCTGTCTTAGGAGGCATCCTTCTCAGTCTGTCTTAGGAGGCATCCTTCTCAGTCTGTCTTAGAAGGCATCATTTTCAGTCTGTGTCTTAGGAGGCATCCTTCTCAGTCTGTCTTAGGAAGCATCCTTCTCAGCCTCTGTCTTAGAAGGCATCCTTCTCAGTCTCTGTCTTAGAAGGCATCCTTCTCAGTCTGTCTTAGAGGGCATCATTTTCAGTCTGTGTCTTAAAAGGCATCCTTCTCAGTCTCTGTCTTTGGGCTCCAGACTCCTCCTGCACTTACAGATATGACTCTGTTCTTTTGCTTTACTCTCAACGCTTATGCTGAGACTGACTGACACCAGTGCTGCCCTTCTGTCTTTTTTAAAATGTGCCAAGACTGACACCTTCTGTAGGTCTTCCAGTTCATCAGATCAAGGAGCGTATGCTTTGAAGGGGACATCCATGTTTGTGTCAAACCAAGAAGTGATCGTTACATTTGCAGTCCTATGACTTTTCACACACTAAGTGGTAACAATCATTTTAATTGTTTTAATTACTTAATCTGCATCTTTCTTTTATATTCCTTTGGACTTTAAAATGCAATTAGAACCAAATATAAAGGGCTTACTTTTCTCTTTGATGTTCTGTGTCTCAGCTTCCTGTTAAGTAGAACCACGAGCCATAGGTCCGGCCTTTTCAGCCTTTTTGTTCCCTGTCATTTAGTTACCGCTTGTGTTTTGTTTTGTTGTATTTATTGTCACAACCTTCAAGCTTCAGAATGGAGAGTTGCACCCTGACTGTTGTCAAACATCACTGCGGCCCCGTATCCATTTCAGCTGAGAGCACATAGCACATCGCGGGCGTGACATTAATCTGCACTAGCTCCTGAAAGAGGACACTTTGGAGAAAAAGAAACTCAACATTACTGTACTCAGTCCCGAATGCTCATACGTTGTTTTTTTTTTCTACACTATAACATTGTTTTCAGAGTTCTGTACTTTTTAACAAGGATGGTCTTCACGGTGAATGAGGACAAGTTGGAGACCAATGACTGATCTTGTTTTTTTGTTTATTGTTATTTCTTTGTTGTGGATGTCTCAGCAGAAAAGAGCTCCAATGTTGACATGCCAAGAAGGACCTTTGTTAATGGGTTGGTCATCAGACTTTTGACAGAAAGAGGAAATGTGTTTTGAAATCATCTAACATATCTGTTTTGGGGATGTGTATGTCTGTTTTAAATACAATTTATGATGATGATGAAGCCACCTGCTTTAATATAAATAATGTTATACACACATTCTTTTGTCATTTGTTTGAAATGATTTTGTTTTCTGCTGTTTTCTGTAAATATTGAAAGCATCAGCTTGTATAAAGTTGGATGATATGTACATAGGAAAGTGTGGAAGTTGATTTCACCCATCTGATCTTTGCTCCTTAGGACAGGCACAGAAAAAACGCTCGTTTGTATTTATGCCTATTATATATGTGTCCAAAAGAAACACATTGAATATTGAATGTAACACATGTAATGAATAAAGATTTTAATTAACTTCTTAAACCACAACAGTCCTTGACGAGTTCTTCCGTTGAAGCACATTGTTAAGTGCTTGTGGTGTTTTGTCGCTGTCTTTTCATTTGGGTATTGCCCAGCTGATAAACGGCGAGGCTTTTCCCAGAGGTCCTCGGCGGTGGCCGGAGTCGTTTGTCACTGTCTGCTTTGTGTAGATAGCCGTGGCAGCATTGTTCCGGTGCTCTCCTGGCTTTTCTGCTGACGTGCTACTACAGCCGAACATATCTCCTTATTTATTTATTTATTTATTTATTTATTTATTTATTTATTCAGCTTGGAGAAGATAAGCTGATATTCCAAAATGCCTCACTTTCCTTTGCGTGAGTGAATGAATGTATTCTTTTTTTGTGCGAGTGCCCTCCACCTCAGAGCAATCCACAGGCACCATTATGCAGTCTCGCCACATGGAGGCAGTAGAGCATCTTCGCACAGCCTGTACAAACATACGTATTGGTGTACTGACTGGTGCTGTGTTTGCACATGGGTGTGTGTTGTGGTGCTCTGGCAGCGAGTCTCACCCTGTGCTAGTACTATATCCATGTGGTCACCAGAGATTAACCACTGTTTAACTGCGATTAAGAGCCGTGATAAGTGGGTGAGTTGCAGACAAAGCATTCACATCTCCGCTCTGCTAGCGCAATGCTGACATCAAACAACCCTGTGCAACAAGACTGCCTGTGTGAAGTGTTTTCTCGCAGCTAAGGAAAAGTGAAAAGTGAAACTGGAGGGGGGCACTTTTGAGAGGAATTAGTCATTTCTACCATTGCTGTCAGCGAACTAGAAAATGAGGCAGATGTTGTCGTCGAAAATGACTCAATTTAATCTCGAAACGGAGGCCGTCGCCTTAAAATAGCAAACGAATAATTCAGGATTGCAAATGAAATAGCCACCCGTGAGCGGCGTGTTGATGAGGTGAGAAATAAAGCTTTAGATGAGGGCACACGAGTAATGAGTCATTTCTGGTGGTGATCCACGGTTGGTTCTGCACCTGGTGCTGACTGGGAGGGCATTTGGTGCCCCACACACTGTTGTGGGTTGTGAAGTGCTCTCTTGATGCTCCCTCCTGTAGCTGAAGAGCAAACTCCCCTTTGTGAAGACCAGCTGCTGTGTTGGCTTATAAATTCAGTTCCAGGCAGGTGTTTGAAATGGCTGCTTAGTAGTTTGTTTTCCTCTAGTGGTTCTTCATCTTTACCCTTTTTCAAAGCAGGAGATTCTCCTGTTTGGCTCGTGATGAAAAGCCTTGGTCTATGTGGGAAGACTTTGCCATCTTATTATTGTACGAGAGCCTGTACTAGAGAGATAACACGCGTTCAAGTCCATAGATCTTCTACATGTAGTCTCCTAAAATTGTTTGTTGATAACCCTCTCTCACCATCTCCTAAAGGAGATGGGTGAAAACAATGTTCCATAAATATATGATTCTGCGAATAATTGTCATTTATTGGCTTTGCCTTCAATGCACCATAACACAGTACTTGTCAACACGGCCCAGTTTAATAAGGAACATAGTCCTGAAGCCTACAGTATGCGATAGGGTGCCCCTCTGCCATGTCTCTATCAGTCAAGGGTACTTCTGTTCTGTCCTGTCCTCTGTGTGTGCCTCCTGCAGGGTTACTGCATGTAAATGCGGCCTGGAGAGTCATCCGACATAAATCTTTATCTCCAAACCTCTCCTGGCTTTCCGGTGACCCCTTCAGTGTAATGATGCAGCTTGTTATCTCCCCTTTAGTTAAATTAGGGGCAGCAAGCCCCACACACTATCTCCCCTTTAGTTAAATTAGGAGACCCAAGCCCAACACACTATCTCCCCTTAAGTTACATTAGGAGCAGCAAGCCCCACACACTATCTCCCCTTTAGTTACATTAGGAGAACCTAACCCACACACTCTCTCCCCTTTAGTTACATTAGGAGAAGCAAGCCCCACACACTATGTCCCCTTTAGGAGAAGCAAACCCCACACTATCTCCCCTTTAGTTACATTAGGAGCAGCAAGCCCCACACACTCTCTCCCCTTTAGTTACATTAGGAGCAGCAAGCCCCACACACTCTCTCCCCTTTAGTTACATTGGGAGAACCTAACCCACACACTCTCTCCCCTTTAATTAGTTACATTAGGAGAACCTAACCCACACACTCTTTCCCCTTTAGTTACATTAGGAGCAGCAAACCCCACACACTACCTCCTCTTTAGAAGCAGCAAGACCCACACACTATCTCCCCTTTAGGAGAAGCAAGCCTCACACACTATCTCCTTTAGTTAAGTTAGGAGAAGCAAGCCCCACACACTATCTCCTTTAGTTAAGTTAGGAGAAGCAAGCCCCACACACTATCTCCTTTAGTTAAGTTAGGAGAAGCAAGCCTCACACACTATCTCCTTTAGTTAAGTTAGGAGAAGCAAGCCCCACACACTATCTCCCCGGACAGTGGACCACATGACGTCCAATTAGCATGTTTGTCCCCAATGACAGCATTCCTCCACAGCAATTGTTTCACCTCTCCACGCTGCTTATCTTCCTCGCTTCTTTTGTGTGTGTGATTAGGCAGTGCTCTTCCGAAATCTATTTACCGGCCCCTAATGCAATCATACATTCCACAGCGGTGGCAGGCAAAGGCGAAGGAGAAGGAGAAGGAGGGTGAAAACCAATTAAAAACGTTGCCAGACCACTGGAGTGTCTTAGCTATTTCCATGGCGTGGCACACACATGCACACGCACACACACGCATAGGCATAGGCTCCGCCCCTCTCCATTTGTTCCCGTGCCCGGGCTGGGGGATCGGAGCGTGTGATGAGGGAGCCGAGCAGCTGATGGGAAGAATAATTCCCTGCGCAAACAGCTCATTAAGGGGAGACAGAGATGGAGGAGGGAGGGGAGGGGGAAAGAGGGGGAAGCTCAACCCTGTTTAAGGCCACACTAGATCAATCCTGCTCTTTTCTTCTTCCGCCTCAGCTCCTCCTAAAGGTGCTGACTGTCACAGGCTTGTGCCTGCGGAGCCAGTGGCCCTGTGGGACACGCAGGAACTGCTGAGTCATGCGCTGCCACCAGGGAAGTATTTTATCCTAATTTATGAGCGCCTCTCCCCCTTCTGAACTCCTGCTGATAGAGCACCGATGACCTTCTAGCCTCTTAAAACGCACACACACAGACAGCTCCACATTCGCTACTCCACACACACACACATACACACCTACCCTCTCCCACAGCCCCTCCATGCACACTTAAACACACACACACACACACGCACGTGTGAGCTATGGAGGGGAACCCTGGTGCTGTGGCTGTCCTCTATAGCTGTGTGTGGGCCCTGTTTCACAGTCAGCTCTCCTCAAGGTGCAAGACACACACACACACACACACACACGCCATGTGTGAGCTACGGAGAGGAACCTTGGTGCTGTGGCTGTCCTCTATGGCTGTGTGTGGGCCCTGTGTCAAAGTCAGCTCTCCTCAGGGTGTGGCACACACACACACACACACACAGCTCAGCTCTCCTCAAGGTGCGGCCTCTCAGGTGGCAGCTGAATCCTCGGAAGCCGCTAGACCCACAGCACTGATCCCTGGCTTTGGGCAGGCGCTGATCCTGGGCTTTGGGCAAGGCGCTCTGATCGCCCAGCCCTGCTGCTCCCCGTCCCCCCAAAAATAGCAGATTTGTGCCTTACATGGTCATAGCCCACTACTGAATCACCCTCTCACTTTCTCTCTCTCTCCTATTCCTTTCTCTGTGTGTGTCTCTCTCTCTTTCTCTCTCCAACTCTCTTTTTCTCATTCTCTCTGTCTCTGCCTCTGTCTCTCAATCTCTCTCTCTTCATCTGTCTATCTGTTGGTGTGTAATTATCTTTGTCTTGCTTTGTCTCAGTCCATCTCACCACCCATCTGTTCATGGTTCTGCCACTCCGTCTCTTCCCAAGCACCTTCAGAGCAGCCACCACCCTTTCCCTTCTCTCCTCTATACTCCTCTTCCTTTCCCTTCTCTCCTCTATCCTCCTCTCCCTTTCCCTTCTCTCCTCTATCCTCCTTTCCCTTCTCTCCTCTATCCTCCTTTCCCTTCTCTCCTCTATCCTCCTTTCCCTTCTCTCCTCTATCCTCCTCTTCCTTTCCCTTTCCTCTTCTCTATCTTCTGTATTCTCTCTTCCCTGCTTTTCTTTCCTCTTCTTCCCCTCCTCTCTTTCTCTCTTCCCCTCCTCTCTTTCTTGCTTCTTTCCTTCATTTTCTGTTGTTCTGTTTGTCTTTTTGCACACTTAAACACACACACACACACACACAGATATGCATTTACATACATTACCTACATACACACGTCACAGAGAAGGGTTTTCTAAGGAATTTGAAATTCTATGACACGAGCAAAAAGCCCCTTTTCAAGACCTCAGAGAGCGTGTGGACTCATACACGCACATGCTGGCGATATAAGAGAGGCGAAGAGCAGGGACGGCAAGCTGTGACTCGGCTGAAATTCTGTGCCCAGATGGTTGAGAAGAAATCAGCCCTTTTTCATGTATTTTGAACTGGGCCAGGCTTTGGACGTGGGGATTGTCCCTAGAAAACAGGCTTTGGATGTGGGGACTGTCCCTAGAAAACAGGCTTTGGACGTGGGGACTGTCCCTAGAAAACAGGCTTTAGACGTGGGGACTGTCCCTAGAAAACGGGGATGTCTGGTCATGGTCTGTCACGGTCATGGTCTGTCACGGTCATTATCAGCTTTCTCTCTTCTCTTGTTTATCATTTTCTGTTTGCCTTATGGTTAAGCCCTCTGAGACACAGTCTGTATAAAAACGGCTATGCAGCACAAAGTGTATCATTATTATTATTACATTTTTTACATTACATTACACTTAGCAGACGCTTTTATCCAAAGCGACTCACAAAAGGAGGACATAATAAGCTAACAGATGTGTAGAGAACATCAAAGGGACCTATATAAAATATAATGGTTAGGAAGGAAAGCAGTCTCAGAGCAGTAATAGTAGCAGTAGTAGTAGCAGTACTAGTGTTATTAGTATTTTTATTAATAGTAGTGAAATGCCACAGACATGTCAGTCCAACAGCAGGGAGAGACATCGTTGTCCCAGGAGTAAGGCCCGTTCTCATGCAGCCCTGCGCAAGTAAGCGCGCCGCAAGGACGTACTGATGTAGTTGCCATGCTGTGCGCAGCTCTGCACTTCAAGGCTAACAGCTGCAGAGCACTGAGTACCTGACGATGAAGTGGTGAGGAGAGAGAGAGAGCAGGCCAAGTATCCATGGTTACCAATGCCTAACCTGTTTTTCTTTAAGAAAAAAAAAATATCGCCATTGTGTGTTGTGAGCAGTAACTCCAGTGCGTCCAAAATGGATTCCACTTAGTTGTGCTTTTAACTTGCTTTCAATCTTTTCACTTGTTTGGGGGTGGGTGAGGGGGGACAGGTGCCTCCAGTAAGGCTTGCCATGGCAGAAACAGATCAATATAACACCATCAAAGCAGAAAGAAACAAACCAACTCCAGGGCCAAGTACATTTCCACACAGCACTCCTTGTGTGCTTCCTTGTGTGCTTGTAATGTGAGCAGTGAAGGCCTATGCTTCCTGTCTCAACTCCCAAGATAAGTACAAAAAACGTGATGCTGTAATAAGAAGGCTAGAAGTAAACATACTAAAATGACCTATATAGTGTGTTTTTTTTATTAGTTAAAGTAAAGAATGGATATCTTGTGGTTGATGCCAATAAATAAGTGGCTAGCTGTAAAAAATAAAGCAACACCAGCAAAAGTAAAATAAACACTTTTCACACATTTTTTTACTTTTGTGTAAATGACACAAGCTTTATCTTTATGTCTTGGGCCCTGGTGCTGAACTTAAAAAGTGAAGACACTGGGCTTTGTTTTTGCAGGCCAGGTCCTTTTGCAGCCCTCGTGTATCTCGGAGCGAGCAGCAGTCTCGTCTCGCCACTCCGGCTTCGGGGACGGCAAACAGAACGGGCTCATTGTTCAGTGGGTTGTTGCCATGGCAACGCATCCCTGAGAGATGAAAAGCAGTCCGCCACCCGAGCTTATGTTTTTCAGATTCTCTGTGAATGTGTGCTGTGGGGATATCCATTCTTTATGCATAATTTACTAACGTGTGTTTTTTTCCTCCTCTGCCTTATGCCTTCAGCAGTGAGGCATGTGGTCTTCTACCAGCGCTGCAGTCAGCCTCGCAGCCTGCAATGTCTGCCGCCCCTGCTGCATGCTCGATTGGTAACGCTGAAGTGAATTTAGCGTCTGCCTCCCTTCTCTCCCTGCGTAAGTGTTTGGGGCATGGGCGACTGAAGGACCTGTCGGTGGTGATTTCCTGCTACTCTGGCTGAGCTTTGGCACCAATCGATGGAGGATCACAGGGATCAATTCCTTCTTCCTCTGTCCATCTGCTCTTCAAATGGCCATCAAGTAGACAGCCCCATCCTCAACCTCTTCACAGCCCTTCACACACAATAATTAGCTTTCGGTAATATCTGTCATGCACCTTACAAGGAACGGAGAGAAAGAAAGACAAGGAACACTTAACGCCACTTTCACAGCAAAATTTACTGTTTTATGTTATTCAATAGTATTGAGCTGTTCTTCTATTTGAAAAACAGCTGAAATAACACCGTAAAAATCAACAAAGACAGAGGCAGCAGGTGTATTTGTCAGACCTCCACCACAACCACAGTCGTTAAAGATGTAACGATGATTAATGATGTAATGTTGGTCTGGGGTTAAACGATGCCTTTGTGTTGTAAATGCTATAAAATGGGTTTGATGGCGGCAGTGATATAACTGACACACTTAATGTTGTGTGTGGTTCATGATTAAAACACAGTGGCAAGCCGGTAACCACAGCTCCTCCTTTTCTCTCTCAGCAGAGAGGCCAGAGCTGGAGCTTGCAGTGGGGCAATTACAGTATATTCCCCACATCCGCACACACAGGAGCACATCAAACACAATGGACTGCAAAAGGGCCACAAGACGGCCATCGCTGCTACCGGCTGCCATCGTCTGATTGGTGGGAGGTCACCCTCGCTGTCCGAGGGGAACGAGGTAGCCGGCCTGTGCTGGGCCCCAGGGCTTTGGTGCTGCTCTGCAGGTTCGTGTGCAGAGAGCCAAGACGATGCTGGGAGGTTCAGCAAGAACACTCTGCCCCAGTCATTCTCTGTTTGCTTATTCCCTGCCATGCTTTCCCACTGGACCTGTTATGTTCGATGCTGTTCAATTTCTCTCTCTCTCTCTCTCTCTCTCTCTCTCTCTCTCTCTCTCTCTCTCTCTCTCTCTCTCTCTCTCTCTCTCTCTATCTCTATCTCTCTCTCTCTCTCCCTCTCCCTCTCCCTCTAGCTTGCTCGCTCACTCACTCGCGTGTATGCCTGATCTCTCACTTACACAAATCCAATTTGTATTTTCTTTTTTCACTCGTGTTTTGCACCCATCTTATTTATTTTTACTCTTGGCTGTGATCCAGTCTGTCGTCATTCCCCTTCTTTACATTTTCCCTTTCTTCTCTCTCTCTCTCTCTCTCTCTCTCTCTCTCTCTCTCTCTCTCTCTCTCTCTCTCTCTCCCCCCCCCCCCCCATCTTTGTATCACCCATCTCTCTTAACTATTTTGTATCTCTCCAACAGTGAGAATGGAAGATGGATGCCTTCTGAACTTAAATGTGCCTTTGGCTGCTTATTTTCAATGCTTTCATTTCTGGGATGTGATGAAACGGATCAACATGCCTTAGTGATTGACAACAAGTCTCTTATTAATGCTTTAGTGATTGAAAACAAGTCTCTTATTAATGCTTTAGTGATTGAAAACAAGTCTCTTATTAATGCTTTAGTGAAAGAAAACAAGTGGTATTTGTGGCACCACAGGTGCTGGGACAGCATGCTTACTCCTGTTCAAATTATGTGAAGACAGGTTTTGTCTGTACTATATTGTTATGTTGCCAATATGTTGCTGTGAATAAAACTGTTGGATACACCTTGCTGATTCATATTGTCCAACTCTAGTCAGCCTCTAACTCTGAAACTCATTGTCATTGGTCAGCTCAGCATACTCCTGATTGGTAGTGAGAGCAGTAAAGTGTGTTGCTGCTACAAGATTAAAAATCAGTGCACAGATTGATTACCCAGACCAAAACACATGCTTCACCCCAGGAGATCTCTGTTGTGCTGTTTCTTCAATTGTTCGGTTCCCCTCATTGTACTGTTGAATGACATCACAACAAAATGACATCACCTTGTATCAGAAAGGAAGTCAGAAAAAATGCAACAAGGCGTTTCTAGACTTGTGAGAATTTTTTTTTGTTGCCCAGTTACTGCCTTTGGTGTGTGCTTCGCATGCTGTTTACATGCTTGTGCAAAAGTGAAATCACACACCAAAGACATGCCAAACACAGAGAAGCATAGGTCCCCTTTAAACCTTACTGGGTTAGCCAGGAGTGTAATAGCTCTCCTGTGACAGGCCATGGCTTAGTCACCATTAGTCAGCACTTCACGGGCATAAGACTGAGAAAAGAGAGCAGAGTAATGATTTGTCATATATATATATATAGCATATAAGTAGTCTGTAAAATAAATCTAAATGGTTTATGTGGGGTGACATTCATTGTCAATTGTAATTCGGCTAATGTACATGTCCTAAGTTGGCCTTCTTATCGAGACTGGTGATATTGTTAACATGAATATTTGTGACTGACAAAACACTCATAATTGCATCAGTTTGTGTATTTGTTGCTTTCGGTAGAGGGTGTGAATTATCTTTGCTTACGCACGATTTTTTTTATCTGATTTCCTGACTGATGTTTACCTCTTTCTTAAGTCTGAATAATTAAAGACGTTTTTTTCTCTCTCCTTTAAGTCAGGTGGCCGGAAGGTGCCGAGAGAGAGATACAAAGAGAGAGAGAGAGAGGGTAAGAGAGAGCAGGAGAGAGATTGCAGAATTTCCTTCTTGCTTTCCACTAGCGAAATCCACTCCTTTCAAAGCAAGCTCACAAGTCGTCCACGCTGGCGCACTAGGCGGACCCCTCCTCAGCTTGGCTCCTGAGATGCTGCTACCTGGTAAAGAGAGAGATTCCCCCGTCAGCAGCGGCTCCCCATGACGGTACTACCCCGAGCATGGTGCAGAAATCCCGCAACGGCGGGGTCTACCCCGGCCCTGCTGCCGAGAAGAAGCTCAAGGTGGGCTTTGTTGGGCTAGAGGCAGGAGCGACTGATTCGAACCGAGACGGGGCTCTGCTCATAGCCGGCACCGAGGAGACCAAACGAGGCAGCATCTTGAGCAAGCAGCGCTCCAGCATCTCCGGCAAGAAACCACCGAAGAGAAACGCCTTCTACAGACGGCTGCAGAATTTCCTTTACAATGTTCTGGAGAGACCTAGAGGATGGGCGTTTATTTACCACGCTTATGTGTGAGTAATAATGTTGGGTTCACAGCCCAATCGTCTATTTCGTATGTGTTAAATAAGCCATCCGGAGGCTACACCATACACACTGGTCAGCATGAGCAGTCTTGAGGTGGCTTTTGATGGGTTCATTGTTCTTTTGTTAAGGGCTATGTCGAGACGTTTCTTTGCAGAGAACACGGTGGGAAATTCAGCATTACTAATTAATAAGTCCCCAGCTCGTACATACATCACATCCACACTCCCGCATTTAAATGTTTCCTTTTTTCAGAACTTATGACATTTTTGCTGTTTGTCTGCAATGTTATACGTGAGCCTACTCTATGGCGGCACGAGCTTGTTTTTGAATTATTTCATTCACCAACAGTTCCCATCCACCATGTGAGCACACCTTGCACGTACCGCAGACTTATCTGTATTTTTGTCTTTGAAATAAGCTGCTTTATTTTAGGATTTCTAAATTAGTCACTGGCTGCATCTTTGCCAGTGCAGTGCCATTACCGACATACAATGAATGGATAATAAACCTTTATAACCTAAAACCTTGTAAATATGGTTACATCTAAGCAGATAAATCAAACATCATATTAAATCACTCTTACAGCTCTTAAGTGACTTTTACTAAAGTACAATTATCTTCCCCACTTTTTGAATTGAATTCTCCTCATATTTTTTCAGCACCGACTTCTGTAGCTTGTATCGTTACGAGCATTCGTGGAAGGTATGAGCCTGTGAGTTGTGACAAGCAAGCAGACGTTATACAACTGTTGGATGCTGCGAGTTTGTTATGCCCTAACCCTTGCTTTCTCTCAGTCCATTTAACAAGGGACTGGTTGACATAATTGAGCGTAATACGCGGACGCTTCCAGGCTTCTCTTGCAGTTTCAGTACCACAGACAGCTCCACTGCTGCCCTGCCTCGCCATCCCAAGAAACGGCACTGTCTGTGACCGCTTCAGCTCCAGAGAAGACGATGACTGAATTACCATAAGATAACAAACGTTGTATTCCTGTAATGTAAGGCAGGGCGAATTTCCCGACAGGAAAGAAGTTCTTGTAGTTTCTGTACTCTGAGCCATGCTGAACACACATTTATTTTTGTGCTTATAATGTTACTCCACTTTTTTTTTCTCTCAAAAATGTTACTTGAGGTCTGGAAATAGCTGCAAGGTTTGATTACGTTGCTAAATATGAAACGTCTCCATTCTCATACCATCTATGTGGTTCTATCGTAACATACGCCTATGCCATATCCGGAGATAGCCTCTATGGTTAAAAAAATATCATCTGGGAATTCTGCAGGCGCAGCGCCTGATACTTATTAAAAGATGGGCATTTACATGCTATGAACGATAACACAAACTTAACATCGTATTTCATTAATATTTTTTACTTCACGATTTACTCCTACTTATGTATTTATTTTTTTAATAAAAAAAACATAAATATATTGCTTCTCTCCTTACTATAGATTAGCCTATGACTTATGAAATATGAACCATAGGCCAAAGTCAAAACTGGTCTGAGGAGGTCTTAGTTATCATTTGAGTGAACAGATGTGCTGACACGAGTCTGGGTGTGTGTGCTGCTGTGCTGTGTACTTCCTCAGAGCCATGAAACCCTACCTCCAATGCAAATCTGGGCTCAGCAGGGACAGCTACATCTTTCTGTAAGCGCTCTGGTCATGTGACCTGCGCTACTGTGTGTCAAGCTGTGGGGATGTGAGAGGCATTCTGATCCCCCTCAAGCCCCTTTCATGCTGACAAACAACATACAGTACAGACAGATTGTGTGTGTGTGTGTGTGTGCGTGCGTGCGTGCGTGCGTGCGTGCGTGCGTGTGTGTGTGTGTGTGTGTGTGTGTGTGTGTGTGTGTGTGTCTGTTTGTGTGTGTGTGTGTGTTTGTGTGTGTGCATGCGTGTGTGTGTGTGCATTCATATGCATGCATATATAGGTGTGCTTTTATTTCCACTTGATCTGAGGTACATTAACTAAAGTTTTGCGTCTTCTTGTAGCAGTACGACAGATGTTGTCCTCACAACTGTGTGTGTGTGTGCGTGTGTGTGTGTGTGGGTGTGTGTGCACCATGCTCATATTACAGCATGACTTTGCGGTACATGTGTCCTCTGTGTAGAGGAAGCTGTGCAAGTGTGTGTGTGTGCGTGGGTGTTTGCATGTGTTGTGTGTGTGTGTATATGTTTGTTTGTTTGTGTGTGTGTGTAAGTGAGTGTGGGTGTGTGTTTATGTGTGTTTGTTTGTGTGTGTGATTGTATGTGTATGTTTGTTTATTTATTTGTGTGTGTGTGTATATGTGTTTATGAGTGAGTGAGTGTGTGTGTGTGGGAAGTGATGGGCCCCGGGAAGTGTGATCGTGGGTTCAGAGGCACCACTGGGTCCCCACGCTGTGTCAGCGCTTCTCTGATTAATGGCCATCATTATCACAGAACGCAGTGACCTCACCCGCCTGCAGCAGGTGTGAACCAGGTGCCGCTTTGCTAGATAGCTGTGAAAAACCCGTACCAAAGCAGGTCCCTGCAGACCTGTCCTTGCCATCTGTGTCACCCGGGCAGACTGCTCCACATCACGGCCCTCGTTTTCAAAAGGCTGAAGCACAACATGGCCTCAGATTTTGGCTCACCGTTCACGAGCTGTTTCGGATAACGCCTGACCTTTTCTCAGATGTAATTTCTTCCGCTGCCTCTGTAGTTAACTGGCACAGGCACATAAAAATGTGGTCCCAGCTACAGCCGGGCAAACACAGCAGCGTATAGAAACGGGGCTTCTAATAGGAGTGTGTCGGTGGCCGTCTGTGCTTGTGAAAGCCTTGGGTCTTTTGGAGCGGCCAAGATGATCTGGCAGGAACCGATGGCCGCCACCCACAGCACACAGTCTGTTACCTGCCCCCACCAAACCGGTCCCCACAAGGCCCTCGAGGCACACGCACTAGCTCTGACATCAAACAGCTCAGCCCATGGCTCTACGGGCCTGAGTATACGTAATGCATTTCACTTCATGCAAGCCTGGGAGTCTGGTTATTCTCAGTAGGCATACGAATGCATCCCGGTGGATGGATAGTTTGTGGGAGCCTTAAAACTGTTGGGCCTGCCTTCAACCAATCGCAGCTGCCTGAGTGGAGCACACATGATCAGACTTAATGCTGAAGTTTAACATCATCACTTTCAGTCACATAGCCTTTTCTCTGTTCACCGGTTGCTAAAACCTCCGTCAGGGAAACCAAAGCCTTAGGAGAGCTTCCTGATGTAGTACTGTAGTGAAATACAACATTGAGTGGAGGTACTGTGGCAGCACTAGTCTGGGCACTGTTGTGTGCCATCGTGTTTCTACTCAACGCTTAAAATCAAATTAGCAGGAGCACTAGCTGCATGCGGGACAGGTTGAGGATGCTGGGCCGGTTGGCAAGCGACCAAAACCAGTCACTTTTTCCCGCTGGATGACCTCTGAGGTCATAGTGCCAATGACTCTCATCTGTTTACCACAGTTCTCCCCCAGAGAACCTTGTACGGGAAAGGTAGGCCTTGTGACATTAACCAATTTAAACGTCACAGAGCCATTTTCAGCTCACTGCTCCATAATTATATTTGCTACTTTAATATCAAAGGATACCATTTGCTTAGAAGAAAGCGCATGCTGAACAGGTTGAACAGATATATATTATGATGGTGTTAGTGGTAGTCTATTATTCACCAAGAAATATGAGTTATTTTGTATGTCAACTCTGTACTATGATGTGTTTTTGGGGGGGGGTGTAGCTGTGTAGGGGATACTTCGGCTTTGTATTGATTCAGTAAAATAAACATGACAAAGAACGGAAAAACACTGGCAACCGTAAACATGATTTTCCACTCAGTGTTTGATGTTGGCACGATGTAGTGCTTACGCTGAGACGTTCTCAAACATTTCTACTAATAGCTGCCGAATTTGTTCTCTGTGGTCTCTGTGTGTGGCTGCTCTGTAGAGCCAGTGGGTGCTGAGCTCTGAAGCCATAGCGGCACGCGGCGATGCTGACACCAACATCCGTCTGTCTGACGGCTCTGGGCCAAGCGGCTAACGAGGCGTGAGGAGAGAGAGAGAGAAAGATAGAGAGAAGAAGAGGGAGAGAGAAATAGAGAGATGGACAGAGAGAAACACAGAAAAAGATGAAAAAACATCTCTCCCTTTCGGCCCTGTGTCATATTTCTCATATAAACATATAAACCTGCATCTCATCTTACTGCTCTGGGGCCTGGTAACACTCGCGCGAGTAGATCCATCCCCTGTCGGGGTGGATCCGCTGTCGGGGTTTTTGGTGGCAACTAGGGAGTCATTGGTGATTCTGAGATTTGTGTGTCGATGCACAAGTCATTGGAGTCAATGATGATATGTGTTTGTTTGCTAATGCACAAGTCATTGGAGTCAATGATGATATGTGTTTGTTTGCTAATGCACAAGTCATTGGTGACTCTGACATGTGTCTGTTGATGCACAAGTCCTTGCTGACTCTGAGATGTGTGTGTTTGCTAATGCCCAGGCTGTTGGTGACTCTGAGAAGTGTGTGTTTGCTAATGCACAAGCCATTGGTGACTCTGAAATTTGTGTTTGCTAATGCAGAAGTCCTTGGTGACTCTGAGAAGTGTGTGTTTGCTAATGCCCAGGTTGTTGGTGATTCTGAGATGTGCACTAATGCTTGGCCCAGCCTGTCCCACAACCTGCTTGGTCACCATGATGTGGAAGGTCAGCTGGGTGAACATACTTATCTCCCAGGATTCAATTTGCTCACCAAATTAATGCTGAGATCCAGGGATCATTCGCACCATGAGGTCTCTGGATGTCTTTATTTTAAAATTATAATTTGTCAGCCAGCCTCTTTTCTCTACACGTTTGCTGTGTGTATAAGGTTCAGGGAACCTCCTGATAAGAGGGAAATAGCAACATCATAAAATTTGCCCTACATAATTAGGTGGGGCCTGGTATGTAATGATAGTTAGCTGAGAGAGAGAGCGAGAGAGAGAGAGATTGTGTCTGTGTTTGTATGTGTGTGTGTGTGTATGTGTGTGTGTGTGTGTTGTTAACAGGCTGGTCATGGCTCACCTCCATTTGCAACGGACAGAGCAGATGTGACAGCCAGGAGGTCTAATGACTAAAATGGAGCTACTGCACCGTGCTTTTCTGTCTGTAACACAAGCTGCTGTAGATGCTATCACTGTTGTTCTTACACACACAAACACACACACACTCACACACACACACACACACACACACACACACACACACATACACACGCACTTACACACATAGACACCAGCATCTTACACTGTGCCCCTCCTGACTGTTTGTCAGACAGAAATGTTTTATTGTTGTATTTTATTGCAACACACACACACACACACACACATGCACACACACAAACACATGCACACACATGCACACACATACACATGCACACACGCACACACATGCACACAGAATCTGAGTGTAATAACATCATCAGGCCCCCTCCTTATAAGAGGTGTCAGTAAGCCATAAGGCACCATCAATCCTGTGCCTGAGCTGGCGAGCAGTCCTCCCCGTCCCACCCAAAGATCCGCTCTCCTCAGCCAGCGTGATCCCTTCCTGGAGCCTCCTCCAACACCTTCTGCTTGAGCCAATCAAGCCATAGCAACGCCAAGGCCGGGCCAAGATCGTGTGGAGGGAGGAAGCTCTGGAGTGGGCCGCAGGAGGAATGCATGGCCTGCTACCTCACCCACTGCACTGCACGACCCGGTCGCAAGAGGAATGCATGGCCTGCTACCTCACCCACTGCACTGCATGACGCGGCACAGACCGGCAGACTATGGGCCAGTGCCTGTGGGAGGTGTATTTTTGCCTTGATCTAGTTTTTGAAAGCAGGGTGAGGAGAAGAAGTCAGACTGCTGTTTCACTCTGGAACAACGTGGCCTCGAGCCCTTTAGACAGCCGGGGAAACTCAGTGGCATAATTACCGTGCAGATATCTGGCTGCTGTACGCACATTATCTCCAAAGGAGTTTGGCTGTACAGACTCATAAAAATGGCTTATTTTTTGGAAGAAAATGTTAAGTAGCTCAGGTACACACTTTCCCGTCATTAATATAATGCTCTAGTTGGAAGCTTTGAGACAAGATGTGCTGCCTCTTCAGCAGATGTTTACTGCCATCTAGGAGGCACTGGTAGAGCTTATTAGAAACTGAGAAACCAAACGCAGTACTTTAGTGAAGAGCAAGCAAATAACATTTTATTTAAACATAATTTAAATAATAAATATTAAAATAAAATGTTTATTTCTTGATTACCAGCAACTCTCATAGCTTTTTCGCACACTAAACAGTCTCAAAAAACTGCATTAGCTTTTTCTCATAAAGTTGCAGGAAAAAGCCATTTTAGCTGGATAGCTTATCAGGTTCTTAAAATGATATCCATTACCTAACCACAAATGGACCAAATGTCAAGATATAATCATTATAGTTACTTAAAGAGTATAGTAACTATGTAACTAACACCTATTTGTAAGTGATATTAATATGCAAGACTTCACATGGCCTGTCCTGTGATGAGAGTTGCCCTGAGGTACTAACCCTCTCCTCACCTCATTTCACCTCAGTCCAAAACTCCAGCCTAAAAGCAGGTGATGGGCTTCAGACCCTCAAACAGCTTATGTAATATCAGATTTCCCTGGTCACCTTTTACGTCTTTAGGTATTCTTTTCAACCTTTATTGACCAAGTCATGAAATCAGCATTATTTTATGGAAACATGTTAAAGTACAAATATGTTGGGTGAAGTATTTTGCTATTACTGTATAGTCTTGGTGAATGTATTTGGTTCTTTTGACTGTAAACTCTATGGGTTAAAGTTAGGTCTTAACCAATGTAAAGACAAGAGAGTTTCATTTGTTGACCCAGTTACATTTGTTGACGCAGTAACTGATTGGAGTCTATTATATATGAAATATGAAATATTAAAAGCCTGTTTTGTTATGCGCTGACTGGGTGAGCACTGAGACAGCACAATGAAAGGATCTGATCAGTGGCGTCATGAACCAGGGAGAAGTTTGGAGAATGTGCCGGGTTGCTGTGGCCTGCTTTACAACACGAGTGTATTTGGCCTTGTGTCACTTAATTAACCATGACCTGCCAGCCAGAGCACTGGGTTCTGACAGCAAAATGTGTGTGTGGGAGAGGGTGTGTGTGTGTGTGCGTCTGTGTGTATGTGTGTGCGTCTGTGTGTGTATGTGTGCCTCTGTGTGTGCCCCTGTGTGTGTATGTGTGCGTCTGCCTCTGTGTGTGTATGTGTGTGTCTGTGTTTATGTGTGTGTCTGTGTGTGTGTGTGTGTCTGTGTGTACAGTATGTGTGCGTCTGTGTGTGTGTGCGTTTGTGTGTGTATGTGTGTGCGTCTGTGTGTGCCTGTGTGTGTGTGTATGTGTGTGTGTGCGTCTGTGTGTGTATATGCGTGCATCTGTGTTTGTAGGTGTGTGTATGTGTACGTGCTCTGATGAGATCGGCAGCAGTGCTATGACTGCTGTGACACTGCAGTTGGCTGCTTTTAGTCATGCTGGTGGTGGTGGTGGCAATGATGGCAGTGTGTTTATGTTTCTTGGTTGTAGGTGGGTGGGTGCGTATGCAAATGCCTTTCTGTAGTGTGCCTTTGTGTGTGTTTACAAACCAGTGCATTTTAAATGAACTTCTAGCGATTCCTCTTGCCTCTCATGTGGTCTGCCCTAATGTCATTTAGAGAATGCATACATTTTCCTTTTGTTGGGGATATAATTATAATGGATAAGGACTACAACTGTAGGACATATATTTGTTTGTGTACACACAAACAAACCAACACAATAAAAGAGAGAGAGAGAGATAATGAGGGTGGTGCATACATACTGTACAGTATTTTTGTATTGCTAGTGAATGTGATCTGAATTAATGTGTGTTTAGGGCACAGAGGCATCCAATTGCTACAGTCTTGAATATGCTCATACTGTAGGGTCCTCTCTCTCTCTCTCTCTCTCTCTCTCTCTCTCTCTCTCTCTCTCTCTCTCTCTCTCTCTCTCTCTCTCTGTGTCTCTCTGTCTCTCTCTGTCTCTCTGTCTCCCTCTCTGTCTCCCTCTCTCTCTCTCTCTCTCTCTCTCTCTCTGTCTCTCTGTCTCTCTCTCTTCTCTCTCTCTCTCTCACTCCATCACCCTCTCTCTCTGTCTTTCTCTGTTGTGCAGTGGCACAGGGTGAAGCTCAGACAGCTCGGCCAACCATAAAGCCCCCCAGGGTTTCTTCCAGGGCTGAGTGTTTCTAGCACTTATTTTATATGCTCTTGCCACACATGCTTTATGCCAGCTGTCTCAGAGGTATTAAAGGAGTGTGTGTGTGTGTGTGTGTGTGTGTGTGTGTGTGTGTGTGTGTGTGTGTGTGTGTGTGTGTGTGCGTGCGTGTGTGTGCGTGCGTGTGTGTGCGTGTGTTCATGTGCATTTGTTGTCCTCTGTGTATATTCTGGGAATGGGTGTGGATGCATTTGTGTTACTCGAAATGACACTAAAAAACCTAGCACAACTCACAGACGACGAGAATCCTTTCCCAGCATTCCGCAAATAGCCAATCGCCACACGTATGCACCACACGCATTCCCCAAATAGCCAATCGCCACACGTATGCACCACACGCATTCCCCAAATAGCCAATCGCCACACGTATGCACCACACCCATTCCGCAAATAGCCAATCGCCACACATATGCACCACACGCATTCCGCAAATAGCCAATCGCCACACATATGCACCACACGCATTCCGCAAATAGCCAATCGCCCCATGTATGCGCCACACGCATTCCCCAAATAGCCAATCGCCCCATGTATGCAGCACTGGAAGTGGAAACACTTGTCAGTGTGTCTCAGCTCGCGTCGGGTAAAATTCAATTTCATGTAGCAGGGGAGAGCCCCAGTGGGGAACGGGTGAAATGGTGGAGGTGGGATGAGGTGGTGTATTGTGTGTTGTGGAGTGGTGTGTGGTGGAGTGGTGTGTAGTGGGGTGAGATGCGGTATGGTGGGGTGGTCTGTGGTGGTGTATTGTGTGTGGTGGAGTGAGATGTGGTATGGTGGAGTGGTGTTGGGGTGTACTGTAGTGTGGTGGGGTGTAGTGTGGTGTGGTGTTGGGGTGTAGTGTGGTGTGGTGTTGGGGCGTAGTGTGGTGAGGTGTTGTGGGATGTTGTGTGGTGTAGTGTTTGGGTGTGCTGTGGTGTGGTGTTGTGGGATGTTGTGTGGTGAGGTGTTGTGGGATGTTGTGTGGTGTGGTGTTGGGGTGTAGTGTGGTTTGGTGTTGTGGGATGTTGTGTGGTGTGGTGTTGGGGTGTGCTGTGGTGTGGTGTTGTGGGATGTTGTGTGGTGTGGTGTTGTGGTGTAGTGTGGTGTGGTGTTGTGGGATGTTGTGTGGTGTGGTGTTGGGGTGTAGTGTGGTGTGGTGTTGGGGTGTGCTGTGGTGTGGTGTTGTGGGATGTTGTGTGGTGTGGTGTTGGGGTGTACTGTGGTGTGGTGTTGTGGGAGGTTGTGTGGTGCAGTATAGCGGTGTTGTGGGATGTTGTGTGGGGTGTTGGGGTGTGCTGTGGTGTGGTGTTGTCAGATGTTGTGTGGTGCAGTATAGCAGTGTTATGGGGTGTTCCCTATGACTGAGTCACGTGGTGAGTGTGTGTTATCTCCTGCTGCTGAGAGTCGTACTTCTAAGCACGTAGGTGTCACGCAGAGGTAGGGTGATGAGTGTGCGGTGGCGATACCATCTCACACATGACTCACGGCAGGGCTTTTCCTCTCTGCGTGAGCGGCCATGACGGCTCTGCAGTGACTCAGTCTCCACACACACAACAGAAACAGATAGGGGGAGAGTGCAGCTACGCAAGAAAATGGCAACTTGGTTTTGGAGCAGTATGGGGCTATGGCTCACATTAATGAAGATACATGACCTTATATTTCAGACAGCTTTCTAGCAGTTCCAGTGCAGCTGTGCTCTGTGATGCTGTGTTCTGTGTGTGATGTCTCTACACACTCAGGTCGCGCGGTCGGTCGGTCACCTATGAGCACAGTATTGATAGCAGCCTTGTCTTGGGTCTGTAATGGATGTGGCAACCGGGCTGGTGTCAAGGAGAGGCCATGCTAGTAGCATCACACACACACACACACACACACACACACACACACACACACACACACACACACACACACACACACACCTTACAAAAACACTCTCTCCCTCTTTTTCTCTCTCACTTTCTCTCTCTCTGCCTCTCTCTCTAACCCCTCTCCCTCTTCCTCGTCTATGTCTCTAATTCACACTTCCAAACACACTTTGCTGTCTGTTCTCGAGCCAGGAAGGAGGCGTCTTTTGGCTCTGCAGGTACAGCACCATCCATCAGGAGGCTGTAAAAAAATACATGAAAGCTATTTCTGTGCAACATTTCATCTTATCCGTCATAAACAAGCAGCAGTGCATCTCTTTTTATAGCTGGGAAGGAAGCGCTGTAGTCTCTCCTGCTCTCCTCCTCTGCCCGTCACAGCACACACTCGGCATCACCAAGGGCCAAGAGGAGTAAATAACGTCGCTACGGAAACGCCAAAGGCGCACACCCACGGCCATGGCAGTTGTTTGGAAGGCTGCCTTAATTACCTTCACTCAGGCTGTAATTAGTACAAATCACTTGCCTGGGCTATTGGATAAACTTCTTGATTCAAAGGTGCAAAGGGCTGAATTTCAGCCTCATGCAGTGATTAGACAGACTACCTGCTTGCCATCACAATGACATGGGTGTCTTGGATGTCTCGTCCGTGCCACGGCTTGTTGGTGGAGAGGTGAGAGAGTGCTGCAGCCATTTTGATCTTGTACATGCTTGCAGCAGCTGACATCACACAGAATCCCTGAAGCCGTGGAATTAGCATGTCCCTCACTACATGCAACAGTGCTCAGGGCTCATTAAATTAAAATGGAGGCAGACACTGCGTCTTCACCAGCAGCGCCACTAGTAATTCGGTCTCCGAACACAGTACACTGGTAATCACATGTGAATACATGGGTGTGTATTTGTGTGTGTGTGTGTGTATGTGTGTTTGTCTGTGTGTGTGTGTGTGTGTGTGTGTGTGTGTGTGTGTCTGTGTGTGTGTGTGTGTGTGTGTGTGTGTGTGTGTGTGTGTGTGTGTGTGTGTGTGTGTGTGTGTGAGAGAGAGAGAGTTCAACTGATGTATGAAGTGCCAAGAGGCTTTTCTGGTTTATTAAACAGAGTCAGTGTATTCTTTCTCACCCTTTTTTTGTTCTTCTGGAGAAGAACACAGGCACTCGCACTCTCACACACACACACATACACGCACACACACACACACAATGCACACTCTTTCACACACATGCACACACACACACACACACACACACACACACACACACACACACAATGCAAACTCTTACACACACACACACATGCACATAGACACACATACAATGCACACACACACACACACTCATGCACGCACACACACAATGCACACTTTCTTTCACACACACACACACACACACACACACACACACACACACACACACACACACACACACACACACAATGCAGAGAATCTGGACATACTCTGGGGAGACAAGGTTGCTGGGGGTACTCTTATTAAAAGCTTTTCTCACCCTGCGGAGGGAGAGACAGAGAGAGAGCAGGAGATAGAGAGGAAGAGAGAGAAAAAGACAGAGAGAGAGAGGGAAAGATTTAAAACTGCTTTATTCGAGCACCATCTACCAATCATACACCAATGAAACAGCCATACAAACAGCAAAACAGCCATACAAACAGCCATACAAACAGCAACATGTCCAAGAGAAAACAGCAACAATAATACAAATAACTTATATTCTCAAATTCAGCTCCCTGTCATGGTTGTCTGCTGTCTGTGTGAGGGTGAGAGAGCAAAAACAGGACATGTTGATTGAATGATTAAAATGCTGAAAATGAAGGACTTAGGAGTATGATGTGGGTCCGTTCCTAACTGATCTTGCACGCGTCACACCAGCAGAGAAGCGGCATCAATAAAATATCTGACAGAGAGCTGTGGCGTGACTCACAGGCACACGGCTTACATCACCTGTGAGGGTTCAGCGAACCCGCAGGGGCCCAGTGTGTCCCTGCAGACAAGAGCAGAGGAGAAGAGGAGAGGGGGAGGTAGAGAGGAGAGGAGAAGAGAAGAGAAGAGAGGAGAGGAGAGGAGAGGAGAGGAGAGGGGGAGGGAGAGAGGAGAGGAGAAGAGAAGATAAGAGAGGAGAGGAGAGGAGGAGGAGGGAGAGAGAAGAGGAGAATAGAAAAGAGGAGAGCAGAGGAGAAGAGAGGAGAGGAGAGGGAGGGAGAGAGAAGAGGAGAGGGGAAGGGAGAGAGAAGAGGAGAGGAGAGGAGAGGAGAGGAGAGGGGAAGAGAGGAGGACAAGGAAAGGGATTAGTAAATTGGAGAACAGAGGGAAACATGGTGAAAGCGAAATAAAGATAGAAAGAAAGTAAGAGAAAGAAAGACAGAAAGGAGGGAGGGTTAAATAGATAAATGGATTGAGGAAAAGGGAGAGGCATAGAGGAACGGAGGGAGAGAGTGAAAAGGGGAGAGAGAGATAAGTGAGTTGATAAGATAGATAGGTTGGAGGAGAGATGACAGGATAAACAGAAAGGAAGGGAAGGCAGGATGAGTCAGAGGAAGGAAAGGGATTGAAGAAGAGAGGGATAGAGAGGCTCGGCAGAAAGAAAGGAGCAAAAGAAAGAGAGCAAGATAGGAGGGAGATGGAAGGAGTGAGAGTGTGAAAGATAGAGAGAGCTGGTGGGCTGTGCCAGGACAACAGGAGAGAGGAGAGGGATAAATAAATTGGAAAAGAGAAATATGATGGAAGGGAAAGAAAGAAAAAAGAAAGGAAGAAAGAAAGAAAAAAGAAAGAGGGAGAGGCTCAGCAGAAAGAAAAGATAGAAAGAAAGACAGCAAGATAAGAGGGCATATGGAGAGAGTGTGAACGATGGAGAGAGAAAGAGAGAGAGAGGAGGGAGAGAGGGGAGGGAGAGATAGTGTGTGAGAGAGAGAGAGGAGGAAGAGAGAAAGAGAGGAGGGAGAGGTAGTGTGTGTGTGAGAGAGAGAGAGGGGAAGAGATAGTGTGTAAGAGAGAGAGGGAGGCAGATGGAGAGACAGAGAGAGAGAGAGAAAGAGAAAGAGGAGGGAGAGAGAAAGAGAGGAGGGAGAGATAGTGTGTGTGAGAGAGAGGGAGGCAAACGGAGAGAGAGAGAGAGAGAGAGAGAAAGAGAGGAGGGAGAGAGAGAGGAGGAAGAGACACTGTGTGTGAGAGAGAGGGAGGGAGGGCGAAGGGAGAGCGAGAGTGCAGTGGCTGGTGGCTGGAGGGCTGGTGGCTGGAGGAGTGGGGTGTCCCAGGCTTTACTGTGTGTCACTCTGGGGCGGCCAGTCCACAGCTCAGGGCCATTATGCTGTGCAGGCCACAGCTCAGGGCCATTATGCTGTGCAGGCCACAGCTCAGCTCAGGGCCATTATGCTGTGCAGGCCAGTCCACAGCTCAGAGCCATTATGCTGTGCAGGCCAGTCCACAGCTCAGGGCCATTATGCTGTGCGGGCCAGTCCACAGCTCAGCTCAGGGCCATTATGCTGTGCAGGCCAGTCCACAGCTGGAGGGGTGCAGGGCTGGTCCCCAGTGCAGGCCGGTGGAGCTCCGGCTGGAGGGGTAGGGTGGGGTGTGCCAGGGCCGGTGGAGCTCAGGCTGGAGGGGTGGGGTGGGGTGTGCCAGGGCCGGTGGAGCTCAGGCTGGAGGGGTGGGGTGGGGTGTGCCAGGGCTACAGCTTAGCTCAGGGCCGTTTTGTTGTCTGATTAAGAGCAGCGTCCTCTCAGTCCAGCGCTGGTGTGACTGCTGAGTGCCCTCTTATGCTGATGGCTATGACCATGGCCTCTACTCTACTCCTCTCTCCTCTCCTCTTCCGTGCTCTGTCCATTTCCTCTCCTCCCCTCTCCTCTCCTCTCCTCTCCTCTCCTCTCCTCTCCTCTCCTCTCCTCTCTTCTCTTCTCCTCTCCTTTGCTCTCCTCTCCTCTCCTCCTGTCCTCTCCTCTCCTCCTCTCTGCTCTTCTCCTCTTCTCTTCTCCTCTCCTCTCCTCTCCTCTGCTCCTCTCCTCTCCTCTCCTCTCCTCTCTTCTCCTCTCCTCTCCTCTCCTCTCCTCTCCTCTCCTCTCCTCCTCTCTGCTCTTCTCCTCTTCTCTTCTCCTCTCCTCTCCTCTCCTCTCCTCTGCTCTGCTCTGCTCTGCTCCTCTCCTCTCCTCTCTTCTCCTCTCCTCTCCTCTCCTCTCCTCCTCTCTGCTCTTCTCTTCTCCTCTCCTCTCCTCTGCTCCTCTCCTCTCCTCTCTTCTCTTCTCCACTCCTCTCTTCTCCTCTCCTCCTCTTCCATGCTCTGTCCTTCCATGGATGGGTCCCACAAGCCTCTTTTCTCCGCATGTACCCTCATTATGTTTGTGTATTCCCCCCTGTCATTATTCTCTCTCCAAACATCACAACTCCACCCAACCACACTTTCATTTGCCTGCTTTTTCTTTCTCTCTCTACGACTTTCTATCTCTCTTTCTGCCTTTAGTCTCTGTCTATCCTTTCCTACCCCTCTTTTTATCCTTTCCCCTTTCTCAGCCTTTCTTTCTCTCTCGACCTCTTTCTACCTCTCTCTAGCCCTTTTCCTCTTTCTTTCTCACCTTAGTTCTCTCCCTCTCTCACTCTCTCCCTCTCCCACCTTCTCTAGATCCTCACCCCACCCAATTCTCTTCCTCCTCTTTTCCTCTGTCTCTCTTCACCTCTTTTCCCTGCTCATTTTCTCCATTCTCACCACATCTTTCCCCCTCTCTCTTTTCTTCTCTGCCTCTTTCTCTCCACCCTCTCTCCATCCTTTCTCTTTCTATTTTTCTCTTTATCTCTTTCTCTATTTCTCTCTCCCCCCTCTCTTTGTCGCAGCTTTGTGTGCTGGATTCCTTCCAGCCTGTGTGACAGCGTTAGCCTGAGCACAAGGCCAAGGGTGCAGTGTGGAGAGGGGGATGGAAAGAGAGGTGGATGAAAGGAGAGAGGGATGGAAAGAGAGGGATGGAAAGAGAGAGGGATGGAAAGAGAGGAGGATGAAGGGAGAGAGGGATGGAAAGAGAGGAGGATGAAAGGAGAAGTGGATGAAAAAAGAGGTGGATGAAAGGAGAGAGGGATGGAAAGAGAGGGATGGAAAGAGAGAGGGATGGAAAGAGAGAGGGATGGAAAGAGAGGAGGATGAAAGGAGAGAGGGATGGAAAGAGAGGTGGATGAAGGGAGAGAGGGATGGATGGAAAGAGGAGGATGAAAGGAGAGAGGGATGGAAAGAGAGGGATGGAAAGAGAGAGGGATGGAAAGAGAGGAGGATGAAAGGAGAGAGGGATGGAAAGAGAGGAGGATGAAAGGAGAAGTGGATGAAAAAAGAGGTGGATGAAAGGAGAGAGGGATGGAAAGAGAGGGATGGAAAGAGAGAGGGATGGAAAGAGAGGAGGATGAAAGGAGAGAGGGATGGAAAGAGAGGTGGATGAAAGGAGAGGTGGATGAAAAGAGAGGTGGGTGAAAAGAGAGAAGGATGAAAGGAGAGGAGGTGCTACGGTTGCAGGAAAGGAAAAAAACAGTGGCGACAGGAAGGGCTCGTGCTTTGGGGGGGAGGTTGTTGTGGGCGGTGGTGCTGGGGGAGCGGACCAGGGGAAGAGTTGTACAAGCACAAGCAACGATAATGTGGCAAGATTGCACCGGGTCAAATGTGGAAAAGACGTGGTTGATGAAATGGTTTAGGGATGGTTGCTGGCAACCCTCAGTTGAAAGGGACTGGAGAGACGTGGTTGGTAAAATGGTTTAGGGATGGTTGCTGGCAACCCTCAGATGAAAGGGACTGGAGAGATGAAAAAAGGAAATTGGAATGAAAATTCATCCCTGGCAGCCAGTGATTGCTTGTCAGATAGTCTGAGGCACTTACACAGCCATTAGAGTACCACCCAGAATGGGAGGCTCTGCAGCCCTCGGTAGACACGAGGACAGAGTGAGACAACAGATGTCGTAAGATGGTCATAATCGATAGCTGAAACTTAAGCAATCCCGTCGAGGCATAATCACTGTGTCAATATAGCGCGTGCAATCATTTTTTATAAGGGGAAGGTCACTGACCCGAGCCCAAACAATCCCGCGGAGATGCTGAAGCTGTGACGCGGCCAATAGACTGATGACGGGGAGGTCCAAGTTCAGGTTATGTGGCAGTATGTCACCCCGCAGCCCTTTGCTTTCCTTGGGGCTGTCCCGCTTTGCCCTTACAGCTGTATACATGCAAGCATGTATCTAGTATGGAGAAAAGGATAAACGATTGGTGTATTTTTGTTAGAGAGCATTGTTACGGCTGTATCCATTTCCGTAAAGGTGTTAAAAAAGTGGAAGCAATTCAGTCGTTCATTTCATGGGTCATTCCACACAAGTATATCATGCTTCTAGTAGAAACCTGAAACTGCTCAAAATGTATTGTTGAGGCTGCTCCACTACTTGATGAATTAAGACTGTACGTGTAATTTAGTGATGAATTTTGGCCTTCAGTTGCAGAGTTGGCCTGTAAATATAATGAACAAACACAGCAAACGGCACTAAAAGCATTATGATATTCGTAGCTTACTCACTGACTTAACTCACTGCTTGGTGAAGAAATAAACATTACAGATAATTACACATAATGGATTCAGGTCTCTTGACAGTTGGCTTGTAGCAAGTAGTGGTTTTAAATTATAGTAATATCGATACATGGCACCTATCGTTAAAGATACGTCCAGGGCACCTAAGCCATCCCCATCAAAAGCAGAATCCCAGCCCAGAAGCCTGTGGGGAATTGAGGCCAACCGATATGGAGGAAGCCTTCCCTGTGTTTCCTCCATGCTCTACCGGGCTCATTAGTCGAAGAGAAAGCCCAGTGGCCAGCGGAGTGTTTGTCCAGGCCAGGCCCTCAGGTCTTGGGCTAACATATTGACCAATGTCTTCTGTTCACAATCAATGGGCTATAATTAGAAATGGAGATGCGCTGTCACCCAATACAGTGTCCGGCCAGGGAAAGAGCAGTGGAGAGCTGCAGATTCTGCTTTTAAGGCACATCAGAGCAGAACATACTGTCAAGAAGCACACACACACACATACACACACACACACACACACACACACATACACATACATATACATACACACCTACTGCATGCTGTGAAAATCACATAGGGACCAAATGTGCAATGCGGATAATTGAGGGGGAGCTGATGTGGATAGCTGGTTCTTGACATAGGTTACTTTATAAGAGAAGTCACTGAAGAGAGAAGATCCCAAAGGAAGCAAAGACAGGCTTGAATGTTCATTGAGGTCCAAGCCTGCACTGTGATGGGAAGGGGCTGGGAAGGCTGCCGCAGCAATCTTTTTGATGTGTTTACGCTGTGTAGCCCTTCATCAGTGACTGGGTACTGCAGAGAGACATGACAGCTCATCCTGGGCTGCTCAGTCAAGTGGCTTTGAGAAGCTTCCTTTGACAGAGGCACTTCACTGAGAGAAAGACAAGACAAAAGGCTGCCAGATAATGGCTGCCTATTAGCCATTCACATTGGCTGCCTCATTCAGCTAAAGTTACAACACACAGCAGGAGTTTACAACCAGACATTAGCTGTGACTTCTCAGAGGAAAACAGGTCTAAAGTTTGAAATTGAATGTCATATGTAAAATGTTGTTCATCAAACACAATGAAATCCTTACTTGAATGCTAATCTGGACATCGGAATGTGTCATCACATGCAACATGCCTCAGTTCTTGGATAAGAGATGTTGACCACAACAAACTACAAGCGTAGTGAAACCAAGCTGTTTTATTCCTTGTTTGCATAATCATTAGGCTATACTGCCTACTCAAATGTGTCCCAGCAACTGCTAACCACGCAGCAACATTCTTTGAGATATTTAGTCAAAGCCTGTGTCACAATGAGTGTGCTGGTATGGGGTTCTAATTTTGCGTCCCCACGTTGTCACGTCAACAATATGAGTGTTGCACTGCAATGTTCCAGCCATCACGGTGAGTCAGTGTGAGGGCTGTGAGGCTCACATTGTATTGGCTTACTTCTAAATGTGCTATTAGCGTGCTGGCGCTCAGAAGGCTCAGTGCGTCTTTGTCAACTGCATTCTTTTGTTATGGTCGCCTGACAGGCTCGAGGATGCAGAGGATGCAGAGTCCTCTTTTTCTGTACCAGTAATAAAAGATCTTTTATTACTGGTACAGAAAAAGAGGACTCTGCATCACTTTGTCCGGTTATCAGTTCCTTAAAGGAGTACTTCCATGAGAAACCGTTTAGTATTTGCTCTTTTGGAATACGATAGGTCACCCCGTGTTGCATATGCATGCTGCACGTGAAAATGTTCTTCTAACCCGATTGCCTCCATTAGTCAATAAAAGAAAGTAGGCGGTAAAACGAGTGAATAAGAAAAAGACCAACAAAGTGATGTAAGTTTGTTAATTTGAAAAAGCCATGCCATAGTTGTGATTATGTGCAGCACACATTCACTTAGTGAAATATACGTAAGTATGTGTATTTGTTTAATCTTCTATTTGGTGTGGCATGGGCGAATGGGCTTTGAATGATTGTAGCCTGTAACTAGCATAGCCAAGAACCTGTCATTCTCCCCAGTCCATCTCCTTCACCAACCTAGAACAGCCTGAAACAAAAACACGAAAGCATTTTTTTTTTCACCAAAACCGGCTCACAGGCTATTCATTAATACTAGAGACCACCGCAAAATTAGTGACAACATGGTGCAAGTACACCATTAAGCTTTGTAAAACGTCCTTTTATTCAAAAGTGGTTCACTGGAACTTATGGACTCAGGCTGAGAACAGATATCAGAACAAATGGCAGCAACAGAGTCGCATGTTTCAGGTACTTGTTTGTGGGCCACAAGGCCTATCCTGGATGTGTCAAGTCGAATTACACACTTGCGTCAGCGCACTGTAATTTTTTGCTGACTACGCAGGTTGTCAAAGGCATCACATTAGCCGAAGCCACACTGCAGGACCTTAATTCACTCTGCCGTAGCTGTCAGTCCAGACAGGCCACTTTCATTTGCCTAGTAAAGTTAAACCTCCTGCCGTTTTTCCTTTTTTTACTTGTTCTCTTTTAATTCATCGACGCTGTGGTTTGACGAATAAATGGCTTAGTCTGACATGTCTGGTCACAAAATAGACTCGGTTTCTATTCTTTAGCTGCAGCCCGTATTCTGAGCGTATTCACAGACAGAATATGGTCAGATCACGCATGCGGTGTGAAGAGTCTAATTTGTTAACATGCATTCTAAACGAATACGGACAGAAAACGGGCACACGCTGAATACGCAGAGTGTTTGGTGTGAATGAGCCCTTAGTTTGACGTCTGGCTGGTCACATCCTTTCCACAGTCTTCTGCACCACCCTGTGAAGTAACTCCTATGGATACACAATGATCAAATGTGTTATCAGAAAAACAAAGGAGTCATGAAAGGCAAGGTAATTGTATTTATGCTACAGATTGCACACAACCACCGCAGGCAATTCAGTGGCAGGAAAGAAATAAAAACAAAGAAAAAGAATGGCTAAACACAAAACAAAATAAAGAGGTAAAAATCCCCAAGAGCCAAACTGTATGGTCTCAAAAGTGTACAACAAAAGTCTATAAAATATATTTCCAGTGTCATGTTGTCGGTGTGTTTTTGCAACTCAGTGGATACAGTATATTGCACATTTGTCTATGGCTTGTACCACACTCCTCGTGTAGTCCCCCCCTTGAAGCTGCTGGATGATGATATCTCTGTCAATACGCTGTCCCTCTGTCTCAATCTCTCCATGGCTGATCTATGGTTCCCATGCCTGGGGCTCCGTCTCCATTAGCACAGGACTGATATCCTGCCATGGATCGGATGGCTTAGCCTCGACCAGGTTTCAGGCCAGCTCAGCACTTCTGGAGGAATCTTATTGAATCGGAGAGGAAACTGTTTAAATCCCTGCAGACCTCTTGCTGTGAAGAACACCCAAAAAAAAAAAAAAAAAAAAAATCTCAACGTCTCAATAATGACATTACGAGACCTTGAAATGTTAAGACTTTTATGCGGTCGTAATATTGACAGAGGCACTAAAGCTTGTCCTTCACCATGGCCATGGGGCTCATTATCAGCTAAACCGGAGGGTATCCCCATGAGTTGAAATTAGGAGATAATGTTTCTGACCATGCACCCTTATGCTAATGCAATGTTTGGTAATCGCATCTTAAATCTTATCCTATTCCATTGCTTTTCATTTAGGCTATGGTGTTGCACCTAATGTATATTGCATTGATTTCTGTGGAAATGTATCTAAGGCATTTTTTCTCCTCCTCCTTCCTTTTCCGCTGATTCCCTCTCTCAGTTTCCTGCTGGTGTTTTCCTGCCTGGTGCTGTCTGTCTTCTCCACCATCAAGGAGTACGAGCAGAGCTCGGAGGACGCCCTGTACACACTGGTACGTTGGATCCTGTTTATTAGATCACCAGGGAAACGTCCACCAGCTTTGAGCTCACTGGCTGAGGCCATTCAGTGTGAGGATTGCTGACATCCTCGCTCTGCAACACGAGCGGCCCCTCTGCAGCAGAATATTTCATTATATTATTATTTTATTATCTCTGCTTTGCACTATGCTGCTTCGACAGTGGCCCCCTTATGTATGAAATGATGGACACAGTACCAGCTGCCAAGTCTCAACTAAATTTAATTCTGTACAGATGGAAAATGTGTTTGATAATTTGTTACCATGAGTGTAAACATTGGTACACCAGGTCAATATAAACTTTCAAGATGCCACACGATGGCCTTACTTAATGACCAGACACTTTTACTTAATGGTTGACTTTGCACTTCAGACATAATTTAAAGGTAAATGAGACCCAAGATGTATTCTAAATATGTAAATAAATTAAAATGTTTAAATACTGTATGCATCTCTGCAATGCACCGCATTTAAATGTCTTTGAACCCAAGCTCTGCACAGTGACAATAAAGTTAAATGTAATGTAATCTAATTATTATTATTTTTTTGTATTTTCCCAGGAAATTGTGACCATCGTTGTGTTTGGTGTTGAGTACATCGTCAGGATCTGGTCGGCAGGGTGCTGCTGCCGGTACAGGGGATGGAGGGGCCGACTGAAGTTCGCCCGCAAGCCGTTTTGCGTCATCGGTGAGCCCGCGTCACAGGCGCCGCTGAAATGTCCCCACAGTGCGGCAGACTCTGTTGTCCATTACAAACTCCATTCCCACTCCCCTTACACCTATTATGCCCTCGCGGTCATGGCAGCTTTTAGTAAATCATCAACAGTTACTGAGTCACTGAGAAACTGCAATACTGGTGAAATATCAATTTCAACTGAATTTCCTGCATGCCACATTGCTCTCTAATCACATTTCTTTGGGAGCAATTTTCTCAGCAGTTTTCTCTGCTTTCGGCTGCCCTGTCTCCAGTTATTAAACCAGCAGGCCAATCAGTTCAGAGCACCGATTGCTCCTGGTGTCCAGTGGGTTCAGTTTATTACTGTGTGCTCTGGAAAGTCTTCTCCCCCCCACACACCCCCTGCTCTGGTGCCCGTCTAACGAGCCATTACGATTTCCATGCCTATTCATTAGCATGACCTGTGCCGTGACTCTGGGAACGATTGACTGATGATGCAGCCGCCTCCGTCTGTCTCTGTCTCTGTCTCTGTCTCCAGACATCATGGTGCTGATCGCCTCCATCTCGGTGCTGGCGGCGGGCACACAGGGCAATGTCTTCGCCACCTCGGCCATCAGGAGTCTCCGCTTCCTGCAGATCCTACGCATGATCCGCATGGACCGGCGCGGGGGCACCTGGAAACTCCTCGGCTCCGTCGTCTACGCCCACAGCAAGGTAAAGCACTGGTTTAGGTGTCTACGCCCACAGCAAGGTAAAGCACTGGCCCAGGTCTCTGAAGATGCCCTTGATTTTATTGGGGGAAAAACTGTTTTAACCCAGCTTATCCTGCACAAGGATGTTGGATGGGATTTCCTTGTCTTCAAACACCATATCTGCTCTTCATATTTCTATAATGGAATACAGAAACTACTTAATACATAAAAATAAGGCTTACACTTTATGTGGAGGTGTCTACATGAGCCTTTTATCAACATGACATGACATATATCATGAACATTAATGACACTTCATTCACGTTTATGACTGTTGTCATTTACGTCATCATTTTATGTGTCATGTTATGTTTATAACTCCTCTTTGTTATCTCTTGCGAGGAGCCACTGTGAGGAAATCAGCACACACACTCCTGATGTCACAGTGCTGTGCTCAGAATGGATACAGGGCAACAGGTCTGGGCTTCTGTCCCCACGGAGATGTCAGACATGGGTGTTAGGCCCCCACAGTCTGTTTCTCCAGTACCACACCCAGAGCAAAGAGCATTTTAGCCCCCGCTCATCAGGCACAGCATCAGTATCCTCAGCAGCACACACCAAGCACAACACGTGTATAGATTTGTTTTGTGTTGCATTCACGCAGCCATACTCTGTGTTATGTGCCGGGGATTGAATTCAAAACAACATTCATGAGATGAGATATCCTTTTGAATTTCATCTATCAAATACAATTCACAATCCCTGTCCCAACCACCACCATCACCACCACCACCCCTACCCCCACCATCCCCACCACCATCCCCTACCCCCACCACCATTACTACCCAGCCCCACCACCATCTCACCCCCACCACCATTACTACCCAGCCCCACCCATGTGGCCTGATAGATGGGTCGTAGTCAGAGGGAGGGCCTGGAGGGGCTCGGCAGAGCTGCAGCGATGCATCTCTGCTGGATTCCTGGATGAGCTGAGGGAGGAGGGCAGTAGAGAGGGCAGGTTTAATGACATATTCCACCTAAACATCACATGGATTCAGGTCAAGGCTGAGACCAGAGGCCGTGATTAATTTCCTCTAATTGAATTTGCCCAACCGAACCCAATCGCATCTCGAGCCGCACTCCACCCCCCCACCCCCACCACAGAGGGTCTTTCAATTGGTAGGACATTTTTGCCTTTGTTATGCCTTGACCTAAAATGTCACCCCAGGCACTGGATATGAGACAGGAAAGCCACTGACAGTAGCAATAAGTCAAAAACGTTCTCTCTGCTCTGCTCTCTGAGACCATAGTTCCCAGCCTGCTGAGAAACCATTATCTGTTTACTGTAATAGCTGGGGCCGTGCTCAGGAGTGTCTCTGGGCAGAGTGGCATTTGGCCCCATAATGCAATCCGTATGGCTATTTGTCTGAAACGCTTTGTGCTTTATCTGATTTGCAGTAACTGTATTGGATGTGTGTTTTTGTTACTGACCATCTTGGTGTGAGCATACAAATTCAATATATATATATGATATACGTGGGGCCTAAAGCTTTACACTACTAGTGATACTTATAATGCTATCTTATATTATAATGATAATTCATGCATTTATAGTAGATAGATAGATAGATGATGCATGGATGGATGAATGGATGGATGAAACCAATTCATTTATTTTTCACATTGAATGTTTTTTTTATGGGTTTTCCTTATACGCAGTGCATCGCTCTTCTGTCAGTTACAGGAAATTTCTGGAAGTTAGCAAATACTCATGCATCTCCTATTTTGTGCTCGAACAGAGTTTGCAAATTGCCCCCCCCCTTCCCCAGCACAGAAACTATCGTCTATTTTTAGCTAAATTCATTTTCAGTTCAGTTTCTTCTGGCTTGTTGTCTCAGCAGTTTTGCCCCTCGCTCAGAAGCAGAGCTTGTCGCCGGGGGAATAGCGGAAAATGTGGTCTGGGCTATAAAATGCTGTCGGTTGCTATGTGCGCTAACCTGCTGTCCCTCACACATAAGAACTGCATGGGGAACATGCTTAAAGTAAATGACTTTAAATGCCTTAGGCTTGGGGAACATGCTTAGTTAAATGACTTTAAATGACTTAGACTTGGGGAACATGCTTAGTCAAATGACTTTAAATGACTTACACTTTGGGAACATGCTTAAAGTTGAATGACTTTAAATGACTTAGACTTGAATCAGCACAGTTTTGGAGGACATAGCAGCACTGAGATGAGATTATGGGATATTACATGTCACATACACGTAACATACATAAATATGCAAATGCTCCTATCAATATCGCTCATTGTAGAAATATAATTCTTGGACTTGCGCACAGCTGAGCACAAAGAGTGATGCTAGGATTATCCCATTGCACTGTTTTCCTGTATGGATATAAATGGCCGACTTTAATATTATAATATTCTTTCATAGGATTCAAAGGGTTATAGCACTGCTCCTATAGTAACTCTATAATCTGTAATTCTTCGTCTTCATTATTGTAATATTCTTTCATAGGACTCAAAAGGTTAGAGCCGTGTACCCATAGTAATTCACTCTCCCCAAATGTAAACAAGTGTGGCACTAAATGCCATGAGTAAACGAGCTAGAGGACAGAGCAGTGCGGTTGCAGGATGTAGGTCACCTTAGTCTAAGTCAGAGCGCCTCTGCCGTTGCCGCCCGTCGCCCATCTGCTGTCAGGCACAGGTGTCCGAGTGCCGTGCTCGTCCGTTGGCCCGGGTCCGCACCTGCACCTGGACCTCAGGCCTGCCCAGCTCCACCTCCTTGGCCACTGACCTGTGAAGGTGGGCTTCCCTCACCTGTGCCACCCTTCTCACTTGGCCCGTGTCCGCATCTGCACCTCAGATGCCCCCTCCACGCGCACTAACCTGGTCCGCACCTGCACCTAAGGCCTGCCCACCTCCTGCCCACCTCCTGCCCACCTCCACCTCCTGCCCACCTCCTGCCCACCTCCTTGGCCGCTGACCTGTGAAGGTGGACCTGCCTCAGCTGTGCCAGGTGCCTGCTGCAGCCGTGGCACCAGTACGGGCCAGCTCAGCAGAACACTGGGTATGCCCGTGCACGTGTGCCAGTATGCCCATGCACGTGTGCCAGTATGCCCATGCACGTGTGCCAGTACGCCCATGCACCTGTGCCAGTCTAAGCCTCCGCTGCCATCTGTCCAGATGCAGCCCACGCATGTACGTTTCACATCATCCGGTGCCTATCCCCTGCCCCGCTGCTCCCCCAGTCCGGTCCTGGGAGAAGTGAGCTACACTACGGCAGTCGGGAGAGGCTCTCCGCCCCTTCTCTCAAGGTCAGACATGGCACAGTGGCCTGGAAGGAAATGGCCTGACCATGCACTTTAACTCAAAATCAGCCACCCCTACCCCACACATAGATTCACACACACATACACACACACACACACACACACACACACACTCATACACACATACATACACGCACACACACACACAGACACACACACACGCACACATACACACGGACGCACTCAACAGCATGTTCTTGAGAGACCCAGTTCTGTCTGGT
Source organism: Coilia nasus (assembly GCA_027475355.1). Lineage (NCBI taxonomy): Eukaryota > Metazoa > Chordata > Actinopteri > Clupeiformes > Engraulidae > Coilia > Coilia nasus. The sequence goes on along the minus strand of CM050211.1, from coordinate 11,984,632 downwards.
GTTGGTGCGCCTAGAGTGCAAGGGTGTTCCGTTTCAAAGGGAGGAGGGCGGTTTCATTTTACAGCAAATGCACATTCAGCCAGACTGCTGACAGTGCAAATATCAAGACATTTTTTACCGTTTCCACGCCACTCTTTCTTTTTCCTTGTGGTGCCACTGCTGAGCTATTGTGGGGAAGTAATGCATCATGGCCCATCATGCCCCGCTGGCTGTTTCCCCCATTCATTCATTTCTTCTCCTTCTTCACCTTCTTAGAGGTGTTCAGCCTTGTTCCAGATGGCAAAGTGTTATTAGAGGTGTTCAGCCTCTTCCAGATGGCAAAGTGTTATTAGAGGTGTTCAGCCTTGTTCCAGACGGCAGTTTTGACATATTTTCAGAGCTGAAATACTCAAGGTTTATACCCTCACACTCTCTGGTAAACAAAAATATTTCTTATATACTGTATACGGTCCGTACGGAGAACAAGTGTGAGATTGACTTGTAAGTTTGCAGTCAGATAGTCATGAAATGAACACTTAATGGTCTGACAAGGAAAAGTACAATTTTCTGTATAATATAATTTTCAGTTTAGGTGCTCAGTCTTCAAAAAATCTATTTCATTGACTCTAATCTGTGTCTGACTTTTAGTGCCGTCACACAAACTGGCATCTCGCAGTATTAAAGAATAGAAAGGAAAGATCTCTACACTGAATCTCTGGCCCTATCATTTCCTACATATAGTCATTCCAATAAGGACATCAGTTGCTCTCTCTCCTTACATGTTAAGTCTAGGAGTGGAGCATAACTCAATTTCACGGCGTGCCTTGGCGTGTGTGCTGGTGGTGAGGTTATCGCAGCACAGGGCGGCTGAGAGGATGTGAATTGAAACAGTTCTATCGAGTTACATTAGCATATGAAAAAGCTTCTTCAGCTCAGCCAGAGCACTCGATAGGAGATTAAATGCACTCTCGCTGTCCAATTCGCCTGCACAGCTTCATCTCCGGGTGTATGGCAGTCGTCCATCTGAGAAAGGGAAGTCTCGCTTGAAACAAAAAGGAAAAAAATAAAAAACAACCAAAGCGTTGTTCTCTGGAGCAGGGATATGGGCTAAAATGCTGCTTCAGCCTGCACTAATAGCTGTCAGTAGTTGTACAAATGTCTGATACATCATTTCGACATTAATACCCAATTCAAAACGACTCTGACTGTAGGCCTCTTTGTGTGTGTGTGTATGTGTGTGAGAGAGAGAAAGAGAGAGAGAGAGAGGGAGTGTGTGTGTGTGTGTGTGTATGTATGTGAGTTTCTCTTTATTTGTGGGAGTGTATGGGAGTGTTTTTTTTTTGCTCTCCTCCTTTCTGGCGTGGTGTTGGGAAGAGAGCTAGTGGGGTCTGCAGGCCTGTGTGTGTGTGTGTGTGTGTGCGTGTGTGTGTGTGTGTGTGTGGGTGTGTGTGTGTGTGTGTGTGTGTGTGTGAGAGAGAGAGAGAGAGTTGGTGTTGGGGGGAGAGGCAGTGGGGTTTGCTGGTCTGTGTATGTATGTGTGTGAGTGTCTGTGTGTGTGTGTGTGTGTGTGTGTGTGTGTGTGTGTGTGTGTGTGTGTGTGTGTGTGTGTGTGTGTGTGTGTGTGGTGTTGGGCAGAGAGGCAGTGGGGTTTGCTGGTCTGTGTATGTGTGTGTGTGTGTGTGTTGATGGTATTTGAGTAAAAATAATAATCGTGTAAATAACATTTTAATGTTGCAACATTTTTATTATTATTTCAAATACCTTTTGTTTTTATGATTGTGTGTCAAGTCAGTTAGACTTGAAAAGGGGGACTGATAGTATTTGAGTAATAATAATAATCTTGTAAATAGCATTTTAATGTTGAAACATTTTATTATTATTTCAAAATCCCTTGGTTGGTTTTGGAACTCTTGTATTAGGATCAAAAGCTTTGTATGTGTATCTGGCTGAGCTAGGAGGTGTGAACAACTGGCTTCTGAATAACCGTCCCTGTCTGGTGGATTAGCATACAGACAATTTGGCACCTACTCTGATCTGATTAGGAAGACACTTTATACTGTAGTACTTAAAGTACTTACATTGAATATTCATTTTTGGGGTGTAACCTTGGGTGCAGCCATTGACTGTCTACAGACATTTAAGGTCAGAAAAACCACTGTTAGCTAGTCTTGTCGTGTCTGTCATCGTCCTGTGTGTGTGTGTGTGAGTGTGTGTGTGTCTGTCTGTCTGTGATGTCCTTATTGTTAAGAATAAACCTTGTTCTTGATGTTCAACCACTAGGCTGACTGAGTCTCCAAATTCAACTTAAAAGTAATTTTATTACTTTTAGTGTGTGTGTGTGCGTGTGTGTGTGTGTGTGTGTGTGTGTGTGTGTGTGTGTGTGTGTGTGTGTGTGTGTGTGTGTGTTTGTGTGGTGTTGGGCAGAGAGGCAGTGGGGTTTGCGGGTCTCCTGCTGTACATCTCTAGGGAGGCTCTGGTTGCTGCTGCTGCCTCCGGCTGCCTCCCAGCTCTGAGCCGGCGAATGGCACACACAGACTGTGTGAAAAGAGAAAATCTTACACAAACAGAAGCCAGACCAACTGAATACATTAAAGGGCTGGCTTATGGCCCTCTGAATAATTCACTTCGAGGGTGTGAGTTCTTATTTTGTAGCTTTCTTTGAATACTTTTTTGACTTGTGGTTTCACTGACAACAACTGACAACTGACATTCATCTTAACATTGTATTAATTACTAGAGGGAGTAGCTACATGAAGAGCTTGATGATTTTAATAACATGTTATGTCTTGGTGGTTATTGTGTTTTATTCAGGTCATGATTATGTCTGATTGCTAATGATAGAGGCTGTTGACTGTGACTGCTATGGGGCTATGCTGGGTGCTTGCACTGTGTGTCAGGGAATGTCTTGTGCACACCTCTTGTGGTAAAATAAACGTATGTGTAACTGCCAGACTTTGGCAGGGATTGATTTGTTTACTGAGCAAGATGTTTGTTACTCTGTCACGCATCCTGTGAACGCAGCTTGTCATGTGTGGCGTGTCACTGCAGTATGTGTGTGTGATGTGGCTCTGTTGACACCCTACCCAACCCCCCCAACACACACGCACGCACGCACACACACACACACACACCCTTCAGTGCTTACTGTCCACCAACCATCAACAGTGAAATATGGCACCAAATCTGTGACCTTGACAGGAACTCATCACCGCCTGGTACATCGGCTTCCTCTGCCTCATCCTGGCCTCCTTCCTGGTCTATCTGGCAGAGAAAGAGGACAACGAGATGTTTGAGACCTACGCTGATGCCCTCTGGTGGGGCCTGGTGAGTTCCATAACACACACGCACACACACACACACACACACACACACACACACCCACACACACACACACACACACACACACACACACACACACACACACACACACACACACCTTGATGTATCTTCCTCTGATACACATTTCTTTTCCTTTTTGTCTGAGGTGCTTTTGTTCTTGTGTCCTCTATACTGTGCGCAGGAATGCACTATCCCCAGATGGTGGATAAAGTTAACTTTTGTTTCAAGATGCTTTCTGGCTAGACTGAAAAAAAGAATGAAAAGTACTTGAAATTGTAATACTGTAGTACTACATATATCCACATAAACCAACCAACACATGCCCAAAAAGAAAAGCTAAGCTCTAGATTCAGTATTACTTATATAAACAATGACACTGCAGCTTTAACTCTAAATTATGCAGAGCTGGACAGCTACATTTTTCATAGAGTGCCACTTGACAGGTTAAGGACAGGTTTGCACTTGCTGGATCTGTCTTTAGAGATGAACCGACTGACCCCCTTCCACATCAATTTCTGCTTCTGTTTTTAACGAACTGTAAGCCTTCACTCCGTCTAATCAACTGTGGGGTAAATCATGCCCATAAAATATGTCATCCTGAGTGAAAAAACAAACAAAAGAAGTGTTTATGCTCATCATTTAACCCGTAGCTGATTAGACAGCGAAGGCTTTTTCAATTTTTCAAAATGTCAGTGGAAACAAATTAATGAAAAAATGCACTTCCGGAACCAGAAATCGATGCATAAGGACTGTTCATCTCAATTGGTTCAGATTGTTTGGTTCATATTTAGAAGTAGAATTCAGAACAATTTATTTCATTTTATTTTTTATTTTTAACCTTAAATTAATGTTTCCAAAAAGTGGTTCATCAACTTGTAACAGGGTGAAAGGCATTTCTGAATTCATTTTGCCGCCCTCCATGGGTTATAACCACACTAAGTTAGTTTGGAGGAGCGGACCGTCTCTCTGTAGTTCTCTATGACAGACAATTCTGCTTCCAACCAAAGACAACTACTTAGTATTGCTTTAATTTATAAAGCACATTCAATTCCATGTATGTATGTAATGAATTTATTTAATGAACATATCTATGTCTACTGCTATATGTTACTGACATTAATTATACAGCTCTCTGACTTTAAATGGGCCACTCCAACGTTCAGAGGTGAAATATTTGTGTATAATCACTGCTAAAAAAAGTGTAACACCAGTTGTCAATGGCAACGGGTTTTGTGCTTTTTTCATACCACAGCAAGTAGTCTGTTCACTTATTGTAATTAAATATCAACAATATAAGTTGCAATGAGTTATTAAGCAGCTTTAACATCCTATTTCGTCAAAGAACTATTTTTAGCAGTGTAATCCATAAAACGGCAAGAAAACATTTGAAGTATAACATTATTATAAGTTTCTAGCTTTTTTGCAAGTAGCCATATAATAATGTTGAATAATGTTCAGCGAGGCAATAATTCTCGTGGAGTAAGCCCCTTGAGAGTGCTTCAAGACCCCTCTGCTTCGCGTTAAGGCATCACTCTGTTGGGGCTTATTCCACGAGGAGGACCACCTCGCAGAACATTATCCCTTACACGAGCCTCACACCATATTATCTAATGTGGAACAATGCCATAGATAACTAATGATGCTAAATAATACAATAACATTAATGATTTAATTGAATATCTACCCAGTAAGCAACCAAGGAGTGTCTTGACCTTTCACTCAGTCTGGTTTCTTTAATGTAATTTTCTCTGAAATGGGTATTCCCCTGTGCTCATCAGTCACCTGTGTAGTGATGTTCTGGTGATTTACTGTCCGTCAGGGTTTTTTTCTGTACCACCAATAGCTGTAATGGATTCCTCTATGTGGCTACGCTACGAAAGACAAATGGTGGATCAATACGCAGGTGTCAGAGGAAATGGTAGTATTCCGGCCCTTGTCTAATGTATGTAATATCAAATTCATTTCCAGATAACCCTGACCACCATAGGCTATGGGGACAAGTATCCAACAACGTGGAATGGACGTCTTTTGGCTGCGACCTTTACACTCATCGGTGTGTCATTCTTTGCCCTTCCGGCGGTAAGTCTTTTCTTGCTAAAAGTGTAAGGCTTGGTGAAACACAGGTGCGTTGGGTTGACGAATGTGCCAAGGTGGAGGACACTCGGTGGAAGTCAGCTGTATGATCAGAAAACAAATAGCAGACTGTATACTGTGAAAATGATTGGTTATCTAAGAGCAGCAGCCATAGCAATGAATGACGAATGACAGATGTCGTCAACCTTCTCTCTCAAAGGGGATCTTGGGCTCTGGTTTTGCCCTGAAAGTGCAAGAGCAACATCGACAAAAACACTTCGAAAAACGGAGAAATCCTGCTGCCGGACTTATCCAGGTGAGTGTGTTACTGGTCATGTATATGCATAGGCCTACTGATTAGCATACAGATACTTTACATGGTCAAACAAATCAATTATTTTCATTATCTGTCTGTTGGGTCCGTTAGTAGGATTAGATATGAGAACACTGGTGTGCCACCAGACAGAAAAATGGGGGGTGTCCAAGAAAGCAGGTTTAGTCACTTTTCTAGGTACATTCACTCACAGCAAGTGGTAAACCTACTAATAGAGGGGCACTATGGCTTTCTGTTGGTAGGAGTCATAAAACCCTGCTATTAGCAGATTTACCACCTCTGAGTTACCTTAACTGGGTTAGTCACTTAACCACTACTTGGAATATACCCCTGATGTGTTGTTTTCCTTGTTTATCCATATCACAAACATGATTATGTGTCGATAACATAAGATGATCAACATACAAATACAAAAGAGCCCTTAAAAATCCACAAAAAAATAGTCCAAAATCGAGACCGGCCCATAATGTATATGTGTTACGTCAGTGTCTATGGACATTTTCTGTCACTAAATGTGTGAAAGAAAAGAAGCATCCGCATTGTTTGTCACCCATGTCCATCAGGCAAAATAAGCTGAATATAATATAAGCCAAGTGTGTATGTGTATGTGTATGTGTATGTGTTGTTTGTGGATGGACAGCTAAATGTGTGCTAGCCATGTTAAAGTGTTGGATAGTTATTGACATGCTCTCTGTCCTTGGATCATCAAATGGTGCATACTAAATGAAGCCAGATGAGCATGCTGGCTGCTGTTGTCTTGCGTTTGCTGCTTTGAGGCCGCTGGACATGCCAGCAGACCTCCTGTGTCTTAATTACACTCGCCAGGAGTAGTGTGTGTTGCAGCGTATGCATAATTCATGGATTATTTCGCTCTTTCTTTATTTATTTTCACCCTCCCGCAGGCGGCCTGGCGGTTTTACGCCACCAATCTCAACCGCACCGACATGCAGTCGACCTGGGACTATTATGAACGAACTATATCTGTCCCAATGTACAGGTATTGATCCCGAATACATCAGATACTAGATATACATTCTCTCTCTCTCTCTCTCTCTGTCCCTCTCTCCCTCTCTCTCTTTCTTTCTTTCACTCTGTGCCTCTCCCCATCTCTCTCGCTCTCTTTCTCACATCCCATCACTATCTCTCTATCTCTCTGCTTAAGTGCAGATGGAGGTGGATTCAGACATCACCAGATCGATAGACCCTTAAGGTTTTTTTAGGGCTTGTGGAGGTTGATGCTCTTGTAGACCTGTGAATGAATAATGCATCTACACAGAATCTTTTAATTGGATAGCATTGTCTGGCCTCTGTGAAACACCTTCAGTTACAGTGACTGAAGTCCACACTTCGTTCAAAAAATAGATTGCTGGCAGTTAGTGGAGGCTTATTTTATTTTAAAAAATGTTCTTTCCTCTTGCTCTGTCCTATATTTCACCTGCCCTCCCCCACCCTCTCTCTCTCTCTCTCTCTCTCTCTCTCTCTCTCTCTCTCTCCTCTCTGCCTCTGTCATCATTTAGACATCGGCAGAGCAGCTCATTTCATCTTCTTTGATATATGCTGACTGATGTTTGACCTTTGCAGCTTTCAGAGTTATGCAGGAAAGGACCTTTAAAGTTTATAGGGCAAACTCAACCTCAGCAAGCTGCAGACCAGAAGATATGTGTTCTACAGTTTAACTGAAGATGTGGAGTCAAACCATTTCAGCTTTTAGATATGTAAGATACATCTGCTAAAACCTCACTGCTCTTCTTACTGCGCTTGTGTACCTATTGTTGTGTCTGTAATCTGTTTTCTAGAGATAGGGATGAACATTTTAGTCTCCTGGAGGGTATCATAACCTGAATTGGCCCATTATGCTGAATGAAGATGCTCTTCTACTCATATATAAAGGGGAAGAGTAACAAATAGCAAATCCATAAATGGCCATGCGTTGACAAATGACAAATCCATTGATAGCCACATATAGTGGATTGGCAGGGGTGGGGGTGAGGGTGTTAACAGAAAGAGAGGCAGTCAGACAGAGAAGTCTACAGTCTATGAGAAGGACTATATCATCAGCGATAAGTTTGTTCTGCAAATAAGGGTATGACGCTAACACAGTAGAAGGACGAGAAGTAGAGGTAATGACCATGCAGCAATGTTATGCTGGGAAGCATTCACCTTGTGGTGACAAAAGAAGGGGAGGGGGATGGTGAAAACAGGAGAGCTGTTTGCCTGTCAATCGAACCACCGAGTCAGAATGTAATACGGGAGAGTGCAGCAGACGCCCTGTCAGAGAGCCAGCTCCAGCAGACACAAATGCAAGGTGTGCTGCTCTATTGGGGCATAGTTTTTTTTAAAGCTTAAAGCCATGGGCCATGCCAGAGGATGAATCACCAGAGCCACTTAAAAATGTTTGTCCTTGAAGCCTTGGGCTGCTCCGTTTCCGATGACACACATTGCTCCCTGTGGCTCTGCGGCAGTGAGCGAAGTTGAGTTGAGCTGAGTTGAGCCGGAGCCGGCCCACTATGTGCTTACAGGATCCCCACCAGAGCCGGCCCACTGTGTGCTTATAGGATCCCCGCCAGAGCCGGGCCACTGTGTGCTTATAGGATCCCCACCAGAGCCAGGCCGTGGTGTGCTTACAGGAGCCCAGGAGCCGGGCGTTGTGTGCTTGTAGGATCCCCGCCAGAGCCGGGCCACTGTGTGCTTACAGGAGCCCAGGAGCCGGGCGTTGTGTGCTTGTAGGATCCCCGCCGGAGCTGGCTGTTGTGTGCTTGCACCGTCAGCGCACTTTTGCAAAGCTCCCACGGTGGCAGCTGGCTTCAGCCAGCACGAGCAGCAGGCACTTAGTGCAGCTTAGTGCTTTCCTATGAAAACAGCTCAATGACACTGGAAAAATAAGTAGATAAATGCCAATAAATACAATTAATAAATACAACATTATCGTCCGCCAAGAAGTGGCTTCAAGTGTCAAGTGTTTCAATTAACAGAAAATAAATTAGTCTACTGACAGAAGACTAAAACTACTAAGCTTTGCATAACAGTGTTAACATAAACACTGGTAACAACCTCATAGTGAAAATGAGGAGGAAAGTGTCTGCAATCTACTTTTTTTTTTGCTCATATTTCTCTTTTTCATGTTTTGCAGGCTCATTCCTCCACTAAATCAGTTGGATTTGCTCCGCAACCTGAAAAGCAAGTCTGGACTCTCCTTCAGGTACATTATTGATCATCCCTGATTCTATTCTCCTGAATATGGACATACTGTGCTTCTCCTGTGGTGTAGGGCCCAATATGAGGATGCTTCTTTATCGCTGCATGCAAGCTGTAGGCTGCTTGTGAGCCAAATAGATGATGAACTGATCCCTCATTGCCTCCCTGCAGGAAGGAGCCACAACCAGAGCCATCTCCCAGGTCAGATTGGACAACCCTTCTTCAGTGTTTGTGTGTGCTGTGCTATCTCCTGTCAGCAGCCCCATCTTACAACCCATTACATTATATAGCAGCATGCATCACGTCAAGTGCTGGGCAACCTGACGTCGGAAGCTACAGTCCAATGCTGCATACAGTGTTTCCATTCATCTGGTTCTACCTGTGTTAAATAGTTTCACTAATTAACTCTTAGCTAAAGTGTTGAAATCAGCTGATTTAGTAAATGGCGGGAACAAAAATGTGGTAGCATATTGGACTGTACCTTCTGATGCCAGGTTGTCTATCCCTGATGTAGGTGACGCATGGAGAGAGATACTGTACATGTAGATAAATACTGTACATGGAGATAGATACTGTACATGGAGATAGATACTGTACATGGGGATAGATACTGTACATGGGGATAGATACTGTACATGGGGATAGATACTGTACATGGGGAGAGATACTGTACATGTAGATAAATACTGTACATGGGGAGAGATACTGTACATGGGGATAGATACTGTACATGGGGATAGATACTGTACATGGGGAGAGATACTGTACATGTAGATAAATACTGTACATGGGGAGAGATACTGTACATGGGGATAGATACTGTACATGGGGATAGATACTGTACATGGGGAGAGATACTGTACATGTAGATAAATACTGTACATGGGGAGAGATACTGTACATGGGGATAGATACTGTACATGGGGATAGATACTGTACATGGGGAGAGATACTGTACATGTAGATAAATACTGTACATGGGGAGAGATACTGTACATGTAGATAAATACTGTACATGGGGAGAGATACTGTACATGGGGATAGATACTGTACATGGGGATAGATACTGTACATGGGGATAGATACTGTACATTTGCCTGAACCTAAGGGTACAGTATGATGTGAGTTCACCTTAAACACCTTTACCTTCCTACTCAACTCCTCCTCTACTCATCTTCCTCCTCTACCCCTCCTTCTCATCCTCCTCTACCCCTCCTTCTCATCCTCCTCTACCCCTCCTTCTCATCCTCCTCTACCCCTCCTTCTCCTCCTCCTCTACCCCTCCTTCTCCTCCTCCTCTATCCCTCTTTCTCATCCTCCTCTACCCCTCCTTCTCCTCCTCCTCTACCCCTCCTTCTCCTCCTCCTCTATCCCTCCTTCTCATCCTCCTCTATCCCTCCTTCTCCTGCTCCTTCTCTTCTTCCTCCTCCTCCTCCTCTATCCCCCCCTCATCCTCATGCTCCTCCTCCACTCATCTTCCTCCTCTACCCCTCCTTCCCATCCTCCTCTATCCCTCCTTCTCATCCTCCTCTATCCCTCCTTCTCATCCTCCTCTGTCCCTACTTCTCCTGCTCCTCCTCTTCCTCCTCCTACGTCATCTTTTTCTTCCTCTACCCCCCCTTATCCTCCTCCTCCTCTACTCATCTTCCTCCTCTACCCCTCCTTCTCCTCCTCCTCTACCCCTCCTTCTCCTCCTCCTCTATCCCTCCTCCTACTTCTCCTCCTCCTCCTCCTCCTCCTCCGTTTTCTTCTTTTGTTTTCTTCTTTTTCTCCTCTTCCACCCCCCTTCCCATCCTTATCCACTTCTTCCTCCTCTACCACCCCCTCCTCCTCTACTCATCCTCTTCTTCCTCCTCTACCTCCTCCTCCTCCTCTACTCATCCTCCTCTACCCCTCCTCCTCTACTCATCCTCCTCTACCCCTTCTCCTCACCCTCTTCCTTCTCTACCTCCTTCTCCTCACCCTCTTCCTTCTCTACCTCCTTCTCCTCCTCCTCCTCCTCTCCTCCTCCCCTCTAGCCTTGGCCACAAGGACAGGGCAGGGTGGTCCTTGGGCCGTGTGCAAATGTTTTACCTGTGCAATTGCGAGCTAGCCATGTGTGATGGCCCGGCATCAGGGAGAGGAATGTTTATGTGTGTGACGCCTGGCCCCCTGAGCTGACCTTGCACGCCTGTGTGTGTGTGTGTGTGTGTGTGTGTGTGTGTGTGTGTGTGTGTGTGTGTGTTTGTACAGTATGTGCGTGCTTGCATGCATGGCTGGGTGTGTGTGTGTAGATGGATGGATAGGTCGGGCTCTGTATGGCAGCCTGCAGCTGTCCACATAACTTAGTCCACCCTCTTGGCAGCAGCAGCACATGTTCCCCTGCCCAGACAGCCTCCTTTAGTCACCTGCCTGTGGCCCAACATCACTGCCGCTGCTCTTTTTAGTACCCTCTCACAGACTATAAATGGCTATCTAGCTAGGAAGCAATTCATTGCACTGACCTCCACATTTCTGGCTCCATAGTTTGTTTTGTATTATGTAAGATGTTTATAACCAAACTTTTACTAGCTAAACTATACACATATGACCTGAACTTCAACAAAGTACTGACTAAGCCTTATTTCTTTAGGTTTTACAAGATCTGAATAAAAAATAGATCAAATATAAATATTTATCAGATGCTTTATTAACATGTATGTAAGGCGGGCCAATTTTGACCAGAAACGCAATACGTGTAGCTGTGTTGCTAGCACAGCATGAGGGCTAGTTATTGGACCATCCTCCTGTTGACCAAAAGCAGGGAGTGCTGAGGAGACCGGAGTAGGGTCCCTAGGTTCTGGGGTGATGGGGGAGGAGTATGCTGTGCCCATGTCACCTTCATGTTGATCAAAAGCAGTGGCAGACTGGAGCTCCTGCTGGGTTTGTGCTGCCATCTGCACATTCACATCTGAGTTATTCAAACTGGTCATTATTCACATTGCCTCTATTTCCAATCCTTTTGCTGATGTAAAATGTATGAGGCTGATCTGAGGACCTCCTTACTCTTAGATGTGTGGGCATCCTTCATGGGTGGGCATCCTTCATGTGTGGGCATGCTTCATGGTCTCACTGTGTGGGCATGCTGGTCTTACTGTGTGGGCACGCTGGTCTCACTGTGTGGGCACGCTGGTCTCACTGTGTGGGCATGCTGGTCTCACTGTGTGGGCATGCTGGTCTCACTGTGTGGGCATGCTGGTCTCACTGTGTGGGCATGCTGGTCTCACTGTGTGGGCACGCTTCATGGTCTTACTGTGTGGGGACGCTTCATGGTCTCACTGTGTGGGCACGCTTCATGGTCTTACTGTGTGGGCACGCTGGTCTCACTGTGTGGGCATGCTGGTCTCACTGTGTGGGCACGCTGGTCTCACTGTGTGGGCATGCTGGTCTCACTGTGTGGGCACGCTTCATGGTCTCACTGTGTGGGCACGCTTCATGGTCTCACTGTGTGGGCATGCTGGTCTCACTGTGTGGGCATGCTGGTCTCACTGTGTGGGCATGCTGGTCTCACTGTGTGGGCACGCTTCATGGTCTCACTGTGTGGGCACGCTTCATGGTCTCACTGTGTGGGCATGCTGGTCTCACTGTGTGGGCATGCTGGTCTCACTGTGTGGGCACGCTTCATGGTCTCACTGTGTGGGCACGCTTCATGGTCTCACTGTGTGGGCATGCTGGTCTCACTGTGTGGGCATGCTGGTCTCACTGTGTGGGCATGCTGGTCTCACTGTGTGGGCACGCTTCATGGTCTCACTGTGTGGGCACGCTTCATGGTCTCACTGTGTGGGCATGCTGGTCTCACTGTGTGGGCATGCTGGTCTCACTGTGGCTGCTGCCTGGCAGTGTGAGATTGATTGGGCATTGCCTTCATGGTGGGCGACACTCCATGGCTGGCTACACACCCAGAATTGGGCGTAGAGGCTAAAAAGAATTAATGTGTACGCAGATTTAACCAAAAATGTACAAGACTAAAAGAGTAAAAAGGTTGGAAAAATACAATAAATGGGAATGTATGTAAAATAAGGAATAAGAAATAAAAGATATACATACACAGAGGGCATAACATATTTAAAATATATGTCAAACCAGAGATAAGAGGTACCTTTTTAAATTAGATTTAAAACTACCCACAGTATTACAAGATTTTATATGAACTGAAAGACTTTTTCACAGCTGTTGAGCAGTGATAGAAAAAGCTTGCTCACCTTTTGTTTTGTTTTGTTAAGTTGTGATGAACAGATTTGTCAGACCAAGAAATGACCATGGTCATGATTAATTGATCATTAGTCATGATGATGTACCCACTGTACATAATGGTTAAGATGATGTGTTTTTCATGCCTGAGGTCACGAATGACAGACAATGAATTCATGTTAATTCAAGATGATCTATACATTTTTTTCCAGAGATGAAGTAGTGCATGAATCAGGCATACATTCATGATAATTAATGTGCCCTTACCATACAGTAAAGGTTAAGTAATTATTTGTACTGACTTTCACATTTCTGACTCCATAGTTTGTTATGTGTTATGTATAATATTTATAACAGTGTTGTAGTATCTAAAAAGCGTATGACATTAACTTTGACAAAGTACTGACTAAAGTATTTGTGGCCGCTGTGCACACTGAATTGTTGACAGCTTTCTACTGCACAAAAGCAACAACACAACAAATGCTGCATTTTTGTCTCTGAACAGTAATGCTGATGTTGTGATTGAACCATGGCACTAGAGGAAAGTTATTTGCTTGTGACATACTCAGTGAAATCCCCCCAAAACCATGTTTTCCTAGTTCGCAGGCAGAATCTAATTTTCTTTTCCGCCTGGTAAAATGAAATATGCCTTTGATCCTTGTAGAATGAGAATACGACAGGAGTGGTTTCACTGTCAGTGAAACCAAGAGCTGAGCACCTAGCCCTGTGTGTCGAGAGCTGCTTTGAGACTGGCTGTGGCTCTGACGGTAGCAGGGTTAAAAGATAACACAGTCACAGTTTTAATGCGAAAACAAATCTAAGAGGGATAATCTGAGAATGGAAATGCATGTTGCTCTTGCATTACAGCCATACACCAAACTAGCAGTCATATGCAAATGGAGCAACCAAACTTTGAATGGAAGATACCCCGAGCCTGTCGAAGGACATGCAAATGTATTTTATTTTCCAACAAAACTGTTGTTGTACAAGGAACATGGCTATTAGAGCCAATTAGAGACATACTGCTCATTTCGTAAGTAGTAACTAAGCCTTGCATTAGCTTGCCCTAATTATACTGCATCTGCACTCTGAGCCAAGAGAGGCCATTAATTAGTTTACAGTTCCATAGGAGACGTGTCATTTACAGTGCACTGCTACTACAGCACCGGAAAAACACACACATTATTGATAAGCCTGCCGCTCCCCAGGAAGTGAACTCTTCACTTTTACACAGCCAGTGTCTTGCCTCACAAGCCGAACTACACCAGTTCACACCGTTTCAAAGGCTTTCATCAAATACATGCAACACATACACGTAGGTTAAGCCTCCCTGAGAATCACCCACGCACGGAGGGTGTTTTGGATGTTTTGAGATTATCGAACGTCTCTGCCAGGCAGTATGTGAAATCTCTGCCCTTTCCTCCTTGCCCTTCCTCCCACTCACAGTCAGAAGGTGAGCCTGAAGGAGCGGGTGTTCTCCAGCCCGCGCAGCTCTGGGAACAAGGGGAAGGGCTCTCCGCAGAGCCAGCAGGGCCAGCAGGGCCAGCAGCCCCTGCGCCGCTCGCCCAGCGCCGACCAGAACAGCATCGAGGACAGCCCCTCCAAGGTGCCCAAGAGCTGGAGCTTCGGCGAGCGCGGTCGAGCCCGCCAGGCCTTCCGCTTCAAAGGCGCCGCCTCCCGCCAGAACTCGGAAGGTAGGCCCATCTCCAGCGCCCATGATGCTCTTTGTGTGTGTGTGTGTGTGTGTGTGTGTGTGTGTGTGTGTGTGTGTGTGTGTATGTCTGTCTGTGATCTGAATCCTGACTGTTCTCCAGAATGAATGTTGCACTCTACTGTAGATGTGAAGCGGAGGCATTTAACTAGATATTGTTTAGGTTTTGATATTATTTTATGTTAGGAACTACAGAGTATTGTATGAGCAGTCCACCCACCGGTTACAAGCTGCTGGGTGATGTGTTTTTCACACCTGATACTGTGAGCTCAAATTAGTCTTGTACTTTGCTCCTTCTTCTTCAGTTAGAAAAAAGACATAAATTGGTTCCAGACTCCAGAGCAAGTTTCTTATAAAATTCTTCTTAAAAAAAGGTTTACAAATTCAACAGCCTTGGAACTCATCACTATACTATATGTGTTATACCTCCTGCAGTGGTGAGTTGCAAAAGGTTCATTGATGCACTCCAAATATGCCATAGCCCCTATCTGATGAATGCTCAGGCTTGCCAGCTCAGCCCTGAGGGAATTCAATGGCTCACAGTTTTAGCCTCTTTACAAATATAGGTGCAGAATCCAGGTTGACATAAAGTCATGAAGACTGTGGAGGTAGATAGAACTGTAGGCTAGTAACAGATATCTATGAAAGAACAGTAAAAAAAAAACTGCATGTGCCTGTGTGTGTGTGGTTGGCCAGAAAGCTTGTTAAGGTCTTGCGCTTTGACTAACCTGAATGTGAATGTGTTCTTTCATGTTGATGTGGTTCCTCTGTGTTGTTTTTGCTGCTATATCAGTGTGTATTTCAGTGATTCAGTATCATTATAACTATGGTCTGTATACAACAGATTTGTAGTGGCTTGTCCAAATGATTTAACATATAGTCATGTACATTTGTATCACACTGATATATTTGTGGAATGGTGATACTGGATCCTGACATGTTCCTCTTCGTTTCTCTGTTTGGTGCTGTGCTAAAGTCCTGATTGAGATGCAAACGGAGGATTTAAGGCAGAAGAGCTCTCCAGGTCAGGCAAAAACAACGGCTCTGGCCCTTTCAACCGTCACCTGTAGAAATGACATCCACCAAAAATTACTACAGTATAGTGTAACTAACAACATGCAGATATGCTACCATCTTCTGCTTTCTTTGTAGAGGAGAATGAGTTTTTTTTATAATTTATAGTTAATATCATCATTTGTAAAACATATACAATACACTTATTATTTATTTATAGTAGCAAAACTTATGTTTTGTGATATTTTGTTTTGTTTTTGTATGGTTACTTTAGAGGTTACGTTTAACAGGTTTTGGTATTTTTTGTGGTTTTGCCATGTTTTTAACAATTTATTTCATGAATAAAAATCGAGTCACTGCATTACCAACCTCTGCATGCTTTCTTTCATCCGTTTGTCTATGTTGAAGTGCTGAGAAGCCTTTTTTTCTCCCATGCGACATATGATTTCATTTGAGTATTCATTACCATTCATATGCATTTATTTATTCATGTGTATGTGCTTACTAGTGCATTGGGAGTCCTCTGGGACCCCTAAAACACATCGCTGAGTCAGACCGCAGCTGACCGTGGTGCGCGTCCGGCCCAGATCGCATCCCATTTGGATAGCTGCCAGGGCCGTACCATATTCTGCTGCCGTCTGTCCATCTCGCTGTACACTGTAGAGTAGGGACAGGCAGAGGCCTCCTGCTGGAGACGTCTGCAGCATCTGTGCAGGCTGGTTTACAGATTTTATTGTTTTAATGAGCTGCATGTCTCCACATGACACAGTTTTACCACCACACTGCTGTTCTCCAGGCCAGACCTCTTTTGCAGCAAACATGAAGATTAATGTAAACAAATAGCATAATGGAATAATATGCAACATTATTAGTGTAATGCAATAATAATAATAACATTTCAAAAGATTACCATCAGTGCTGACACCACCAGACAGAAATGATACAAATGATAAGGATAAATGTGCTAAAAGGTGTGTCTGCTAAAAAAGGTATCATAAGTATGTGATTTTATTAATAACATATATACATTTATGCTTGCTGCAGTGAAATATAAGATAATGTATTTATTTTCCCATCACATAGGCACGACAGGAACATGCATAATATCATGACAAACACTTGTGTGCAATCAAGAGTCTTGGTTTTATAATTAAAATTATAAAAACATCACCATGCACTTCCTCATGTCATAAGAGTTGTTGATAACATTTGTAGTGGAGTTGTGTCTATTCTTTTCAGCCAAGCTTGGAGTCTCAGAATTTGCCATAACTAATGTT
This sequence comes from Coilia nasus, assembly GCA_027475355.1. Lineage (NCBI taxonomy): Eukaryota > Metazoa > Chordata > Actinopteri > Clupeiformes > Engraulidae > Coilia > Coilia nasus. Next base: position 11,967,501 of record CM050211.1, on the reverse strand, counting down.
GTTCACATAGTCACTGCTCTACCAGTGTGGTGTGGTTGTGTGTTCTTGTTTATTAACTTGTGTATGTGTTATTTTGCACTGTAGCTGTAGGCACAGGGCATGCTTGTTTTATCCATTTAGTCTGTTATTGATGTCTGCCATATTAGTTTGTACCCATTGAATGATAAAACAATTACTGTTACATATATGTTTTCAAAATCATGAAATGACATTGTTATTTTAAAATTAGATCAGATCAGATCAAATCAGATTTAGCTTAGTGATAAGCTTACAGTGAATGCCATGGAAGATGTATGCAGTATGATATCCAGAGCATAGGCTGATAGATTTATCACTGTAATTGTCTGTGAAAGTGCAGTTTGTCATGATTTTGAAAACCAGATGTGTGAGCATTTAATTGACACAAAGTGGAAATGTTCTTCTCATCAAATGCATATTCTTTATAACGCCTGGATGTTTTTCTGTAATATATTTTATGTCTTTAGATTTTTTTTTGTTTATTTGTTTGTTTGTTTTACTTGCAGATGTCAATATATGGTATGTCTCCTCCTGAAGGTACAGCTAGGCTTTGTAATGAAACGAGCAGAGGCAGACTGTGTCCATCCGCCCTTATAGGCTGGAGTACATGCTCTATCAGGCTCCAGGCAGCATTGCATGCTGTAAGGGTTTATCAGCGTTAATGCAGACCACTTTGCCAAACCCAGGCTCTTGTCTTTAACCAACTAAGCTTATAACTGCCTCACAAGGTCCTTTCCACCCGGCCTAATGGCTGTCCTTGGAAAGCAGTGCATTTCATCAAAAAGCGCATAATTGCCCAAGGACCTGCACTCATCTGCTTGTGTGTCAGCCTGTGAGGAGGCAGAGGTGAGGCCAAGCTCTTCTGTGCCTTCAGAGAAGTGAAGTCTGTACATGCTTAGTAGCACTGCTGCACTTCAGTTGTGTATTCATTTGTTGGTTTGTTTTTGTTTTGACTTTCTTTTGGGTGACTGTAACTGTTCCCAGAGGCTCACTGGTTTTATTCACTGTTATCATTTCTGTCAGCCTATGTTAACCAGCCTTTTTTACTTTCATCTCTCCTCTCCTCTCAACTCTTGGCAGCAATTGAAGGGTTGATCAGTAAGAGAATATCGCATATCTGCTGGGGGCTTCTTGCCACCTAAGCAAGCCCATATGTGAAGCCATAGAGGCGGTAGAACTGATAGAGAATGCATGTCTCAGTTCTAGAACCATTCCATAAGCACATGGCAGGGGCCATCATTCCATGAGTCTGGACCTCAGACCTCGGCAAGTAGACAGAAGCCAGCAGCCGTGCACTGCAACCAACATGGCTGCTGCACCTGCACTCTTGACCTGCATGTGAGGGGAAAGGCACTTAGTCCTTATGTAGCGGTCTACCTTTGAACCCAAATTGGACCCCCTTTCAGACAGAACCGCTGGTCTCTGAGTCTGCCCATCTGTCCCAGGGCGCATCTTGTGCCTGGGCTGACCTTACACTCCTGTACGGGAGCAGTTTTTTTTGTATTGGCAGTTTCAGGGCTCTGCGGTCCGTCTCGGCATCACTGAGAGCACGATCGATAAACGCAACTCTCCTGTGCCACATGCCATGGCAACCGGAGACGAAACTGGGCACAGCGGGTAGGCACTGTGGCCCAAAACTGGTCAGCACATGCCCGCTAGCATTCCCTTTGTGGCAGGCATTTATTTACATGCCTGACAGGAAATGGTTTTACTAACACACACCCCATGACCCCAGAACACCCAAACACATGTACGCATGCAGATACCTGCAGAAATGTTTGTCATCTCTAAACATTAACAGCACTAACATGGATGTTTGCTTTTATTCATTTAGCAGTTAAGGTATATTACTTGTACACAATAGTTATTTTAGAGGAATGGGAGAGCATCTCCACTTCAGCCATCACTTTACTTTATTTAAGTTTACCCATTTGGTAAATTATGGATGTGTAGCCACAATTCCAAGAGAAATTTTCACTAATCTCCTCTAAATGTATGCACTGAATGTAAGTGCCAATGTCCAGCTCACTATGAAACATAATGAAAAACGCCCCATATTCTCCCTGTTCACTGATCACGTGAGTGAACTAAGATCACAGAGTAGGCTACAGTCACCATTCACAACAAACAGGAGTTTACTTAGATCTTTACTAGGAGTTCACTTTATCTTTACTTTACTCTTTACTCAGATCTTTGCACGTGCTCATAACAATACTCTGTAGTGTCAAGCAGTAACAAACTGACAGCTTGCTGTCAAAGTACCATAAATCAAACAGCACCATTCCTACAGTTTATTCATCCATAACATAATAGTATATTCATAGAGATCAATCATATTGTTACAGAACCAGTAGATGTGATAGCTAGGACTAGAGCCACCATCAGCTAGGGCCACCATCAGCTGGGCAAGTGTATGACATTTTTTTACTTTTGGTCCACAGTGATGACGCAGTTAACCCTTTAATCCCCCTCTGAGACATCATCCCGCCATCTTTCCCTCCTCTCTCTCTCCTCTCTTCCTCCTCCCATCCTTCCCTCCTCTGTCCCTTCCTCCCTCCCTTCATTCCTGCATCAGACTGTAGTAGCATCACCTAGCCAATGAGATGAAATGGCACTGCCCATTAACCTGCCCCGATCTAACCAATGGCGCGCTCCTTTACTGGGCTGGGCTGTGCAAGTTAATGGCAGTGATTGGCCTCTGCTTGGTTCCATGCCAGATCCCCCCACCACCCCCCTCTGATGCTGACTGGGGTAGTTAGTAAGGCTGAGAGCTACAGGGCAGGGCCCTGTTTGTGTGCACTAACAGTGGAGCCCTGCTGTCTTTCGTGTTGTGTTATTCTAGATGCGAGCCTTCCCGGGGAAGACATTGGGGATGACAATAAAAGTTGCCACTGTGAGTTTGTGTCCCAGGACTTAACTCCCGGACTCAAAGTCACCATCAGGGCTGTATGGTGAGTGAAACCCACGAATCCGCAAACTTACATTCTTTTTTATTCTGCTCATGATTGTGTTGTTCACATTCTTCAAATTGTTCTCTCTGCATATCGCATTGCATTATACCATGATACTATTGCGGTGTAACTATTATGCTATGTTTAATGTAGGCTACACCACTAGAATTATTAGTTTGCAATTAAGTAAATAAATGTAAAATAGGTTAGGGTACACCACTGGGATTCTCAGTCTGTGATTAAGTTAATGAATATAAAATAAGTAAGGTTACATCTGTTGGATTATCAATCTGTGATTGAGTTAATAAATGCGAAATCTCTCTTCCTCCAGCATAATGAGGTTTATGGTCTCAAAGCGAAAGTTCAAGGAGAGCCTGAGGCCGTACGACGTGATGGATGTCATAGAGCAGTACTCGGCCGGACACCTGGACATGCTGGCCAGGATTAAAAACCTGCAGTCCAGGCAAGAACCCCAAGAGTCCAACTACGGGCCCGCTATACTTCCCTGTCTTAGCAGTGCCTTCTACTTCTCGCTAGGCCTCGTTTCTTTCCCCTCTACAGTCTCTCTCTCTCTTTGTTCTCACCCTCATTCTGTCAAACACGGTTTCTCTCACACTCTTACACTCTCAGAGTCTGACACCAGGGTACCGAATCACGGCATGTGCCACGTACCGTTCGCACACTCGTGCCTGGTGCCCATGATGTTTGCTTATCGACAGCGATGCTCTACATTCCTCACCCACGCGTGTCCTTCCTCCTTAACCACTGGTGGCACGAACTACATTTCCCACAATGCTCGTGTTGTGAAGGGCTGTGGTCACATTCATTTCTTTGTGTTATTTATCGTCACAAACATTCAAGGGTGCCGAATTTCACTCTGACACAAACACACAGTGTGTCAGAACTCATTGAGATGTACATATCCACCAGGCACCAAGTGTTCTTCACAGAGATATTTAAGACATTGGGAAATAAATAAGCATGTTCGTATTACAGAGGGAGGTTTTTATTGCAGAAAGCAAGGCATTGTATGAAGAAACATAGGCATTAAGACGTTTTACCACCATGACTGAATACTCAGTAATTTTACTGGTAAAACCCAACTATGCCCTTCTTGCATATACTGTAGATGGTTCCACATATATGCAAATATATTCCTACTTTCCCAAGTAATATGCATAAATGAAGGCCCTGAATGACTCTTTGTGGATTTACCAAATACAGTACCACATGAAATAATGCCAAGCATTTTATGATTGGTTGATGAAACTGTAGAGGAAGGAGGTGTGCTAGGAAGAAAACAGTGATTGTGCTGTTCAAATTGAATATGTCTGGAATATATTTTCACTTACTTGTCCTATGTCTCTCTTCCCCTTATGGAACCCTCTTCCCTGTATACCTGTTCCTTATGTCTCTTCATCACTATTTGATGCCCGTCTGACCCCGATGTCCGTCCGGTCTGGTCCGGTCTGGTCTGGTCGGGTGCGGTCTTGGTCTGTGGCTGGGCTGGTTGTGATCGGCACCCGTGCTGGGTCACCCTACCTTGCCCTGCCCTGCCGGCCGGTGTCTTCTCTATTTGCTTTGCCAGGATAGATATGATTTTGGGTCCCCCTGGGCCCTCCACCCCCCGCCATAAGAAGTACGCTACCAAAGGAGCCAAAGAGTCGCCTCAGTACTCTCCTAGGTTAGGACCCACTAGACTGCATCTCTTGGCCTCGCAATGCAGCATCTCTCTCTCTCTTCCTGCCCTGGGGGGAGGGTGTAAGACAAAAAAATACTGCTTGCAACCTTTTTTTGATCCGAGCTATGAGACCGAGTGTGAGAGCTGTCGTTTTAACTCTGTCTACAGCTCAGTTGCAGAACAACAGAGCGTGTCTAATGGCTGAAAACCCAACCAATCAGAGCCTGAACAATTTGCAAATCAAATTGACTTGTAGCAAAGGAGACGTCCCATAAGCCCTGTTTAACTTACAGAGAACAAATGCCGTTTGCCTTATATGTGACATTGGAGATAGATGTCTCCATAAATTATTAATATTCAAAGCTATTATTATTGCATGATCGTATATAGTCTTGCCTCAGAGTGTAAGGTAACACAGCCAAATCTGCCTGCTTGACTTTTAATTTACTCTATGTATGGTGTAGCTGAGTCTGCAGAAGCTCTCAATCTGTTCTGAAAGGGCCTCGGAAATGGAGAAATGTAGCTCTGGATTCAGTAACTAAATATGTATTGACCACACAGATTGGGTCAGTGTTTGGGTGGGGCACATTAATTAAGTGAAATGCACATGAAATGAAACTGCAGCATTGTGTTCATTTTTCCCGAGTCTGCTGATGTAGTATAGAGATGATATCTGATAGACGGTCTCGCTGCCGACCTGCCACCATGTAAATGTTTTTTGAGCAGTAAATAGACACTGTAAGCGATAGAAAATATAATTCATTTAAAATCAATCAATAATTAATTTGTTGAATAACTTTTCACACAAGAAGCAGGCAGGTAGCCGGTCAAATAGCTGAGCAAAAAAAGGTTGTGCTGGATTGCTTGCAATGCTTCCTAAGACAAATCTCAGCAATACATATCTATCGACAGGGTGGCAAAATGCATCTGCGGCTGTAGAAGCAACGGGGGATCCTGTGACGGAAACACACCTGTCTCATGTCTCCTCTGCACGCTGGCATGTGAGATACTGTACGGATGCATGCCTCCTAGTGCACTGCGCTCATGGGATCTCTAGGCCTTTCTGCAATCATCTTCTTTGCAGCTGCAGCTGCAGACTTGTGTTCGTAGCCTTGTCTAAATGCAGCCTGTGCACTTCCGAATGGTTATCCGTTCCTTTTGCCAGTTTATTGGAAAACACTGGGCACTGTGCTTGTGAAAAGACACTCTGTGTAAAGTTCTGTAAATCCAGCTAACAGCTATGGTCTGATACTACATCTGGCATAAATCACTTCTAATACCCCATAACAACACACATCAATTCTGAATTGAAAGTTGTGCTATCATCACTTCATTAACTTCATATGAATAGCACATGTGCTTTAAACTAGCTCTTGTTAAGGATATAGTTTCCATCAGTTGCTTAGATTAAGAGCAAGACTTAGATAACAGCATGTCACTGATTGATCATAATGTTTTCATAAGTGGAACTGCTTATAACCATTCATAACATGAGAGGGACCTATGACGAAGCCTTATCCACTAGAGCTGGGAAACACTCTCTAGCAGGTAAAGTTCTGCTGTCATTTCTTAAAGGTTGTCATGGGAGTGGTTATAACAAGGGCCATTTTGATGACAGTGTGAACATTATGGGTCGTCAGTGAGATGTGTGTGCAGCATAGGGGATCCGGTTATATGGCTATAGACTCTTTTCTCTAGTTCTCTTTCTTCTCTCTCTCTCTCTCTCTGTCTGTCTGTCTCTCTCTCTGTCCCTCTGTCTTTGTCTGTCTCTTACTCTCTTCCCCCTCTCTCTCTCTTTCTGTTTTTCACTCTCTTTTTCTTTCTCTCTCTCTCCCCCTCTCTCTCTCTCTCTCTCTCTCTCTGCATTTAGCTCACTCATTCCATTAGCCACAATGCATGCATCCATTGCCAGCCATCATTGCCATACCTTTTGCACTGTGCTTGTAGACGTGACGCGTGTACCTAAGCACCAGGATCTGCTCACTCCTCCCCACCAAACACTCTGCACCCCATGCATCCCAACACAGGTGACACACGTGATACAGGTGACACACGTGACACAGGTGACACACACCAGACGCCGCCACCACAGTGAGCTGATGAGGGCCAGAACGTGAGCAGCAGTCACTACAGTAACTGTAGCTGTCACTGTAGGTTTGTCCCCAGCTCGGGCAGGATTGCGCCCATCAATGTTGTCACACGGCCCTGTTACCGTCAGGCTCGGAGATTGATGGACCTCATCTCATCTCTCTCTGTAAACGACCTGAAGGGGGCTGGTACGCCGTTGGGCCGTCTCCAATTTTTAATCTAATACTGCATTAGATGGAAGAGGTATTATATACACAGTGGCAATCACTAATTAATGCTCCCTTCATCACACATAACCTCTGTAGTCTACACAGTAAATGACGCCGTGGTCACAGCTATTACACATACATAATGAATCCATAATTGAACACATTAATTACTCAATGCTTTTATCACCTTTGCCGTAACAATCTCCAGCAGGAGAAGCTTTGTGTGGGATGCAAAAACATTGGCAGTAGTGACCTGATTTTACAAAGGGAGTGGCTCGGCAAAAAGCTGTTTGTCAAGTGTTTTTATTTTACACGTTGCATCTCTTTGCTCTGATTGGTAGAGTTGACCAGATTGTTGGTAGAGGTCCTCCAATCGCAGATAAGGACCGCCCCAAAGGGACCACTGAGTCGGATGTTCCAGAAGATCCCAGTATGATGGGAAGACTGGTGAAAGTGGAGAAACAGGTAAGGAGAAAGACTCTGTTCAGAGGCTAAAAAGATATGGCTCTTCTGAGCTTAAGACCAATTCGCTACTTGTAAGATAATATCACATGCCTTAATAATTTTATTTTTCACCTTTCTACATATTATTGGTTATAAAGTGTTCTATATGCTTACTCCCAGCACAGTCTTGATATCAAAAATCTGAGAGTATGTATGTAAGATGTGTTTTGGAGTCACCTGATAGTTTGGCTGGATTTCCTCATGCCAGGTCGGGTCAATGGAGAGAAAGCTGGACTTCCTGGTGAATATCTACATCCAGAGAATGGGCATTCCCCAGTCAGAGACTGACGCCTACTTCGGCTCTAAGGAGCCAGACCCCGCCCCGCCCTACCACAGCCCCGTGGACCACCTGGATAAGGGCGGCTCCGTCACCAAGATCATCCGCTCCAGCAGCTCGGCAGGGCAGAAGAACTTTGACCCCCCTCCCACCTCTGTCCTCGCCCAGTCCCAGTGCCCGCCGTCCACGTCCTGGCACCCGCACCCCCAACACCACCCGGATCCCACCCAGCCCGGGCCCCAGGGTACCTCGCCCGTGGGGGACCCCTCCCTGGTGCGCATCCCACCTCCCCCTGCCAACGAGCGCTCCTCCGGGGGCCACAACGGGCACAAGAACGGCCACCACTCGCGGGGAGCCGGAGGAGGAGGAGGAGGGGGAGGTGAGGAGGCCAAGGCCAGGGAGGCGCAGGGCTTGCAGCAGGCGGGCGGGGAGAGCGACACCTCCATCTCCATCCCCTCTGTGGACCACGAGGAGCTGGAGCGCTCCTTCAGTGGCTTCAGCATCTCCCAGTCCAAGGAGAACCTGGAGTTCCTCAACAACGACTACTTCAACAACGTGTCCCGCTGCACCAAGGTGCAGCACGCCTACATCGCCGAGGGGGAGTCGGACACGGACTCGGACCTCTGCGCGCCCTCGCCGCACTCCGCCACGGGGGAGGGGGCGTACGGAGACACAGGCTGGACCGCCCCCAAGTAAGGCAGCCCGCCGGAGGAAGAGAGAGAGAGAGAGAGGGACGCCTGTGATGGAACAAAAGGACCAGCAAAGGGCCACCCAGTCAAGCGTGACCAGCGGGATCGCTGCCCCGCACATCACCAATGTCTGTATATGGTCCACGTCTGACTGCAGTGCAGGACCAGTGAACACTGCCTGCTCCGGCTCCTCTTTCAAACCGCTGACACACATTTGTGGGTCAGTGTGTGTGCTCAAGTGACAGGTGCCAGTATGCATTTTCTGTGCCCAACAAAAAAAAACACAAAAAAAAAAAACAACTGGCTTCTCCCCCTGACTGACGGACCGGAGGGGAGAGAGAGGCGAGGGAGAGGCTGGTGTTTGTGGACGAGAGGAGTCTGTCTGCATATTATACTGGGAATGTCTTCATCCATTTGACACTTAATGTGTGTTTGTCGTTCTGTGTCCACACAAACACACATGTATACATACCCACAGACACACATACACGAGTGCACACACATACAGACAAAACACCCACAGACACACACATGCACACAGACAGTACACACACACACACACACACACAAACCACAAACATGCATCCTCATCGGGATATGTTCAGAACTGACTGTTTTTGAAACCATTCTACGGCAAACCTATCACCTCTTTCTCCATGTGAATGTATCGGTTTGTGTGACGACTTGCCACCTGTTGCTGAGCGTTAGTGTGTCTCCACTCTGATGGGCCATGTGACGTGTTGATGATGGCCGCACTCTTCGTCCTTTCTAAAATACCAGAGATTCACTTGGACACACTTGAAACGCAATCTGTTCTCAATTTAACACAATTTTCTAAAATTTGCATGTTGATTAGAGCAACTATTTCCAATAGAATGTATATTTACAATTAATTTAATAAGAATATTGGCAGAGGTTAAGATGCATAATATTGTATTGACTACCTTTGAAGGAAAATTGGTCTAAATATTTTTTAGTGTATAACAAACTATAAGGAAATTGTTAAGAATTAATACACCTTTTATCAAACATGCCAAAACACCTATTCCAGCACTGTACACTTAGATGCTTGCAAACATGCACAGACACAGATACAGACACAAACAAACACACACGCACACATGCACACAAAGTGCAAAGATATTCATTACATGACTACATCTTCATCATAAAAAGACATCACCCACAGAAAGCACAGCATATAGTATGCATTTATCAGTTTCAATGCCTCTGTTCAACCAGTTCTAAAACATTACAAGACAGTCATGATGCCTATAACTCTTATTTTGTCAGATAAAGTTCTCTCTATTCCAGTCGGAGGGGTATTTCATTAAGTGGGTGAGATACCGAGGCTTCAGGGGGCACACTGTTACAGGCTTTTGTAATTTTGTATGGTCCAGTCCTTTAGACTGAACACACTCTCACCAGTCTAATGACCCTCTCAGCCTTAAGACCACCCAGGCCAACGGTGACAACTAAACAGCCAAAAAAAAAAACAAATAAAAAAAAAACACTGACAGCTAAAGAGCATCATGCCCAGTAAGAAGCCTCTCATCTCAGCTGTTGATGCCTATCCTGGTGTTTTTAAAATGCATCTTCATTTCTCGAATGGGGAACAGATCTCAACCAGCAGGGGTACAATCTGTTCGGCGTCCCATTAAGGGTGCAGAGAGAGAGTGAGGGGACCAATTAAATCCCTGCGGCTGAGCACAACATCGCTACATCCATAACAGCAGTGATAGCAATTACAGAGGCCAGGCCTGCAAGCCAGACCTGCATTCCTCCATGTGGTTGATGGTGTCCTGCTAATTGTCTGATTCGCCAGTGAATTTGCTTTGTGGAATACCGGCTGTATAAAAGGTGTGCTACAATTGTTTGTTACCATTTGAAAAAAAGTACTGCGCTGGTAATTATACCCTAGCTTCACTAATGCGTTCACCAAGCCATCTGGACACGCACTGTACATTGCCATCTCCAAACCCTCGATCTCACACGCTTCCACCATATCACACTCTTAAGAGACATTGTTCAAAGCAAAAACTACTTCTCAACTGTTTCCTTTCACATGACAGTAATAATCACAAAAAAGAACAATGTAACTGCATGCGTAACATACTATACATGGTATTAAATAATTATATCAGTCTGAATAACAGAGAGGAAAGGAGAGAATTAAGGGACGGCAGGGATTTTGAATGGTAGTAAATATTCTTTGAGGTCACATCTGGCAATGATAAACAAATACAATTTTTATGTATGTCACACCAAAGTCCATATTAGTCTGAGCAAACAGTTGACTTTCTTTTAAAAATGCAGTTACAGGATCAGACAACTTAGTGGTTCTTTAGTCAGAGGACCTATTTTATCTATAGAAGGTTCCTAGACAAGTTTTTGTTTTGTAAGAAAGTCCTTTTTGATTTGTTCTTGGCAGAAGGAGAAAGACATATTATCATATACCTTTATCTTCAAGATTGCTTATGCGATTTTGCAGGTTTATTAAATATTTTCTCTAAGATTCAAGGATAAATGCCAGCAATGACGTATCAGATTTCAATATATTACTCAACTCACAATTGCTTTCTCAGACTAACTGTGTGGTTTCCAGGCAAAGTTATCAAATTTTCTTTGTCATAGTTCTAGACACTTTGCCATAGAACACTATATGTGGAACCGTTTTGTCAGTTTTGACTGGGCTGCACCTTAAGCATAGAAACACATATGACTCTAGGCACACATCGATTTCTTTGCTACAAATATTTTTGTTAGTCTTCCTTAAATCTACTCAGAGTGGCGTCACCCTCTCTGATTTCAAGATGACTTCCCACCTCCCTTTAGATGCTTTTCACACCATTTCTCCGAGCTCACCTCGAGCTTGCCCGATAAACCAAATGGGACCACAAGGAAGCGATCAGAAGGGAAGTCATGCATCTCCCACCCAGTCTGCGAGAAAGACTCAAACGCTAAGTGCCAGTGCCACCTCCCAAAGCAGATCACGTTATATAGTACACAAGCCCCAGCATCACAATGGCAGAATCAAATGTGCCATTCACTAAGTGTACTTGTGCATATACCAGAGCATTACTTTGGGCCAGAAGCATATAGTCTGTGACAATTTACCACAGCATTTGTCTAAAGACCAATGGCATGCCTTTTGCAGACTTGTAAGTGGCATTTGTTGTCACCTGATGGGATCGGCGAGGTCGTTTCATCTCAGCATGGGTAGGAAAGCCTCAGTGTGACCTGCACAGTCAGGAGAAGTGATGCTTTTTTTAATTGATCCTGGCACAGAGCACAGCGAAGAATGCTTGCTTATGTTGCGTGACGTGTGTTTCTGTTGTTCTTCATTTCTCAGTGTCTCAGTTCCATAGGTATTGTCCATCACCGCTGCCTTTGCTTGCGTATAAAGACTTCATTTTTTTCCAAAGACGGTACTGTATTTTGCTAAAGAAAAAATAATGGAAAACAAACTGCCTTGGATGCTACTGATGTCTCTCTGATGCTTTGCTTCATCGACGTGTTTGTTCTGTTCTCTGGTACTCGTCATGGCACTAAGCTGTCCCCTTGAACACACAATACGTGCTTGTGAATGTAGGCTACCGTACTCTTGAATGCTGTCTCACTTTCGCCGTCATATGTGTTACGTGAGCCTCCCTTATGCCAGTAAGCAGCACACAGCATGCACACTGTAGACTCACATCCAGGGGAGGAGGGCAGCCACCCATAGGCAGCCCAGTTTCTTCAGTCCCAGGGGGGCCTCCTGAGTTTTGGTTTAAATACGTTTTTGCTTGCATCCTGGACAAATCAGACCTTTAACTGCTCTGCTGAAGCAAAAGTCTCGATCATCCTCCTAGGCCCATCACGTTTGCTGTGCTGTATAGCCAGGGGCGCTACTACGAACCTGGGGCCTTATGAAAGGATGCAATTAATAATCATATTAATATGTCTTCAAAGGGCCTCCGGTCAAAGTTGGCCCCTTAGAATCGATCTACATTTACCCACCCTGGTGGTGCCCTATGGTGTATAGCCTACCACATGCTATACATCAGGCTGAGCTGAAGAGACTGTTGAGCATAGGACACTTCAGGAAGATGGCTGTTCTCCCCATCCCCTGCTTTCCACAGCCACGCAGTGAAGGAGTAACTAGGGGGCCTATCGGATAGAGAGCAATACACCACAGTTTCCCATGCATGACGTTGATGCCCTGCAAGCCTTAAGTTTCCGTTGTAGAGTGGCACCTATTGTGATTTATGTTTACAGCCAATGACGTTTTGGTCGAAAGCCGTGCTTGCATTAGCAAACAAGTGAACAAACAAACAAAAAAAGAAAAGAAATAAGGAAAAAACTTACAGTGTGGGTTGACTTCTGAGTGCTCCAAAGCTGCCATGGCAATGTTATTTTTAAATTTAACTTTATCTTATTTAATCCATGTTTTTTAACAAACAAACAAAACCACAACTTAAAAAAAAACACTGCTTGCCAGCATGTTTTCAACAGCTGAATGCCATGATATAGCTTTTACCTATTATGTAGCATATCTGTTGTGTAGTAAGACACTCAAATCCATGACCCCATGGACCCTGTATAATAAACTTTGTATATCATTCGTTGTGGTGTTCTTGTCTGTATGTGTTGGGTGCATATTAGGCTACCACAGACAATTGTCATGACATTATCTCTGCACAATTTAACATTCTCTCATTAAAACGTCCATTAACATAATGCGCATCAGTAGACTTTCCGGCTCAGGCAGCTAAAACCAGTGCTTTTAGCTGTTAATCAAACAGCGAGCGCAGGCTGTTATGCACAGCTCACATCTGCCAAGGGAGCTAATTCGGAGAAGAAGCCCAGAAGGTGCGACAGTGCCCTCTGCTGCCGTCCACGCCGAGTCGCTCCGGGGCTTCACTCGCAGGAATAGGAGAGGGTAATTAGCGGCTACACCTCTTGGGCGATTAATTACTGTCACTCTACCGACGGGCTGGATTAAGAGTCGGAAGGGACAAGGCAAGGAGCTTTTCTTGCCTGTCCCATTATAGAATTCTCTATACATTCTAGCGTACATGTTTTCATAGATTAATTTTGCCTTCATATCTTGATTAAACGGGCCGCACACTTTAACTCATGGTGATGGGAATGCACAGAGGCTTGTAGGTAACATTTTGCCGTGTTAAATCGAATCTCAAATCTTTCAAACACCTTACAAAACACAGTTAGGCCGATCTGATCATGTATGTGTGTAGGCCAATGGTTAATATACCGCAAAAAAAAAAAAGAAAACAGTCGTTTTATTTCGTCAACGCCCAGTTTCTGGTAGTATAATGAGATGGAACTGGCATGTTCCTGATGTAACCGGTGACAAATAAAAACACTCACTCACAGTGGCGGTTCTACATTGAATTACTCCCCGGGCGAGACCCCCTCCGAGCGCCCCCCCCCCCCCACCCACCCCCCCCCCCCCCCCCCCCCCCCCCCGCCCCTTGACAAAAAAAAAAAAACATAATTCTGCACGTTGTGTTATGAGCACATAGTGATTCTTATTATTGAATTGCACTTGAAATTAACATCAAAACACTGTAGGCTACAAAAACTCTTATACAAAACATCCATAAATTACAATTTCATTATGATAGCATGCCCACATGCCAAATGTCCGTCATTAGACGCTATCTTTAGGGAGGAAAGATTAGCTCCTTGGTTACTGCCTCGAATTCTACAGTATGCTTGTTACACGTTCAGGTATGACTGGTTTACTATGCTAAACTACCCTATAGTTAAACTGTGCAAACTATGAGTTGCAGCAAATTGCAAATGTTGAAACTACCATAACATTGTGTTGGCTAATGACAGGGCTCAACGTTAATCCAAATTATGGAAATCAATAATAACTTTACTTGTAACCGTTTTGTTGCAAAGCCAAATCTTATAGTGAAATTAGATCTTGTGTTTGTTGAGCTAAGACCGAATTATTGTTGAGTATAGCAATCGTAGCATCATAGCTAGAAGGCTAACAAACGTAAGAGTTATACCATGATTAACATTAGCCCTTCATTCATGGCATGGATAATGTGATCATGCAGAGAGAACAGTTGCATACCTTCATCTTTTGCTCGTTTCTACACTTCTAATGGCTTTGACCTTTTTCTGTCCATCTCCTGTTTGTCACTCGACAGTCAACATACTGTATTTCCCATCCCCGAACACTGTCACTGCCGAATAGGAGTTAAGACTTATTCACCTTGGTGACCGCCTACTCGTTTTGTATTGCCCTGTTTTATTAGCCTTTCACACAATTAAAAAATGTGCAGGAATTATAAACCTGTAAATATAATGGTAGGAATAAAATGTGCGTTATTGGGAAGAAAGCTTATGTGTGACTGACTTCGCTCACTAATTGCAGAGTATTGCCCACTTGTGCATTGCATTTGAGAGACGCAGAGGTGAACTGTCCCCCGCGCCCCCTCCCCTTTGCCCTTCTCTCGCCGCTTCTGTGCACTGGAACTTTTCAGCAGGGGCGCGGGCTGCCAAAGGGGGCGCCAATTTGCCAATTTCCTACACAGTGATGTGATAGATATTAAAAACTTTTTTAGATGATATTTTTTCAAGCGCTCGTGAGGCCAGTAGCACGGCGCCCTTTCACGAAATTGCGCCCTGGGCGAAGGCCCAGCCCGACCCCCCCTAGAACCGCTACTGCTCACTCATGGTGAAGCATGCGGCTTTATTATTACAGAACTCATACACTAGGGGGCGTACAACTACCATGCACATAATATTCTGGTCATGAAGTCATGAAGCCATCGGTGGCTCTTCACAAGCCTCCCTTATTAATAAATTATTCAAAAAAGTCTGGAAATGACATGCAGTCAATCAGTTGGATTCAGTTGGGATGATAGAATATGCCACTATATTTACTGTCAGCAACACCCGACAGACATTATAGATTGTAGCATTACTAGTTTCAGAGAAATATAATCTAATAAGTCATATTTAGCATGGGTGGGTTGGTCAAGCACATCAAATCAACAGAAATCTCCTGAGAGGGTCCTTGAGGGAAAAACATCTTCAGTTTGTTTCTGCATGACCACACAGACATGGTGTCCACCCACCAAAGAGGCGTGAGTGGTGTTATTGACGTTCTGTTTTCAGCCTCACTGAACACAGACATCCCACATGTAACATTCAGCTGAAGAAAGCAGCTCTACTAGTGTTAAGACTGGTCCTGGCTGACTTATGCAGCTGGCTTTAAAGGCATCGTAGAAGCAGCACTACTAGTGTTAAGACTGGTCCTGGCTGACTTATGCAGCTGGCTTTAAAGGCATCGTAGAAGCAGCTCTACTAGTGTTAAGACTGGTCCTGGCTGACTTATGCAGCTGGCTTTAAAGGCATCGTAGAAGCAGCACTACTAGTGTTAAGACTGGTCCTGGCTGACTTATGCAGCTGGCTTTAAAGGCATCGTAGAAGCAGCACTACTAGTGTTAAGACTGGTCCTGGCTGACTTATGCAGCTGGCTTTAAAGGCATCGTAGAAGCAGCTCTACTAGTGTTAAGACTGGTCCTGGCTGACTTATGCAGCTGGCTTTAAAGGCCTAATTCAGCAACCAATGATGAGTGCCAGAAGAAGTCAAATGTTATTAAGTCTTGAATATAATGAAATGAAATCCAAATTGAATTTCTGTAATGGGAATAATGACAAGACAATTAAAAGTGGATTGAATGCTCAACAAAAGCCTATCCAAGAAAATAAATACCATAAGTAGGAATTGACCGGAAACAAGGGGATGACTAATGATAAGTCAATAGTGGTTCATTTATTTGTTGTGAAATGTGAAGACTTGTAGTGGTCAGAGACCTTACATTTTTACACAAAAACGTGTAAAGGTACAGGTACTGAAGTCGGCTATATATACAGTACGTGTCTTTCTCCATGTACACATCTGTATTTGTATGAATATACAGCATGTGTACATCTTCATGGGCAAATCCAAAATGTTCATTCATTTATTATATAGTAACTGTAATGTAACTGATGTATTATAGTACACGTTGTGAATTAGCCAATGTAACTGACACACTATGTATTATAGTACATGTAAATCAGCTAGTGTAACTCGATAACACTATATAGTGCACTATGTGTGGATTAGTTAATGTAACTGACACACTAGTTAGTGCCCTGTATGTAGTTAACGAGTGAACAGTTTGGACACAGCCCATGTTTTGCAAGTGTGATAACCCCATTTTCAATCTCCATGTCATCAGGCCAGAGACATGAGTTCTTCACAGGCCAGAGCTTTCTGCTTCAGATACACACACTGATTGGACCACATCAGTCTGCTTCAGATACACACACTGATTGGGCCACATATGTGGGCACATTCCAGGATATTCTCACAAGCTGATAAGCTGATTATTAAGATGGACAGCCATGATTAAACTTTTTTTTGGAGAAACATAAACAAGACATCACTCCCCCCTGCACAAATCACGGCGTCGGCGAAGGGCACAAGAGATGCTATGCCTTGATGAAGGTAACCGCACGAGGCATGAATGTCATGGAGAATTGTATTAAACCGCCGAGGGCTTGAAACGTCCCCAGATGGATTGAATGGATGCTGAGTGTTTTCATTATGCATCTGAGTGCAAGGCACGCTTTTTCTCCCCGGCAAAAGTCATCCCCGTCCTCAGAGTGAGTGAGAGCGTAAGAGATGGAGACGGGCAGAGACAGCATGGGCAGAGTGGTGGGGGGCAGGGTGGTTGCATGGGGCAGCATTGTGCTTCAGTTGGCTTTTCAGGAGGGTTGGGTATGGAGCTTGGGGGCAATTGTTGTGGGGAGGGGGTGCAAGGAGCATGAGCCAGTCATTCTGTGTCATTCATGTGAAACACTGGTGAGTGTTTTAACTACAGAAGGTTTGAGGGAGCACACAGCGACACTATGGAATGTCCTTATGTCAGAGCCGGTCTGACTTTGGCTGACAGGACATGCTGTGGAGTTGGCCTCTGAGCATCTGCGACTGTGACTACGGCACCAAAGTTTGCTTGAAGTAAGGACAAAAACCTGAACAATCCCAGCAAACAGAGCTGAGGATTAAGAGCAGCGCGGAGGAGACGAGATCAGAGGAGACAAACATGATTCTGAAGGGCTGGAGGAAAGTGCTGGATGGAAAATGGTTTGATCTCACGCTTGCTATTATCTGTCTCCTTCCACCCACAGGTAATGTGGAATTTGCAAAGATATCTTCTTTGTTTTGACTTCCATTTCTTGTCTGGTGTTTTTTATTATGTGCTGACATTTAAAACATAACAATATGCTCCTGCTTCTGTCCTGTGCACTGTCTGTAACCTTAGAGCAAGAATTTTAATGAACACTTTTTTTTATAAAATGTAATCATACAGTCTATAAAAAAACGTATTAAATGTTTCATGTTTATGTTTCATTTTCAGAAACACATTAAATGCTTTTATACCCTAAATGTTTTACCCTAAAAATGTTGTCACAAAAAAACAATTCTACCTAAGAAATGGGATGTATAATCTGAAAAGTGGTATAACAAACAGATTCACAAAGTTGTTTCAAATGTCACCCCCGAAAATAATGGAGCTGATTTCTGCATTCTTACAAATGTTATTGCCTGGGCTCACTTCCCCTAATCTTCTCTTCTTACCTCACATTCATGCATCTTTTCTGACATCCCTGTTTTGTTTGCTGACCAATTTCCACATATATCTGCCTCTGTCTCTGTCTCTGTCTCTGTCTCTCTCTCTCTCTCTCTCGATCTTACCATCTCAAACATAAATTCAAAACTGCTTTATTAGCATGACTGGGAGAAGTTACAATAGTGCTAACGCAAAACATGTGATTTAAACAGAACTAACATTGTACATTTACAAGAAGAAAGTGGCATGGAGTAGGGTATTATAACATTAAAATGCTCGGATCCGATGAAAATAAATAAACATGTCTATGGGTGATCGCGTGTGCACCCATACGCACACACACACACCCACACACAGAAGAATCTCTGGTTCTTCCCTCTCACTCTATTGTCTCATGTCCTTCTCTCTCTCTCTCTCTCTCTCTCTCTCTCTCTCTCTCTCTCTCTCTCTCTCTCTCTCTCTCTCTCTCTCTCCAGTCTTGAGTGTAAGCCGGTCCAAGGCGCAGGCTGAGGGGAGGCTGCTGGAGACGCTGTTCAGGGGCTATAACAAACTGGCGCGCCCCGTAGCAAACATGTCCGAGGCCGTGCACATTCGCTTTGGCCTGTCCATCGCTCAGCTCATTGATGTGGTAAAAGTGGACATGTTGCTTGTCCTAATGCTGGCTATCCCTTTGTCTGTCTATCACTCAGCTCACTGATGTGCTAAAAGTGGACATGTTGCTTGTCCTAATGCTGGCTAGTTTTTAGCTTTAACTGGGAAGTGGTATCTGAGGCTTAGTATAAGGGCAGTGGAACTGATTGTTGTTGAGATCTGAGTAAATACAGTTTGTGAAGGTGTAATAGCCTGACGCTTTTTGAGTAATGAATGGATTTTGTCTCCTTGTTCCAAAAAACAGGATGAGAAAAACCAAATGATGACCACAAATGTCTGGTTGAAACAAGTGAGTGACTTCTGGTTAAAGGTCCAGATGTATTCATTCATCTGTCACACAATTTATTTAGTTTCCAGTGATGCCACATTAACACTGGAACTCCCACTGTAAGATGACATCATCAAACGAGGTGAAAGCAGTAATCATTTGGTTCACAGGACAGATCCAACTGTTAACAGCATGAGGGTGACTTTCCTTAACGTTGTTCTGTTGCTATGGAGGTTTGGCATCTGAAGCATAAAAAAAATAATTTTCGCTCTGAGATTAGGGTCATCTTGCTGCCTGACAAAACTGGCCCTTGCCATACTGCCATCAATAAGCCACACTACACAAGATGCCTGCTAGGCCTATAGAGTGAGAAAGTATACAAATGAAACCGCACAACCACAAAGATGAATAATATGAATAAAGATGAATAATATATAAAAAATATGTAATGTAAACAATCTAAACAATGAGATTGGCTTGACTTGTGATGTGATTCAACAGGAATGGTATGATTACAAGCTTCGCTGGAACCCTGCTGACTATGACAATGTTTCTTCAATGAGAATTCCATCTCAGTTGATTTGGAGACCGGATATAGTTCTCTACAATAAGTATGTTACCATAAAGAAGTATATTGTTAATGGTAGTGTACTTACAGTAGTTGTTGGGACTTAAGTTTGTTTTTGGATAATTTCATCGTGAATGGCTCACAGACAGCCTATATTTTTAGGCATGTATGACAGTCAAACATCCACAGCTTACATAACCTGTATTAATTTAGTCAAGAATTTTCTCAGTGAAAGTAATAATAATAATGATATGATAATATTATGACAACAAGAATATGAATGCTTTCTGCAACTGCAATTAGTCAAAGCACACAAATAAAATGTTTCCATGATTTTCCCCTCTCAGTGCTGATGGAGACTTCACAGTGACCCACCTGACCAAGGCCCACCTGTTCCACGATGGCAGGATCACCTGGGTGCCCCCGGCCATCTACAAAAGCTCCTGCAGCATCGATGTCACCTTCTTCCCCTTCGACCAGCAGAACTGCACCATGAAGTTCGGGTCCTGGACCTACGACCGCGGCAAGATTGACCTGGTCAGCATGTCTGACTACGTGGACCAGAAGGACTACTGGGAGAGTGGCGAGTGGGTGATAGTGAATGCCGTGGCCACCTACAACATCAAGAAGTACAAGTGCTGCTCAGAGAGCTACTCAGACATAACATACTCCTTCCTGATTAAGAGACTGCCTCTGTTCTACACCATCAATCTCATCGTGCCCTGCCTGCTCATCTCCTGTCTGACCGTGCTGGTCTTCTACCTGCCCTCGGCCAGCGGAGAGAAGGTGCAGCTCTGCATCTCCGTGCTGCTCTCCCTCACAGGTGTATAATCACCCCCCCCCCCCCCCCTTCACATTGCGTCTATGGCGTGGGGATGAAAGCTTTAAAGATGAACTGTGTTTTGAGTGATGTGATGTTTGACTGTGTAAAGCAAGATATAGAATAGATTTATTTATCACATATGTTTTTATTATCACATTATTACATATGTAATTACAACACATTTGTAATTAAAAAAATATATATATAAAAATAAATAATAATAATATATATTTTAAATATATTTTAATGTTACATTTTATAATATTAATATAAAGTATTACAAATACCTAAATGACTATGCAGGCCTATATATTTCTAATAATGGGCAGTGGAAGGTAAAAGGCTATGTAGCTTTCAAACTGGCATGCAAGTCCATACTGAAGAGCCTGATGGCCTAGGGGGAAATAGTTCTTTCTCAGTCAGTGGTCCAATAGAGGCCTTTTTAAACCTCTCTTTCTCTCTCTCTCTCTCTCTCTCTCTCTCTCTCTCTCTCTCTCTCTCTCTCTCTCTCTCTCTCTCTCTCTCTCTCTCTCTCTTCTCTCTCTCTCGCCAGTCTTCCTCCTGCTCATTACGGAGATCATCCCGTCCACCTCGCTGGTGATCCCGCTGATAGGCGAGTACCTGCTCTTCATCATGATCTTCGTCACGCTCTCCATCATCATCACCGTCTTCGTGCTGAACGTGCACCACCGTGCGCCGCACACGCACTCCATGCCGCCGTGGGTGCACCGGCTCTTCCTGGACACGGTTCCCCACTTCCTGTTCATGCGGCGGCCGAGGCAGAAGTCCACAGAGGCTCCGCCAAGAGAAAGGATGAGCAGCAGCAGCGCTCCGTCCTTTACGCACGGGGAGACCGAGCTGGATCTGGCCAAGTTCGCCTCTCCCAGAGCCAGCCTCTTGCCCAGGGGCACCCCCTCTTCTGCACTCGGCCAGCAGCCACAGAGGCCCCCGCCCCTCCAGCCCTTCTACGCCCAGCGCCGGACCCTGCAAGAGGAGCTGTGGTCTGGGGCAGACGTGCTGGGTCCCCCCCCCCCCCATGCACCTGGTGCTGCGGCCAGGAGGGGAGCGAAGACCGCAGGGGCAGGAGAAAGTGCGCTCATTCAGCGTGCAGTACGGGCTGCAGGGGAGAGATCCGGAGTCGACCTGTGCCAGCGCGCGGCACCGCTCCAGAAGCATACAGTACTGCAGCCTCCACAAGGAGGCCACGTCAGGTGACAGCGCCAAGCCTGCGCCCCTCATCCAGGGACGGCCATCCCCAACCAACGGCAGGCCACCAGCATGGAAGAGCAGGATGCCAAAGTCCAGGTCAGCGATGTCACTGAGTGCTGCGAAGGGGCCTTCTCATCTCACCTCTCCTGTCACCTTGTCACCGGCCTTGCAGGTGGCTGTTGACAGCGTCCAGTACATCGCTGACCATCTCAGAGCAGAACACGCAGACTTCTCTGTAAGGGTTTCAACCTTCCTCAAATGACACAAACTATACATGTAAGCAATACACTTGCAGCACAGACACAGAGGTATTCTCTTACAGAAAGAGAAACTGATTAATCACCTTGTTCGCGTAGAATAATTATAACTGTGATAAATAGACCTATTAGTGCCTAGCCAGCGCTCCATATATTGTTGGCTTATATGTGATTTTCTTCTGGCAGAAAAAAAGCCTCTCTTAATGACTGTGCTGTGTCCACACCTGTTCTGCTTTGCAGGTGAAAGAAGAGTGGAAGTATGTGGCGATGGTCATTGACCGCATGTTCCTGTGGATGTTCATATTTGTGTGCGTCATGGGGACTGCTGGCCTTTTCCTTCCTCCCTGGTGGGCTGGGATGATATGATGCATGATACATACTCTTCTAACTCATAAGATGAGGATTTTCCTTCAATTCATTTGTTCACTATGATTCCTACTGCAATCCCTATCCAGTAACCCATACATGTACTACAGGCTATAGCTTTATTCAAGATTTGTATTATTGTAATGCACTTTTGGTTGGCCTTCCTGCATGTACTGTGAAACCTTTGTAGCTGATCCAAAATGTAGCAGCACATTTGGTTTTTGCTTAACCTGTGCGCAACACATTTGATTCTTCCTTTGATTTCTCTGCATTGGCTTCCTGTTTCAGCCAGAATTAAGTTCAAGTCTCTCACATAGGAGTCATACTGGATCTGCTCCATTCTATTTCAGTGATATGATACAGGTGTTCTCAGTCAAGGCTCTTTTATAGTCAAATAAAGTGAATACAGTTATATGTTGTTCTAAACGTTTAGAAATTTGTAAAAGATGCTTGAAATTCCTTAAGTTTGTACTTAATTGACATTTATTTTATAATTATTTGTTTCTGACTATTACTAACAAGTTATGTTAATATTTATCCTAAAATGTTTTTGTTATATTTTACAATCCAGTTATTTTTGTTTACAATATGGTGTTATAAACATATATACTATACATCATTTTCTGAAAATTACCAAAGCTTTGGATTTCTAATAATCATGAAAGCTTTAAATGTGCTTTTGTGTATGATTGTGTACATAACGTGTGTTAGTAAAATAAATAAATAAATAATAACAAATAATTTTCTTAAAGCTAAAACACACCCTATAACCAAGGCAACAGCTTTATGGACAATAAACTGTAGCTGCGACTGTAAATATTAATGGATTTGAGTTTTTTTCTGAGAAATAATGAAATGAAGTACGAGGGGCGGGTTTACCAGGCTAAGAAATAACAGCTGACTCAATAAAACCTTTGAACTACTACTCCCACAATGCATCCCACTCTGCCAACTACTTCCGGCTGAACAGCTCACAAACATGTAGCAGCAGAACTCAGATAAACACATCATTTAGCCAGTTGTCAGTTCAAGCAGTACTGACTTGACTTTAAGATTAATTTATTTTTTAGAATCGTGGTTTCAGTGTTGTTAGATCCAAGTAGTAATCTATATGGCTTTCTAAAAAGAAAAGCTCATGTCTTCTCCATAATGTATGTTACCTGTACAACGTCAGCTAACTTAGCTAGCAAAACTAGCTAGCCTGATGGCTAATGTTACATGGTAGGATTCAGTTATTTGACATAGAAGACAAAATGTATACGCTATTATCGGGGTTGTACAAGTATATGTTTCAGAAGGATGAGTACTGCATATTGATCCTCGGACTGGACAATGCGGGAAAAACGGTAAGTGAAGACCTTTCGTGTCCACCTTCGTACATACAGCGTTATGGGTACAGGTGTCGCTTCATAACTTGTTTCATAGTTTTGTCACTTAGTACCAGTGTGCCACCTACATGTGTTTCATCATAATGTATCTAGACACATCCTGCCAATTTTAAAACTGTTAAGTGGTATGTAAATGTAGGTGATTGACGGCAGCTGGATTTGAAAACACAGCTAGCCGTTTGCTAAACTTTGATGAAATCTAGCTAATAGCCTGCTGGGTTGGCGACCTAAATTCACTTCTTTCACAGACCTTCTTGGAACAAACCAAAACCAAGTTTAGCAAAAACTACAAGGGAATGAGTCTCTCGAAGATCACAACAACAGTTGGCCTAAATAGTAAGTAAATGTGTAATGTATTTTGACTTGCCTTCTGCTTTAACGCTTGCTGCACACACATTCCTCCATAGTTGTTACTGAAGTCACCGTGACCCGACATATGCCTTTTCCCAAACATACAGTTGGCACCATTGATGTCGGGAAAGCTCGTCTGATGTTCTGGGATCTTGGTGGCCAAGACGAGTTGCAGTCATTGTGGGATAAAGTATGTAGCCCTACTTCCTCTTTTTGTCAAAATCTGGTACTATTACTGTAACTACATCTACAGCGAAAATATCAGAGGCGCTTTTTATGCAGATACATTTTTATTAGACTGTTGGGTAAATGGTAAAATGATTGTAGAATAGTTATGTCTCTAGGTCTGCTTTCCAAAGTCAGCACCGGATTCACTGTTCAGTTGCAGCTGTAGAGCATGTTATGTTCGTGGAAAATGCAGCTGATTTTACCAGTCACTCCAGTACAGTGTGTTCTCAACAGGGTCACAAGATGCAGAGTATGACCTGATTATACTGCCACTCATACATGCATGTACAGTTGAGTTGTCTGCTTTTTAGAACAACATTTTTTGAAAAAGCAACACTGCTGGATATGGCTTCTGACCTGGAAGACCAATAACATGCATCAGCACTAGGGATGTACATTGGCAACAATTTGGTGGTACACTGGGGTATTTTTTTTAGTTTGTGTTACGTTTTCACAAAACATGATATTGCCTCACTTCTGTATCAATATTTTTCACAATCCTAATGATCCCATGTGATTATAACACTGATGAATGTCAGGCTGGAAACAAACTGACACTCTGACACAGAAAATCAGCAAGCCTACACCTTAGGGCTCATTCACACCAAACACTCTCCGTATGCAGCGCGTGCCCGTTTTCTGTCCGTATTCGTTTAGAATGCATGTCAACAAATTAGACTGTTCACACCGCTTCATGTTCTGCGCATATTCTGTCCCTATAGAAACATATTGTATACGGATACGCGCTGTACACACTCAAGTCGGTGTGAATGAGCCCTTAGGAGGAAAAGTGCTGAATCATTTGATATTTCATCTCTCTAACAGAAAAATAGGTAATAGAAGAAAGTTGCATTAGTTAGGATTTGTGGTGATCATTGGCTTTTGATGATTTAGTAGTCTTACATAACCCTTGTTGAGCAAGGGTACGGCTCCAGTTGGCCATCCCCTCAGCTGCTCTGTCCTGTACAGCTCACATGAGGTTGCGTGAATAGCTGTAGTCAGCGGCCAGTTGTGCGTGTTACACCTGGGAGTAGGGACTAACAGCCTGAACTATTTACTTGGTTATAGATAGTGTAGGGGTAGGTGTAATAGCTATAGTTTCTCCCTAAGGTGCTCTTCCTACATACAGAAGTACTGTGTGTTCTTTGTAAACATCACCTCTGTGAGCTGAATGGTACAGTAAGGCATTAAGAAAGGACATCAGTTTATTACAAAAACGGCTTGGGCGTGATGCAGACCATTATGCTTTTGGGTGGGAAATGTTATGATATTGTTTAAAGTGACTCCCACGTAAAGACATACTTTGTTTCTCTCTGTTAAAATGCAGTATTATGCAGAGTCTCATGGCGTGATCTATGTTATTGACTCGACTGATGAAGAAAGATTGACAGAGTCAAAGGATGCATTTGGTAAGTATTGGGCCTAATTTAACTGAACGTGGTGACAGTTGGTGGCATTACTTGTAGGGTTCCTATGTCACCTCAGCAGATTGCCCATGCCTTCACACTACATTTAGCTGCTTTGAAAAGCAGCTGTCACTATGCTCTTTATTTCCCTGGCTGAAATGTAGGGAGGTATTAAACGTGTGCGTATGTAGGCACTATATTCAGCCTGATGCATTTCATGTCTGAGTACAAATATATCAACTATAAAAATGTAACTGAAAATGTAAGTTTACCTGGATTGTCAATTTCTATCCTTTTTTTCTCTTCTTTTTTTGTAAAGAAAAAATGATAAGCAGTGAGGTTTTGTCAGGAGTCCCACTTCTTGTACTAGCCAACAAACAAGATGTAGAGGTAAGGACACATTTTTGTACACTAATACTGAAAATGAACGAGACTGAAATTTTGGAGCGAAGGTCACAGCCTCAATTTGTGTCTTTGACTCCTTTGCCTGCAATACTGCAGTTTGTCTGTAGAGGGGGCTGCATCTCTTGGTAATGTACTCACAGGAAGTATATTGGGTAGCAGTCAGTGTGACTGTTTTGTTCTAAACAGTTATGCTGTAAATTATCTCATTTTCCACAAGTAGCCAGTGAGTTTTTTCCTTTACACACTGTTCGTTTTTAAAAAATATCTTTTTTTTAGAACTGTCTGTCAGTTCCTGACATTAAAACGGCATTCAGTGACTGTGCCCCAAAGATTGGCAAACGGGATTGCCTAGTCCAACCCTGCACTGCTTTAACAGGGTAAGCCAGCTGTAATATCGGCTCATCTCTCTCTCTCACACACACACTCACGCATGCACGCACGCACACACACACTTCCTCTTTTATGCCCAGCACCTGAGTTGCATTTACAGTAATTAGCACAACTTTCCCATTGAGTTCCCGAGTGTGTCTGGTGAGTCGCGAAGTTAAGTCATCAGGTTTTGAGTAATAACGGAGGTGTCGTTTTATACAGTACAGTACAATATATTTACACTGTGTTAAGTATAACCAATATGCAAACCTCAGGCACACACCCCTAGATAGTGACGAGAGGCACTAGTGATTAAAGCAAGCAAAGGAAATGAGAGGCCAGTCAGCGTCTTGGCTCTCTCTAATAAGCAACCTGTCGAAGCATCTGCTAATATTTGGCTGTTTCCACAGGGATGGGGTGAACGAAGGCATCGAGTGGATGGTGAAGTGTGTGATCCGGAACATTCATCGCCCCCCAAGGCAAAAGGACATCACATGAACATCTCTCTTGTAGTCTTACGGATTGTGTGAATGTGTATGAATGTGTGCGCGTGTGTGGTTGTGTGCATGCATGTGTGTGTCTGTGCAAAGAACAATATTGTGGAAGTCTAATATTGCAGGTTTGACTGGTCGTGTGTGATGCTGGTTGTTGTGCATTTTCAGACTGTGCTCATTGTTCCAGAAGATCCAACCCCCCTTCTTCACTCACTGACAGCGCTTTTTTAAACTGTGAACTTCTTAGCTGACATTTTGTAGAGGTTAGGTTTGAAAAAAAGAGCAGGAAAAGAAAAATGGATGCCCTCTAAGGTGCTGTGATATGACAGTGGTAGGTAAGATGCACAGTTGTCTGTAAGGTCTTGGGGTCCTTTTCCTGCCATTTCTTTATCTCAGAAATGCAACACGGGAGATGCCATTTGATGTTTTTTTTTTTTTTTTTTTTTTAATGGTTGTCAGTTGACATCTGAATTTGCACTTTGGCTGTGTTTTTGCTCTGGAATCTCAAACAATCTAGTTGATCTAAATTTGATTCTCAGAATCAACTGCATTAGTTATTTGACTTCTCAGTAATTTTTTTTTTTTTTTCCTAAACACAAAACCGAGAAATAGTTTTAAGTGGGCCAAGTAAAGAAGGAAAAGGCAAGAGCACCCCCTTCAGGTAATTTTGGGAGATGACTGCAGAAGGATTGCCATGTCTCTTCCCCCATAAAGTATACACAATATTTCTTGAGTCAAGATGATTTTCAGAAAATTAATCGTTTGGGTTTCCCCCTGTTCTTTGTATTCTAGAACCTTTCCATCAGAACATGAGCAAATCTCACTGTGTAAGGATTCCAAATACACACTCCTTTTGTTAGTTCTGTTGCTATGGCGAGACACACCCTGTCCAAACACTAACATGGTGGCACAACATTTAACCATGATACTCTGTCTAAGCCTTTTATTTAAATTTACAATAAGGAATTTGCTGTGTGGTCTTATGTACCAGTCCAATTCCTATTGTAGAGTATATGCACCCTACGATATCTTAGAGGACCACAGCAAACAGTAGTGTTCAATCCTAATACCAAAAAAGTCCTGGTCATCCAGTCCTGTGTCCAACATAAATGACCGTCTGCGTCTTCTGTCTTGAAATCAAGTGAATGGTGATTGTAGGCAACATGAGCACGAGATTCTTTTTTTCTATTTTAGCAGTTTGTCTATCTGTGCATACTTTACTCTCAAAACAATGTTGATAGATTTTTAATGGTATTCAAGAAATTCTATAATAAACAGTCATTTGCAGACCTGTGAAATCATTGTTTTTTTTTCCTCTCTCTATTCATGTCTCGTTATTTGCGGGATCCTGTCTGTTTCCTGTGCAGGAAATCAATTGGGACTGGTGATCCTGGCAAGACTCTCCATCCTAGCATCTGGTTATATTGATTGAGGTCGTTTGCATTCCAGATGGTCAATAGTTAACACAATTTCACCATAAAAATCAGCTCCAGCATGAGAGCGAGCCCGTCAGGGAAGTCGTCTCCACTGTTGGTGTGTGCCAGCTGCAGATGGGGGTGGGGTGGAGTGTATTGCTGTCGTGCTGGAGTCGCTATGAGACCGCAGCACAGATCAGTGCATGTCACTGTATGTGCGCGTGTACACGTACACGTTTGCCTGCATGTGGCTGTGGCTGTCGCATCTCTTCTCCTCCAGCACTGGGAGCAGGTGCAGATTTCTGCCTGGTCAGTGGACTGGGTCCCACAGGACTGGCTTTGCATTTACAAACTCCTGTCAGGAAAGAAAACCTCTCTCTTTCCCTGCCCCTCCCTCTCCACCTCTCTTACTCTCTTTTCTCTCTCTCTCTCTCTCTCTCTCTCTCTCTCTCTCTCTCTCTCTCTCTCTCTCTCTCTCTCTCTCTCTGTCTTTCTCTCTCTCTCTTTCCCTGCCCTTCCCTCTCCACCTCTCTCCCTCTCTTTCTCCACCTTTTTCTCTGTACTTCTCTCTCTCTTGCTACCTATCTCTCGCTGCATCTTTCTCTCTCTTTCTTTCTGTCTCTCTCTCTCTCTAAAAGCTTGTCTTCCTCCCACCGGCATTTGCTGTTGCAGCACCACCATGACGGGGGCCTGTGAAACTAGCTGTCATTACGTAACGCAGCACACGGCACACGAAGGTCCAGCTATGAAAGTTGCATGAGGGACTAACACGCAACACTTCATTCTATGAAGCCCCTGCAGTCAATTGTGTAAGACTCCTTCTAAAATGGCTCTTCCTCTGGAAATCCTAAAAAAAAAATGCAAAAAACTGAAGTTAGTGCCAGCCTGATTCAAATTTAAAGATATGTTTGTTTTTATGATAAACAAAGGTGTGGTAAGGAAAGGGTACAATAAATGAGTACAACGTCTACTTTTATAGCCACTTAAAGTGCAGTTATGCCACATGATATCATCTGGTTTTTGTTCTGAGTGAAGTTAATGAGGTTACTATGATGTAAGAATCAGTACCTACTGTGAAACGCACTTATGTGAAATATGATGGCAATTTTTTGGTTAATATTTTGAACAAGGCTGGAGAGTTAATATAATGTGTTTTTTTTACACTTATCAGTTTCCAGCCCATCTGCTGTAAATCAATAACTGATTTGAGATGGTAATGTGTCCTCCTTGAGGTTGCATACACTCATGGCCTCTCTCCCCACCCCACCCCTCCCCTCCCCCTGCAGAGTATGGACCAGTCTACACCAGGTTGTCTTGTGCTTTCCTGTGAGCTCAGAGACACTGTGCTCTCTACCACAGTCTTCATGTCTTGACACATGGAGGATTTCAAATGAAAAGCAGCCCACTCTTGGTGCTGTCGCATATGATGGGCTCTGGCATGACTCACCAAGCAAATGCGGAAGTGTGGAAGTTACTGCTTGGCTATGAATCCTTCCTATACAATCTGTCCTGTCTATTTCTGCAATGTACGGTCGTTTGAGTGGACTCACATTTTCCCAGGGAGGCTGTGAGATGCAGCATAACCACCATGACTCAGAAATCACTTAGAAGAGTGGAAAAGTGTTTGGTGGAGAGAAAGAGAGAGAGAGATAGAGAAGTGTGTGTCAGTTATAGTACAGTTTTACCCCCTCAACCTGTTCGTATAGAGTAGAGTAGTACGTTTTTAAGTGACTGTGCAGCTCTTGTCACAACTCCACCCCCCCACCCAGACCCCATCTTTTGCTCTCTCTCCCTCTGCTCTCTATATCCCTTTCTCCTCTGTGTGTCCCCCTCAGCCTGTGCGTATGTTGGTATATTTTAAGTGACTGTGCAGATCTTGTGTCCCCCCCCCCCCCACACACACACACCATCTTTCGCTGTCTCCCTCTGCTGCCTCTATCTCTCCATGCCTCCCCCCTCCCTCCCTAACGCTCTCCTCCTCCAATAGAGAGCATCATCTCTGCAGTACTGAGCTGCTAGTCCCTCACCCCCCCCCTTCTCCTCCCCTCCCATATTCTGCCTCTCCGTCCTTCACTCTCATTCCTCCTCGCTCCTCGCTCTCACTCTCACTCTCTCCACGGCTTACGGTGCCTCTCCTGTACATTTTGTCAGCCTCCTTTCATCCACCCAGCTCCAGCTCTCCAGCTGTCTCGTTCCGGCTTCATCATGACCAGCACAATCTCAGGTAAGGTCACACTCCTCTCTCCCCTAGCTGAATAAAACACTGTTTATTTTTTTTAAAAAAGGGGTTACGCTTTCCTATGCTGTCGCTGGCTCAGTAATGAACAGATGATCACACTCCTAACATCGCATCACCCTTACAGTAATTTATGACCCCCTGTTGGATTTACATCTCTCTGGCTTAACACAGCCGGAGGTCCTTCCGGTGGCTTGTAGTGTGTGTGATGATGTGCTAATGATAGCACTGGTGGCAGTATAGAGAAGCTTTTCTTTTAGAGGTCATTGAGGAAACTGTAGTGTGTTCAGTATTGTGTGAGTGGTGCGTATGTCTGCACCAGCATCCTAGTCATGTCATCAGCTCGTTCAGAGAGGAACTTCTCTCTCTATTTTTCTCTCTCTTCTCTCTATTTTTCTCTCTCTTCGCTCTGTCTTTCTCTCTCTCTTCGCTCTGTCTTTCTCTCTCTTTTCTCTCTGTCTTTCTTGCTTGATGTTTTTGCTGCGATGCTGAGCTGTTGCTGTGTGCTTCAGTGGTCACGTGTGATCATACAGGCAGTATGACTTGGCCCGCTCGCCACTGCAGAGCTCAGGAACTTCACAAAAAAAAGAAAAGAAAAAAGCAAGCAGGCAGGTTCAATGGGAGAGCACCAGTGCGGTAAAAAAACGCCTGTTTTGGCTGCACCCGTTGAGCTGCAGGTCCTCTGAGTCTGAGAGCAGGGGCCGGACGCTAGGTGCTGTGAGCTTGCTTGCCTTGCCTTGCCTTGCCTTGCCTTGCCTTGCCTTGCCTTGCCTTGCCTTGCCTTGCCTTGCCTTGCCTTGCCTTGCCTTGCCTTGCCTTGCCTTGCGTGTGTGCAAAGGGGCTTTTTGACAGAGGAGTGATTCCTGTGTATCTGCAGTTCCATTAATCATTCTGCACTCCTCCGGCAGCAGAGCCAGCACATCTGAAAATGAGAAAAAGAGACCTCAGTGCCTCCCACTCACACCACACAGCTCTACACACACAAATTAGGATTCACATTTTTCTTTGTGTGTTTTTTTTTTTTGTTGGTCCAGTTTTCCTTTTGAAGGTGTGCGGGGTGCTGAAGACAACAAGGACTGATTGTAGTCTCTCTCTCAAGAGAGAGAGAGTTTCTTATTCTTTTGTCATTATTCTGTAACTTGCCTTTGTCCAAAAGATCTGCACCTGTCTCCATGCCAACAGAAAAAAAAAAAAATGGCTGTTGGCTGAAAACCAATGAATGTTGTAAATAATACAGTAATTTGATTTGCTTGCCATCAAACAATGTCAAAGAGTTAAAGGGACAAAGCAAACCTGTTGGTCTACATTACAGGGCATTTTGTTGTGTGTGTGTGTGTGTGTTTGTGTGTGTGTGTGTGTGTGTGTGTGTGTGTGTGTGTGTGTGTGTGTGTGTGTGTGTCTGTGCAAGTCAAAAGCTACGACAAAATGGCACCATCAAGCTGAGGGAGGATATTACTTGTTTATGTCAGTATATGGGCTATCCTGCCTTGCTTTAATCAGTCAATGTAAGTAGGATTTATTGAGCTTTCCTATTTGGACGTGGGATCATGTCATAAGCATAAGAAATTTACTGTTCTGGTAACAATAACATTTGATTTACATTTGAAACCAAAAAAAGTCCCCCGATAGGTTAGTAAGACAGCTGAAGACTGGAGATACCCCCTGTCTTTTCAGTATGTCTTAATGGTTACCTCTGTCGACTTGATGAGACAATAGAAGACAAAGAAACAGAAGACTTTTCACTAACTTAACAAATTTCAGGCCACACCTTCAGTGCTGCTTCTGAGAAGAAGCTTTTTTTAAGAATCAGGAAAGGCAGGAAGTCATTTTGGCCCCTGAATTATTTAGTGGATGCTCTGTGTTCTCTGAAACAGAGGCTTTGGTGCTCATCTGAACATCCATCAAAGAAGGCACGTTTAACAAGCCATGTCTCATGCCTAATCACTGAGCATAATCATACCCAAATGTAAACATGGTTTTTGCAGAGGATAAACAGAAAAATATGTGTTTATACGTAAAACACATTTAAACATTTTACATAACATGGTGTTAAATGATATCCTTTTCTTAAACAGTCAGTTTGAAACTGTGCCAGGCGGTGGCTTAGGTCTGCAAGTATGAGGTCATTTACCTCTGGGGATTACATGGCGCATAAATTGTCAAGCATGTCTTTTTCCTGTATACTTTGCATAGGCGAACCATCCTCTATAGCCGTTGCTCTTCCTTCTGATGTAGCCCAAAGAGGGTTCATCCTGTGGTAGTCTGTATCCTGCAGTGTCAGCACAGAAGCCTCAGTGGGATAATTAAATTAAACCCATTAGAGGAGAGTAGAGCCAAACACCAACCTTTCCACAGTAATACTCGCTTACACATGCAAACATGCTCCCAGCTTCTGTTAGAAGAAAGCATACATTTTTTATTTCTCTCTCTCTCTCTCTCTCTCTCTCTCTCTCTCTCTCTCTCTCTCTCTTTCTCTCTCTCTTTCTCTCTCTCTCTCTCTCTCTCTCTCTCTCTTTGTTTTGCTGTTTTGGCCAAACCCTCAGTTCTACAGTGTCCCCCTTGACATGGCATTCTAAAAATAATTCCGATTTGCATGCCCCTCCCCCTCCCCGCGCCCCCGCCATGTTATTGCTGAGATACACTCTGTGCCTGAGACTTGTAGGTCAATAATAGATGAGTCAGGTTATGTGAGGATGCTGGCCACTGATTGGCTGCTTTTTATGTGACACAGTGCAAGAGGAAGTAAGTCCATGGCCACAACCTGGCAACAGGAAATGCTTTAGTGTGACATCATTTCCTGCCTTTTGTTTCAGCCGCAGTCTGTTTATTTTTCCATCACATCAAAAGAATGATTTAGCTGAGGTGGCTGTTCCAAGTTTTTGTTATGTATACTTGTCATTGTTTACGCATTGTGTACGTATTGTGTTCCATCCAGTTGTGCAAGAAAGTCTAAAATGATTGATGAGATAATGGTTTACTGTGGTTCCACTGTGATTGCATCTGTTTATGAGCACGGCCTCTCTCTCTGTCTCTCTCTCTCTGTCTCTCTCTCTGTCTCTCTCTCCTCCCTGTTTCTTTCTCCCTCGTCAGCATACTCAGACAAGATCAGAGAGATGTCCCTGGTGTCTCTCATCTGTTCCTGCTTCCACACACACCCTCACCCTAATACCATCTCCCAGTATGAAGGTGAGTGCTAGACACACAAGCAGCTGTCCTCCTTGTGTCTGCAAGCATATGGGAAGTTAGGCCATTGCACAGCCTTTTAGAAGACTAAAATTGCTCACAATCAGAAGCCCCCTTCTCAGAGATTATAATGAAAGCACACAATATTTAATTACTAAAAAAGGCTTGCATTTAACCCAAACCAATGCTGCTACTTTCATGCAAAAGAAGTCTCCTGCCATTATTATAAGGGAATTGCTTAGTCACACATGTTTCGTTTGCCAAGCTTCTTGCACACCTTGTTTCTTTCCATGCTGTTCCATCTGTGCGGGTAGACATGGAGGTGAAGTCTCTGAACAAGCGGGCCTCGGGCCAGGCCTTTGAGGTCATTCTGAAAAGCCCGACCGACCTGTCCCCCGACCTGCCCCAGAGCTTGGCTCTGCCCCAGAAGAAGAAGGACGTCTCTCTGAGTGAGCTGCAGAAGAGGCAGGAGGCGGCAGAGGAGAGGAGGAAGGTACAGTAGGCTACAAACCGCTCACATCTTTAATAGCAGGGGACAGTGGGGTAGTGCTGTAAGTGCTTTTAATTCTGCACATGCTAAGCTCGGACAAGAGGTAGATGTCACAACAGTATCAACAGTAGTAACGTGTGCATGCATGTGTGTATGCGTGTGTGTGTGTATATGTGCGCGTGCGTGTGCATGTGTGCGTGTATGTGTGTGTGTGTATATGTTTGCATACATGTGTGCGTGTGCGTGTGTGTGTGTGCATGCGTCTGCGTGCATGTGTGTATGTGTGTGTGTGTATATGTTTGCATACATGTGTGCGTGTGCGTGTGTGTGTGTGCGTGCATGTGTGCGTGTGTGTATGTGTTTGTGCGCCCTGCAGTCCCAGGAAGCTGAAGTGCTGAAGCAGCTGGCGGGGAAGAGGGAGCACGAGAAGCTGGTGCTGCACAAGGCGCAGGAGGGCAACGACAGCTTCAGCAGGAAGACGGAGGAGAAGCTCAACCACAAGATGGAGGTCATCAAGGAGAACCGCAACGCGCACCTCAACGCACTCAAGCAGCGCCTACGCCAGAAGGCACGCCCTTGCTTTGGTTATTGCACCCCCCCATCCCCCCCATCTCCCTATCCCCCCCTATCCCCCCCTATCCCCCCCTATCCCATCCCAGTGTATGGTCAGCCGTTTTATGCATTACTTCTGTAAACGGACATGACGCATTCGTTTGCAACAGCACATCAGGCATGCTATCGTGTTGACAAGCCTAAAACCAATATTTCTTTTTTCAGATGAAATTGTAATCTAAAATGAGACAAATTGGGGAGAAGCTGATAAATCAGCAGACAAGCGACAGTGCCAGTGTGACTGTCATCAAGGGGCTCAGCAGAGTTTTGTATATGTACTGTATTTCAGCAGAGCACAGCTTCTGTGGAATCAACAGGAAGTCAGATGGGCCTCTGCTGAGGAGAATGATTTGAAACTGTGTCTGATCCACATAATTGCTCTGTATGCCTCCCTTGAAGCTGCCATGATCTCAGCTTTCCCGACGTGTGATACAGTATAATCAATACGCTGGCTTGCCCCTGAGTGCCTTTGACCCTAATCCACTCCATAACCAACTGGAGTAGGCCCAGACCGCAGCAACTGCAGTGAATAAGGGGTTTGGCAGAGCCAGTCTACCATGACTTGACCAGTGAAAACCATAAATAATAAATAATCCCTCTTTCTTTCTCTTTTCTTTCCTTGCTTAGGAGCTTCACGCCGCCGAAGTCCGCAAGAACAAGGAGCAACAGATAGACCTGTCTGGTTGAATGCACCATCTGGAGTCCTTTTTTCTGTCTCATCTGTCAAATTAAGTTTTTTGTTTGTGGAAATGCTGCTTCCAAAGCCACTCTGTCTTAAAAAGGTCATCTGTTATCCAGATCTGCTGTTGCTATTCTGCACATCACATCACATCACATCAGAAAATTGCACCATGTCTTTCACCTAAGTCTGTAGCCACACGCAAAACGTCTTCTGCAACAATTAAAGACAAAATACAAGGAAAGTAAATGAATAAGAACACATTTTTGTTTTTGTTAACTGTAATTTACAATGAACCACAACTGTATGACATGCAGGTATTCCACGTTCTGGCATGAAACACATGCACAGTAACTCACAACAGCTTACTGTCAAGTAGCTTATAGTAATAAGATTCATTTGCTGTGGATAGCTTTGCAATCGTGTTAGCTTGTTTGTTTGATTTTATTCTAATTCCTTTTTTGTCACAGGCAATATTACAACCACCTGATGTATTGTCTGCGTGAGAAGTGCCAGACTTGTGCATATCAATGGCAGGAATCACATAGGCATTTATTCCAAAATAAAATATGGTACAATTTTTTTAAAAGAAAATTTAAACATTTCTTACTTCGAGGATCAACCAATCAACAGTCATATCCAATATTTACAGATCAATTTTGGTGCTTTTAACATATACTTGTTACAGAGGGCAGGTCTACTCCCCCTGAAAATAAACATCACAGTAACATAACTCTGTTGTGCCAATAGATAACAGTGTCAACCTGCAGACTGTTACTGTACAATCAATCAGAATGTAACACGAGACACGTGTTTAAACACACATTTTACAAATTCTCACTTTGAACACAGTGTCCTTGTCAGTGTGTTCACAGGCTGCTGTTGTGAAATGGAGGTTAATGTATGATAATAAAAACGGTTGTAACGTACAGTGTCTACTGTGGTTTGCAGTCCTCAGTTATTTCAGCGTTCTTGTCTACAAGTCACTGTGCTGTGTGAGAGCTTGTTTATAGACCCATTTAAAATATTTGAAATTTGCTGTTGCTTTTGTTTGCCAGCATAAACACAGGTTTAATTGTAATGACACTAAGATATGTAGGTCAACAGAGATTATACATTCACAGCAAAGACCACACAGGCGAGGTTCTGAACACGAGTAGATTATGGTTTAACATGGACTGACATGACATTTCAGGTCATTTTTATGGCATTTTTTAAGAATCTCAGAAATAGACTGTCTGATTATCTGACCTGAAACTTTTCACTTCAGCTTATGTAATGCTTGGACAGTCATGGAAAATCAGATTGCACTGTTTTGCAAACACTAATTGCCTCACAAATGACATGACTATCATCACAGCCTACAGCAAAGTGAAACTTAAAGCCTCACACCTCTGCTTTCATTTTCTGAGTAGTGTGTTTCCTGGCAGCATTCAACTTCAGCTTCAAATTCAAGCTCAGTTTGATGTTGGCAGTTCATTTTTCTGAAGTGTTAGGTCAATGTCATTTGCCAGCTGTATCAGACAGGGTCTGTAATGGTCTGTAATGGTAATTGGTCTGCAATACCCTACAGATAGGGTCTGTGATGATGTAGCTCATTCCCTGGATCAAAACAAGGCAAAAAAGCTTACACTGTCAGCTCTAGTAATGATAACGTTAACCACAAAACTAACAGTGGTGCAAATGTGTTTGTGACATGTCCAACTGGAGGCTACAGCTCTACTCTGGTGGCATAGTGGGAATGTTCTCAGAAGAGAATGAGCCTCATACGAGCCTGTGACAGACCAAATTATTATTATTGGAGTTGTGTCCGTAAAGGTGTGGTGAAACTTAGCTTGTTTCTCAACGTCACCATTTATGGCCAAATTATTATTATTGGAGTTTGTGTCCGTAAAGGTGTGGTGAAACTTAGCTTGTTTCTCAACGTCACCGTTTATTGCCATGTGATGAATGACGGTCTGTAGACTGGGCTACAGCGTCTTTCTCACTCGGCGGAGATAAGTTTCGTTTTCGTACTAAATAGAAAGACACAGAAGACAGGCGAGGCATCGTTACTAAGGAAGTCAGCTGATCCGAGCCCTTTAAATCCTAGTCAAACCTCTGTTGTAGACCACAATGCACAAAAGGCTACGAGGTACATCGACATCAGAAATATTTAGCTGGTATTTATTTTCATCAAAGGTGAACACGTTTCCCCAAAGAGGTGAGTTAACAGTTATCCATATTTCTATTACATCTAGAGTGGGGTCTGTAATAATCGTGTTTTTTACACTTCTGTATGTTTTGAATAGCGATTAAGTCATTATCAGCCTAATTAGAGGCTGCACGTATGGCTGATTAAGATATGTGTAATTGTAGATACTATTATATGTGTATGACTCTGTAATTAGTTACATTACTGCAGTATCGTGTTTAGCCTACTATTCAGGCACTTCATCTTGATCTACGTCAAAAGTTACCATACACTAAAACATCTTTGCCACCTCAGATGCAGGCCTGTAACATCAAACAACAACAGAGTGTTTAAGATTGACACAAAGAAGTTAAACAAAAACAAAGATGGAGTCCAGCTTATTTATTTATTTATTTATTTATGCATTTATGCATTTATGCAGTCATTCACTAAATAGAATTAGCTGGAGACCTTGTAGGCTTATTGTGGATGAAGAACTAATAAGTAGAGATGCGCCGTCACCAGCGACATCAACGCCATCTCCGGTGTCTTGTTATAACAGCAGGGATGTAACTGTAAATTCAGTTTCTCATAAGTGTGTAGCTTCACAGTGCCACCGTGTGTCATGTTTTTGTCATAACGCCCTTCATTTAGAGACATTTATTTAGAGGCATGTCTGAAATCGTAGCTCAGGGTAGTTTTAGTTGCGTTAAACAAATATTCTGCCAACTAGAAACATTAGTACTTACAGTTTAAAGGCATCATTTAGAGGCATGTCTGAAATCGTAGCTCAGGGTAGTTTTAGTTGCGTTAAACAAATATTCTGCCAACTAGAAACATTAGTACTTACAGTTTATCAGAACCACATTAAACTAAACACAGTAAATGCATCAGTTGTAATTTCATTGAATTAGGCATACCTTTCCTAGTATGCCAAGTAATAAGACTTTTGTATTTGCCTACTTTTTAGAATGTGCCACATGCCTGAAATGTAATTTTATTTATTTATTATTTCAAGGTAACTTACATACTTCAACTTTGTCTCAAGATTGTCATCCCTGTTCCAGTTTATGAGGGCAGTTTAATTCGCATTTTAGTACATGCACAGCAAATGTCATTCATGCTCTAACAGATTCATACTAATTTCTGTGCTGTAATTTCTGTCAATGTTAGCTTATGACAGGATCAAAATTCTCTGTAAAGACTCTGTAAACCAGAATCATCCATTTTACTTTGTTTATTTCGTTTAGCACAGGACCGATGACATTACACAATGGCAGTCTCAGGAACATCCAGGCGCATAGACTTATCCCCACTCCTGAGGATACATGAGCTGAAAGCTGCCTGTCGCTCTTGCTGCAGACAAACAGCCGAGATCACGTTCTGTCTAGTTGCAAACGCACACCAATGCCAGAGAAACATTTTACTGGCGAGCAGAATAGGTGCAGACCAGTGGAGGCCGATTAACCCACTTCCCCCCTTTCCCACACCAGCGAAGTATGTGGTGTGCTGGCATTATGTGGAAGGATATGGCTGCACGTCCCATGGGCCACGCTGTTCTTTTGCAAGAAGCTCAGAAGAAGCGGCAGTGTGGAACTTCTTGAAGAACTCCAAACTGGAGCACAGTGCGCTTATCCACATGTTACAAGGTGCACCAAAGCATTCACCCCAACCCGACGATCACACCGGAGCCATAGACAGAATCCTGAACCAGTTTCCTGGAGAATTCTTGGAACTGTGTGAAGCCTGCTTCCATAGCGCACCCCAGCGGATATCCGGACGGAAAAGTGTTGCTGCATCCAAGCATCCGCAATTTTGCACCTCCAAGCATCACTGGAAACCTATCCTGGTGTTCTGTGAGAGTCAGGGGAAGGATGTGGAGTACCATGAGATCAGGCCCCTGCCCAGAAAACCCTACTCTCAGTGGCGGTACTGCAGGTTTGTGGAGCGCGGACAACCATGCTTGCATGGGTCTCACCGCTGCTGGTTTGCTCACAGTAAGGTGGAGATGGCAGTGTGGACAGCGGAGAGCCAGGGGCCTTTTATTCGCTCCACACTGCTGACAAATAATGCACAGACACCACAGAAATCCAAGGGCAACTCAACGCCTCCGGAAAAGCTGGAGAAGCCGTCGCAATGTGCAGTGGTGCACCACTGTAAGATGTGCCGACGCAAGTTCCACTCTCAGGAAGACTACATGAACCACTGCTTCACCAGTGAACACAGGCAACGCATCTTTGAAGATGAGGTCATAGAGGCAAAACACAGAGACCCACCCCAAATTTACCATTCCTTCAGAATGTGTTCAAGGTAGAAAGCAGCTAAGCAGCAAAAAGCATACTACACAAACCAAAACAAAACAAGCCAAAAAAAAAACATCTAATCAAATTGCATTTTTATTGTAGTTTAAGCCCTTTTTAGATATGTGAAAATTACAGTATTTCTAAAACACATACATTTAAAGGCTCAATATCAAGAAGATCACCAATATTTGAGATGCTTTATTTATTAAAATTCAAAACTGTCACTGTAGCAGAAAAGAACTAAGCTAAAAAAAATGCATGTTGAGCACCCTAATGGCATATACATGTAGGCTGAGAGAAAAATGTGAGTTTTGATTTGATGACCGTGTCTCCGCAGGCCCGACACATGTGAGCATGGCGAGCGGTGTGTGGAGGCCCACTCTGAGGAGGAGCTGCAGGAATGGCGAGCCAGGGCGAAGGCGGCCAGGAGGAAAGCGAGAGCAGCTGAGATGCAGGGACTCTTGTCCTACCAGGACCACCTGCTGGAGGAGTACAGGAACAGCGCCACACCCGATGAAATCGTGAGGACACCTCTAAACCCCTATCTACTTCTGGTCGCACTGTATATGGAGGGTCCTACAGGTGGCCCCACAGAGTATTTACAAATGCTGGGGCTGTTAACATACTGCCTGCTGAAATTCTCTGTCTTGTATAAGCTAGGGTAGGGGGATGGGTTTGATTAAGGTCAGTAAACAGTAAACAAGATAAAGTAAGGTCTCTGAAGGCTGATTATCCTAATAAAAACCCCACTCTTTCTCAATGTGAAAAGTGTAGCTGAAATTTCTCATCATGTGTCATTATTGTAGGTGTGATCTAACTATGCCTGCAGTGTATACAAGGGTCCAGTGTCACTAGAGTTATTTTTATTAGTTATCTTCTTTACATAAGACTTTTTAATGTGTTTTTTACTGTGTTTTTTACACAACCGAATGGTATTTGTTGCTTAATGTACGTCATGACTGCTGACTATGATGACCAATGTTGACTGAATATTTAGTAGGCACTCATCTTATTTGGCAGATATCTGAAACAGTCTCTGATGCTACAGTCACCTGCGATGCTGACCTGTCCACATATGTCAAAAAAGAGAAGGTTCCTTTGACATGGAAATTTACTGTTGTTTCTCAAGTAAGTTATTAGAATTAAAATGTATTTTTATTTTATTCAAATTTTAATAAAATTCTTATGTTATTGTATGCTATAATGTTAAAATTAACATGCTGAAATTGTATATACCTAGATTTTTTTAAATTGCTCTTACTTTTGAGTCAGCTCAAGAAAGGATCTAATTTCTCCATTTCAGAAAGCTTTGGCTGTGACTGCACTGCTTAAACAGGAGCCTGGCGGTTCTTTCACATTAGGTGACAACAGCAATGAACATCGAACCCACTCCACAGGCGACTGGTACCGTTGTCATGGTGCACATAAGTACTACACATATGAAGTGACGGTGTCCTTCGTGGCCATCCACCCTGGAGTGTTTGAGCAGTGGCTAGTGTTCGACTTTGACACTCGGCCAGTTCTTATGTGCAAACTTTTGGTCAGAGTTGGTGAGCCACCATCTCTGCTACCAGACATCTGTGAGATACCCCCAGCCTCAATAGGGTTCTTGTCTCCAGTTCTGACGGAACCGAGGCTTTGGAACCGAGGTGATAGGGTCATCGTCCCATATTTGAACCGCACTGAAGCAGAAGTAAAACTTCTGAGCGAGTTTAGGCCCCCAGAAATGAACCCCCAGTATTACCAGCTGTTTGATGACCTGGATCCCATTAACAGTCACAACTACAGGGACAGAATGCACAACTTCCTTTACCAAGAGGAACTTGCTGAGGAGGACATCGTTTGCAGGTACACTAGATCGGCACATCTACAAGGTTCATGCAAATGATAACTTTCCTTATTTTTTCAAAATGTTAGCTTTCTAAATCTATGTAATTGCATTTACAGGCTAAATCTTCGTGGAAACATTACAATGTCCAGTATGTTGAGTGACATTGTTTTTGGGCTGAAAATGGCTTGTGAGGGAGAACTCTTTGGTGCCCTGGAGACTTCTCATGCCCTTACTCCAGACACTCCAGAAGGGTTCATGCTGAAGCGAGGGGTGGAGTCTGTGCTTGTTGGAGAGATCGCCACAAATGACCAAAGCCAAAAAGTCTACGAGGCTCTCATCCTTCGAGACACAGCCAGTGAGAAAAAGATACACCTGCAGCTGTCGAGAGGGTGCTGTACCGACCTGGGCCTTCAAAAGGATCAGACACGTGAGATGGAGGTACAGTTCCAGCTGAATCGTCTCTGGTTCTGTGAGATGCACAAGGCCATTGATCTCCTCCCCGACTTTCATCACGTATTGCCAGATTTTAGAACCACTTGTGTTCCCGTATATTCAACCAAACGCCCCAGTGAAAAGCGTCAATACCTGAAAGACCTCAATGAGAAGCAACAGGCAGCAATGGACGTCATCCTTGGGCACACTGAGGGCAAGAGCATTGTGGCGCCACTCTTGATATATGGGCCCTTCGGAACCGGAAAAACATCTACTCTTGCTGTAGCAGCGGTAGAACTAATGAAAGAAGACCACACTAGAGTCTTGATCTGCACACACACAAACAGGTAAGTCCAGCTTGCTGGTTTTCTATTCAGTGTTATCAGCCACACAATGCAAAAAACCTTCGTAACATGTTCTTTAAATAATAAGAAATAATAAATATGATATTGCACATTTAGTTTTTTATTTGTTTGCTTTTTCCCCTCTCCAGCTCTGCTGATCTGTATGTGAAAGAACATTTCCACAAATACATGTTGTCGGAAAACCTAAAAATCAAGCCCCTCAG
The DNA here is from genome assembly GCA_027475355.1 of Coilia nasus. NCBI lineage: Eukaryota > Metazoa > Chordata > Actinopteri > Clupeiformes > Engraulidae > Coilia > Coilia nasus. The sequence goes on along the minus strand of CM050211.1, from coordinate 11,924,732 downwards.
AATAAAAGCACAGGAAGCATCTCCAAGGAGCACCGATGATATCACAAAGTCCTACTGCCTTCTAACAGAAGATGGCCGGTTCTTCAAATTCCCCAGCAGAGATACAGTGGATCGGACAAGAATCCTCATCACAACCACTGGCGTGGCTCGCCTTCTCAATGACCTGAACCTCCCCAAAGACTACTTCAGCCACATCATGATTGATGAGGCCTCTCAGATGCTGGAGTGTGAGGCGCTGATGGCTCTTGGTCTGGTAGGTCCTTCCACGCGAGTAGTTCTGGCTGGAGATCACATGCAGATGGGGCCCAAGCTCTTCTCTGTGGATGACGACAGGCGCTCAGACCACACCCTGCTGAATCGCCTCTTTCATTCTTACAAATCAGAAAAGAATGTAAAGGCTGCACAAAGCAAGATCATTTTCAACGAGAATTACCGCTCCACCAAAGAGATAGTGGACTTTGTGTCGTCTTGCTTCTACGTCAAAGGCGAAACTGTCATCAAGGCTAGTGGAAACGTTGCTGCTCATCCTAAACAGTACCCTCTGATGTTCAGTCATGTTCGTGGCGAATGCTATCTAGACACAACAACCATGTCTTGGTACAACCCTGAGCAGGTCAAAAGTGTTGTTCAGATTGTTCTTGATGTTCTCAGCAACTGGCCTGAGGAGTGGAATCAATGTGATGCTTCTGCCATCTGCATTCTCTCACAAGGAACTCAGGTACTCCACGTACTAATAGTAATTTATATTCTTAAAAAGTTATTTAAAAAATATATGTCAGTTTTGTAAACAAATATTTTGCTTCCCAATATAACAGGTGTACCACATCAGGTCAAAATTGAAAGAAGTGAAGTTGCACAGTGTCACAGTGGAAAATGCAGAGAATGTTCAAGGTATGGTGTTTTCGTAGTATTTGCTATATTTACTGATTCTTGCAGTGTATTTAAGCATGAAAAGTAATCAAAGATCCCATGTCTCTAGGTAAACAATATCGCGTGATCATCCTTGTCACAGTACACACAAAAGACACCTTGAAGCCTTCTGCGTCTAACTGCCTGGAGTTCTTCAATGATGCCCGTGTCCTGAATACGGCCATGACCAGAGCCCAGTCTCAGGTGATAGTAGTGGGAGATGCTGCTGCTCTCTGCTACTTTGGGAAATGCTCCAAAACATGGAAGTGCTATATAGAACACTGCATGAAGAAAGAGAGTGCTCAGCCCGAGCATCTTACCCAGTCTTTTCTGAAAGAAGAGATTATGGAGATCTCCAGATTTGTCCGGACACAGGAAGAGGATAGCAGCGATACTGATTCGTCAACATCAGAAATACCCGACATTGACCCTATTCTCCAAGAGCTCCTTGATGAAAGTAAAGATCTGAAAGTAAGTGTAACTGAAGAAGGCTTAGTGGATATCATCAAAAACGACCATCTTGACCAGACACCTGATAGAAGTGAGGAGCAGTACCACAGCGACCAAAGGGACTCTGCATTCCTCCAGCCGAATGATGAAGAAGACAAGGTTCCAAGCAGATGTGTGTACAAACACTGCATACTTGTGATGGAGAGATACGACTCTGCCTATGCCATACCACTGGATGAGCCAAATTCAAGGATCAAAATCACTGGAAAGGAAAATTTCCGCTGTTGTTTTCCTGGTGATGAAGTCCTTGTAGAAGTGTTGAGTGAAGAAAGTTCACCTCCTGTTGGAAGAGTGCACAAGGTAGTGAGAGCCACTCCTTCCAACAGACAGTATGTGTGCACCATTGAAAAAAATGACAACAAAGTGATGACCCCAATAAATAAGTGCGTGTCCAAAATATACACTCCATTTTGGAAAGACAAACCAAAGCATATAGCTATACGAAACCCAGACAGCTGGGCACCTGAGAGTTTTGTGAAGATTAATGAGGAATCAAAGAGAAATAATCTTTTTGTTGTCCAAGTACTGAAGTGGACAGAGAATTTTTTCTATCCTCTGGGCATTGTTGTAAAAGTTATCCCAAGAGTGACATCTTTGGAGGCTGGCCTTGAGGTACTGGACCTGGAATATCAGCTCTCGCAGAGTCCTTCACTTGATGAGGATGAAATGCAGAAGCTTCAGGAGCACTCCCAAGATTTACACGGGCGTACAGATTTCCGCAACATTACAACATTCACAGTCGATCCCTCACACTCACAAGACCTTGACGATGCGATCAGTGTAAGAGATCTCGGCCAAGATTATGAAATAGGGATTCACATAGCTGATGTTGCTCATTTTGTGTCCAAGGGAAGCAAATTGGATGAATATGCTAAGAAGCAAGGAACTGTTTTCTATCCGCCTTGTTCTGGAACTACACCTGCCTACATATTTCCAAGAGAGCTCAGTGAAGATTTTTTCAGTTTGCTTCCTGGTCATGACCGACATGCTGTGTCACTTATGGTGGTCATTGATAAGATATCAGACCGCATAAAATCTTCCAAATTTTATCTTTCAGTGATTTCCTCAGACAGGAAATTGTCCTACGAGGAAGCAGAGGAAATCCTTCAAAATTCAAGGACCAACAGCTCAAGACCACACGCATGCCTAAACACAGTGGAGGGCTGTCTGGTTATGGCGTCCCACTTCTCAGAAGTTCACCGCAAGGACAGAAAACTGGATGACTGGTGCTACAAGTCCCCAGACGAGGACTCGATCGTTGGCAGCCGGCAATCTCACAGAGTGGTGGAGGAGCTAATGATACTGTTCAACCACAGCGTCGCTCAGCTACTGCTGAAGAATGAGACGACCAAGTCCTGTACACCGCTGAGGTGTCAAGAGGGGCCCAACACAGATGGCCTTCGAAAGTTACGGGACCAGTGCACCCCATGGCTCCCTATGTCCATTCATCTGTCCCACCTCATGGAAGATGAGGGCGATTTAGTCAGCCTCCCAGAAGCTAACAGAACTGGGCACAACACTGCAACGAGTGTGGGACAACAAGGTGATACCGACACCTTTTCAGTACTTACGTCACTTCTTAAGAATCTTCAAACGGCAGCCAAGGAGGAAGACATCAGTAGAATTATTGATCTCGTCACCACCGATGATGTACACCCACGGTTGCTGCCCATCATACATGCGTTTCGGAAGCTCATTCAGAGAGGTTATGTCCTCCGCTCCAACTCGACTCACACCTCGAGAGTTGGGCACTTCGATCTTGACCTGGACTGCTATAGCTGGGCATCGTCACCGATTCGCCGCTACGTGGACATCATTGCTCAAAGGGTTCTCCATTCTGTTCTAGAACACAAAGATATCCCTTACACACCTATTGAAATTGATCAGGCATGTATGACCTTTACACTTAACAATGACCAGCAGTCCAAGTATGACAGAACCTCCCACAGCCTTCACTTTGCTTCTGAATTACGAACACAAAGTGCAAGGAAGATTGCCTTTGTCACTGATATCCCTCCCAACAGCAACAACTTCCGGTTATCATTCCCACTACTACGACAGTCAATGTGTAACGATGTGTCCATCATGTACAGGGACCTTCAGTTAGCCGACCAACCAGATGTGAACAGAGATGGTTTAGTTCTTAAATGGAGTCGAAGGGTATACTCCTTTACCCGTGATGACATCCACTCCAAGCTGGAACAACAACCTCCACATTTTTTGACTACGCAGGTGTCAAGACAGGCATGGGAGCATTTGCTGTCTTCCATTCGAAAAGAAAACTGGGAGGAAATGCTTGAACATCTCCCAGATATGACCTCTGAAGTACAGCCTGGTGGAACTGTCAGCTACACAGGCCTAAATGCAGACATTGTTAAGTCCAGAAAACCAGATGAACTGGAGAAACATTTTGTCAATTTGGCATTGCAGCTGAAGACAGGTGACACGATTGAGGTACAACTTGGAACAGACACTGTGAGGGGGCTGTTGGTTCCAGCTGTGCAGCTCTTGGTTGTGAACCGTAGTTTCGAGATTTGCTTGGAGCACGCCAAAAACCCTATTGAATGTTTCTCTAAATATGCTCTTCGTGCTTCCAAGGAGGAGTATCCCACGTACAACGACTACCAAAAGATATGGAGGCCCCTGTGTGAAATGGAATCTGCGTGCACTGCTGTTGCAGAAAATGAAAGCATTGTTTTGGAAGATGTGAACCTTACATGGAAACGTGTACAACGAGATCAGGACCTGCAAGGATTCTTTGAAATTCCTTCTGAGAAGATAAAGCAATGGTGCCTTGAATGTGACTTCAAGAACTGTTTCCTGTGCATCCGAATGAGGCAAAGTGAGAATAATTTCTTACCAGAGAGAAGCCATGTGCACTCAGTGTGTAAATATCTAGATCTCACAAGTATGACCAATGTCATCTGGATTGCTCATGGTGTAACAACACACGTCAAAGAGAAAGATGAGGATGAAGACAAGAACTTCAAGGAGATAAACTTCCGCATTAATCACTTGCCTTCAACCAACAGACCACAGAAAATCTTTCTGAAGGACACAAGATTCACCGTAGAGTTGATTCCTAAACGTCTCCCAGATGTGTGAGTTTGGCATGTTACAGCTTCAGTGATATAATTGAGTAAATTAGTCTAAATTGTCTGAGTAAATGTATGTTTTATTTTGCTTTTTTAAGGAGAAAAGAGTCTGCAATCGACCAGCTTACTAAGGCAAATCAGTTGGTGAAGAGCATTGCCCTTGGCAAAGGGATACATTTTGAGAGTAAGTATGTAAATCATGACAGTGCTGTAGGCATTACTTCCAAAACATGGTAAAGCCAACAGTCACATAGCCACGTTTAGATTATTAATGTTAGTTGTATATATTGTGCATTTTATGCTGATCTCTTATACAGACATGAAAGTCATTGGAGGGCAAAATGGAACATTTGACATGGAGAATCATCATGCCCTCGGTTTTCCACCTTTGAACAGAAGTCAGACTAAAGCCATAAGGGAGACCCTTAGGAATGGCTTTACGCTCATACAAGGACCTCCAGGTAATAAGACACACCACATCACATTCAGTTAACACTGAGTAAATGTCAAGCCAACTTAAACTTACCATAACCTTTTTTGTTTTGTTTTCCACAGGAAGCGGAAAAACTGTTGTGGGAGTCCACATTGTGTATTGGTTCTTTAAACTCAGTCAAACAACAGCACCGACAAAGAAGAAAACAGAAAGTGATGAGCCTCCAAAGAAGAGATGTATTCTGTATTGCGGCCCATCCAATAAGTCTGTTGATGTTGTTGCAGGTAAACATATGCTTCTGCTTTGAAAACAAAAATCTGAGATCCATTTTGATGCAGAAGCTATTATTCAGTAATTGTACATATTGCCTTTTCCTTGTTTTCTTTACTGTCATGAGTTTGATGCTCCTTCTTACAAACGACCTTATATGTGCGACATAGATTACTTACAGCACGTGTGTGTGTGCAGGTCAGCTCCTGAAACTGACCGCTGTGCTTCGGCCACTGAGGGTCTACAGCGAACAGATGGAGGTGCTGGAGTACCCCTACCCTGGCAGCAGCCTCAAGCTCTCACGCCATTCCCACAGAGAGGGCAAGCCCAACACTGAGCTGAGGTGGGACATAGTTATTATGCTAATACATTAACATACATATAGAAGACAAGGTAAAGACAAAAAATGTCTGCCAACAGAGATTTTACAGATGATTTGTTGAAATTCAACCTCTGGCTGTTTAACTGCTTACTGAACATCACCTTACCACTTTAAACGTACCCCTTATACTAACTACAAGAGTACATTGCAGTGAACAGAGATAGAACAGAGTTTACTAATAATAAAGTTATCTTAAAGTATGTTTATTCATAATAAAGTTATCTGTACGTAGTCTATGGGCCGTACGTGTCACAGCCATTATTTTACAAGAGCATGTGGTCCCCCAAATGTCAATATTATACACTTCACTTTGTCTTCTGTAGGTCCATAACCTTGCATCATCTGATGCGAGGGCCACATAATCCACACTCGGCAAAGATACGTGCCTTTGACGCCCGAATAAAACAAGGAGACACTCTTGATGAAGAGGAAATCAAATGGTAGGCTATGCTAGACTTTCCTCTCATCTCTTTGCTACTGTCTACAATGGCAGAGAAACATTCAGTTGACTCCCAGTTTTGTGCGACGCAGTCTATATGACACCAATTGCCAATTGGCATTTTGCTCAGTTTGAGTAGACTGGTTTAATGTAGTTTTACTTTGCACAGTCTATTTCCTTCATGACCTTTACAGATACCCCAATGATTCTAACACATTCTTTTCTATTGCATCAGACTCTGTAGCTGTCCTCCATCTTAATTAGCAGGCAAGCAAGCAAGCATATACAGGGTAGTACAATATGGAGAGCAATAGTTCAACTGCCAGAATTTCACAGAAATTCAATAGTCTTTACTTCTTTTCCTCTCTCAGTTTGGTTTAAGCTCAGAGTTTTCTCTGCTGAAAGGCCAAGGCCAGTAGCATTGATGCCTTTTCATTATGTGAAGTGATGCCTCTCCACCATAATCGCAAATATACTTTGAGTTGACAGATTCTGTGACATTGTTCTAATTTAATGTAACGTCATGTACCTCTCCTAATTGTTGTGCCAAGCTATTCCTTCTGAACCTGGTCCCTGCTTTCTTTTTCACATCACAGCTACAAACAGCTTTTGCAGAGGGCACGCAAGTATGAGCTGTTGAGGCACGACGTAGTCCTGTGCACCTGCACCGCGGCATCAAACCCAAACTTTGGCATCCTCAGTCCCCAGCAGATCATCATTGACGAGTGCGCCATGGCAACGGAGCCTGAGGCCTTCATCCCGCTAGTCGCAAACCAGCCTGAGCAGGTAGTGCAGGATGTCAACAGGGGACTGGTGTAGAATGATGCCATATTTTTCAGCCAAAACTCACTTGATTGGTCACAAACAATGGAAGAAGGAGAAAATCAGTGAACATGATAACTTGACATGATTGTGTGGGTAGATGTCGCTGAACTCTGCATGAGAAACATATAGTATGGCTGTCTGCTCATTGGAGTTTTGGCATATATTGGCATATATGGCAAACTGGAATTGAAAACAAAAGGCATTGTATGATTTGGTGAAGGAATTTTAATAGTTGCGACACCTTTACCAAATGACGAATTGCTGCATTATTACCTCAAATGAGCATTAACTTATTCATTCATTAATTGTTTATTCAGCATGATTGAGCACAAAAACTGTTTTACAGCAATGTACTGTTAACGTACTTAATGTAAACAGAACAAATAACCACTTCTGTGTGTGGTAATGTTATGCTACCCGAACACTGTGCCATCCATTATCACTTACTTAAACAACTCAATTGATTGTGTTATTGACTAGACTGAAGCTGAAATCCAATGATAATGGCTCTCTAATGTCTCTAGATTGTCCTTATTGGTGACCACAAGCAGCTAAAGCCCGTGGTTCACTCTGACGTGGTGGAGAGGCTGGGTATGAGCAAGTCCCTTTTTGAGCGCTACATGAGGAAAGCCCTGATGCTTGACATACAGTACAGGATGGTGAGTAGCTTTACACGGTACATTATAAATTATTTGGAAGTGCTGCAAAGGATTACCAAGGGCCATGACTCTGGGTTAAAGCATTATGCGTGTAGTGTAAAGTGGGTTCTTGGCATGTAGCAATATCACAGAGGCCAGTTGTATGTGAAACTTTCAGAGCTTTATTATCAACAATCATCAACAAACATCAACTCTTCCTGACCATGAGAACAATTCAACATAAAAGTCCTTGTACATTCCTGTCGTCTTCAAACTAAAAGTGCACATTTGTAGTGCTACAGTAGATCTAACATTACTGTTATAAATATGGCACCTGCTCAGAGCATAGTTATCAAATTAATGTCAGCCCAGTGTCTTTGTTTGATACTCCATGCTAACAGTGTCTATAACAGCACCTTCACTTTCCACTCTTCTTCAGCATGAGGACATCTGTGAGTTTCCCTCTAAGCAGTTTTATGGTGGGCACCTGAAGACAGGGCGGCGCCCCAAAGCAAGCCCAAGTGTTCTCATGAAGGACCAACAGCACCCAACTTCCATCTTATTTGGACACGTGGAAGGGAAAGAAGTTGGTCTGATGGTCTCAACGGAGAGGGGTAATGAAAATTCAATGGCAAACCTCCAGGAAGCTGAACAAACGGTATGGATACCAATACCATAAAACTACTGTATCAATCAACTAACTAATTTAATTAATTAGTTAATATGTCTGAGGGCATTATCAGTCTGTTGCTTCCTGTACTTACATAGAGGGTGCGATTTGTAGGGGGGTATGGAAGGGATTTCCTCCCTTCTGGCTTTTATATCGCTACCTTTGCTAAATTATTTTTATCTACGATTTTTATCCCCCTCCCCCCCTTCATAGGATGGGACTATGGGACCATACATCTAGCTTGGTAAACCAGCCCTTCACACTTCATTTCATTTTGTGCACAGGGTCTGGCAGTGCTGTATTGAGAAACATTTTTTTTTTTTTTAAACAAGTGGCTCTGCCTTTACTCAATCGCTAACATCTAGTCGTGACATATGCATTTAGCCTGCCTATGCTGTACAATTCCAATATAGCACACAAAGTCAACATCTTCGCTCACAAACACTCCCTCTGTTCGCTAATTGGCTAGGCAAAATTCTGCCTAAGACAGCAATGTCAATAGAAGCACTGCCAGACCCCCTGTACAAAATGAAATGAAGTACAAGGAGCTGGTTTACCAGGATACCATACATCTAATATCAGAGTTAGCTATGCAATTAGGCTTCTGTGCCACGCATCTACACTTAAAGAAGAAATTAGGTGTAAAATGAACTTTGGGTATGTTAAAACATGATAACAATTTGGTATGTTTGCTGAGGAACAAAACTATGCTAGCCTGTTGCATGCCAAACTTTATTATTTTTAGAAGGTCTGCTCGACAAAGACAAGATCTGTTGAATAACTGTGGTAATGGTTATGTATTGTAGATAACCTGGATACATACCTGTGTGTTTAAAAATATTTACAGTAGTGTATGTATTGGTAGTATGTATATAATGTATAATTAACAGAACTAACTTCATAAGCAGGGAGTGATTGTTTTTGTGGGCTAAATTGAACAAAGAGAAGTAATGTCTTCACACTGATTCTAATGCTCCTGAAAAATGTTAATGATGCTCAAACAATGTTTCGGCCTACTCCAACCTTTGGATGCGTGTGTACCTCTGTGGACGTTTTTGGCGTCTGAATTGAGCTCGTCATCTCTCTTCTACTCTAGGTCCACCTTGTGTCAAAGCTGGTAGGCCAGTCAGGAATAGACCCGGAGCACATAGCCATCCTCACGCCTTATAATGCGCAGGTGGCCAAGATCAGTGAGACACTGCGGGCCAAAGGCATCTCCAGAGTCACAGTCAGCACCATCATGAAGAGCCAAGGTACGTAGCTAAGCAGTCAGATGTCACAGCTAAGCAGTCATGCTTACTTCCAGTAGTATGAACGAACCATCACAGATATAAGATATAAGTTCAGATATACGTTTCTGGTTCAGATTTCACATTTGTATCTCACCACTCCTCTCAGGGTCCCAAAACAGTTATTTTAAGCTTTTACACTGGACCAATTAATTGGTTTTTATTGTTAAATCCACATTGTGTGCACCCCATGTTTTTACTAACAGGAAGTGAATGGAGGTATGTTATCCTGTCCACTGTACGCTCCTGTCCCAAGTCTGAGATCGACCCTGCACCAACCAAATCCTGGCAGGTGAAAAAGCTGGGCTTTGTCATGGATCCCAACCAGGTTAATGTGGGCATCACCAGGGCACAAGAAGGCCTTTGTATCATTGGTATGTATCTTTAATTAGAATATAATCATGCTGCTAGGATGTAGGTTTTCTTACATAGGCATGGGTTATTTTATGTCACACTACATGTATCTAGGCAAATTACATTTTTTCCCCTCTCACAAAACATTGTATATTAAAACTTCATGTTTGAATTGTCTGGGCAAATGACACTATGATGCATTTAACAAGATATAATAACACTACTGAAGCTGCTATGCCACACCATACCCTTCGCATCTCTAAACGTATGTGTTGATTGACAAATCAGTTTGAAAATGTTTTTGTTTTATTGATATAATTATGTGAAGAACAGACAAACAAGCCTGTTGTTCTCTCAGACTCTATGTGGTATGACCAGGGCAGAGTACCACCACAAAAACATACAGTAAAAGTAGATTACTATCAAAAGACTAGGAAGAATGGAGCCCAGCAACTGTTTTTGATTACACTTCGTTTTAATGGTGCCTGTTGCATTGTGTTTACAGGATGAAGTACAGTGTAACAACGTTTGTAACAATATGCAACATGTACTTACACTGTACCATATGATTAGGTAAAGGGTAAGGATGAGGTTTAGTGTTAGGTATGTACAGTGTAAGTACATACTGTTACATGTTGTTACATGTAGATACACTGTTACCATTAAAATAAAGTCATTTTTTATTTATGCTCATAACAATTTGCTATTTTTTATTGTTTAATAATCAGTACTAATTGTGTACATTGGTTAGGTAGGTCTGTAGTTTAAAACCAGCACTTTCTTACCATTGTGAAATTATGTTCTCTTAAAATCTGTTTTGGGGAAATATGTCATTGTAGGAAATCAGTCCTTGCTGCAGTGCTGTTCCCTGTGGAAGAAGCTGCTGAATCACTACCATGAAAAGGGCTGTGTGGTAGATGCTAAGAACATCCTCGTGCAGAGAAAACGAGGTGGAACTAAGACCAACGGCTTCAGGACCCTTCTTAAAAACTGATACTTTCCCTCAATCAGAATTGAAATGAGGTACAATCATCTGGACCATTCATTTATTGGGTATTTAGTAATAAGTAATATGTTAGGTAAGTAGTGTTAGGTACACATGAAAATGTATAGGTTGTAAATAACAATTAACTTATGAAAATGTTTTGACATCTCTTATTTTGTATGATGTGTTTCTGAATGGATTTTTTATATGCAATACATTAATTAGTCTGAATGGCTGTTCTGTGATGTGTTCTTTAAGCAACTGTTGTTTCCAAAACTTTGCACTTTACCTATAACAGTGAAAACGTTTCTCATTGTGTGAATCCATAATCTTTAAAATTCCAAATGGAATCTACACTCGCTGTATCAATGATTTCCAAGCTTCCTGTGAGCATTCCGCCATGTTTTTCCATGAAATTTCTTAGAATAAACGCTGTATTCTTTACCACCATTGTTTAAGTCGACATATTTTATGTGTGATTGTCGTAGACACACAGCATGGTAATCACAGCCATGCTGTAGCTAATGTGCTACTGTAACTGTGAATCTGCCTTTCCTTGGTAGCATATCTGCCTTGAGAGAGCAAAAGGCTGTACAATAAATGTATTCCAACCATCCACAAAAGATGATTCTACTTACAATACTCACAGCACTCCATCCTGGTAGACGAGGTTATTGCGGAAATCACCTGCATTTTCTCTTAGGTAGAACCTATTTATGGAAAGGCTTTTCCTCTTTGAACATGGCGTTGCCAACCTCTCCTGGCAGTGGCCCTGCCATTGGTTACTGGTGTCTAGGTCTCCAAGAGATGGATATGTGTGAAATATCTGCCTATGTCATACAATTCACTTTTGAATTTACTCTTGCTCGGCTATTATGAGTGATGACATCTCAGTCAGTCATCTCTTTTTTTCTCAGTCAGTCGTGAAATACAGTGGATTTGTTAAACAAAGTTGAAACATTCACCTGCTAAGTTGAAACATCACTCACAACATATTGCTTTAAGCCTATCAGACTTCGAGCAACTTACAAAACGCTTGACTGAGTTTCTTCATGCTGGCCGAGGTCATATTTTTGTTGTGTTGTATTTTATAGCTCATTTTAAGGCATTTAAATTATTGATGGCATTATAATGCTGGACAGTATTGTTCTGATTCATGTTAACTCTTATTGATTGTATAATGTTACAACACATTCTATTCTATTTTTGTCCTTTACTTTTCATGTTAAAATTCATTAGGTATACTGTACAGAGAATCACATTGCGCAAAGAAAAACATAAGATCGTTTTGTTTATAGAAATATATTTCCCCCTATAAATTCATACATGCTATGCCAATAAATGTATTTCCTAACCAGAAATGGCTTCATTACATGAAACATTTAAATGTAAAACATTATTCAGCAATATAAAACATAAAAAAACATTGAACATAAACAGTAAAGTTTGCATTTACTTAGTATGCTAGTAAATCTTAATGGTGTTAGTGTAAACAGACAATTTATTTTAAAGTAGTAGTAATAGATTACTGATCTTAGAAATAGTATGATGCAAACCCATTTACCGTAAATTAGCCAAAAAACATTAAAAGCAGGATTAGAATATAGTCCCAGCCCTCCCCCTCCCCCTACACACACAAACTTCCTGCTCGTTAACCACACAGTTCTTCTTTGTGTAAAACTGCAGAAGTTGGTTCCAGGCTTTGCTGCAGGCCAACAATTTCTGGTTACCTAAAAAAAGGTTAAAATCACACATTTATAACCATGGATTAAATATGTTTTAGTATGGCATAAAAGATAGATTAGTGGCTGCAACACAAATTCTCAGTTCTTACATTTAATATATCATGCATATTAGAACAAATGCCCTGAAGTTTGTCATATTCCAACACATATCTGTGACAAAACTGTAATGTTTAAGTCACATTTTAACACTGAATTCATTATAGTTGTTTGATTTGTGTTTTGACTATTAAAAATCTTAACTGCCTCAACAGGCGTTTTCACCATCTGTTGGGTGGCTTTTTTGTAACATCTTGTAATGCATTTTCATGGTATGTTGATGATGGTCACATCACACTCGGTGCTCAAAAGTACAGCTGCTGCTTCTCACCCAATATGCAAAGGCCATCCTGAGCCCTTGTGATGGCCACATTGATCTGGTTTGCATCGCCCACAAAGCCTACATGCTTGGACAGCCAATCCCTGGCAGGCCTTTCCTGAATGTCCTTACTGGGACAGGAGCGCACCACGGACAGGATCACATAGCGCCACTCACTGCCTGCACAAACGAAGTTGAAACATTTATAAGACACACATATACGTACAGCTGTATCCTTACTCCCTACTTACCTGCAGGGGTGCCACTAGAAGTGTTTGGCACTACAAAAGAATACTCCCCACCCCAAACCCTAATTTTATTAGTGCCGTCAAAGGGCCTTCAGTTATTGCTGGGCCCTTAGAATCATCCTAACTCATTTCCCCCACCCCACCCCACCTCCCAAACCTCAACCCTTCCCATAAGCAGTTAGTCTCTTTTAGCTTGACTACTTCATACTTTGTGCATTAAGATCTACTGGAATCTGCCTGCCTTGAACACAACAACAACAATCAGCATTCAGTGTTGATGTAGACACTGATTGTCTCTTAGCATTTTATTAATCACATGAATGTTTTCTTGCTAGATTTAGCCAGAAACCTACAACACCTGGGCCAGAATTCTTAGCATAATAAATGTACCTTAAGCATAATTTGCTCAAGGGGGCGACTTTGAACCAAGAACTGGTCCAAACCAGCCGACAGAGAAGGGTCACAGTGTCCATGTCAGAGGTATATACCAGTCATCGGTGGGCTTGACTGGGGCTGAGATGGGCTTGGTGCTGGTGGCAGTACCAGTCAGAAAAGCCATGCAGGAGGCACTGACCCGGTCACAAAACAGACTCTGGAGCTCCCCCTTGTGGGACTGAACAGCGCTGGCACACACCCTCAAGAATGACTGTTTTAAGGTTCCCTCTCCAGAAAACCCTCTCCATTTAACTCTAATAGCCTTATTAAAGAGATGTTCTATAATAATAATAAAACAAAGTCAATATAAGCAATGAAGTAGAGGTAGCAGTCCTACATAAGCATACTGTGTTTCACAGCAGCTGTTGAGATGTTGCCGTACATAATGTATGGAAACCAACTGTAATGTAATAATGAAATAAACCCAACATAACAATGATTCCTATAGGGAAGAGGATCTCTGAAGTGTCTTACCTTGACTTTTTGTGATGGTGTTGACTGTAATTTGAGGAAGCCCACGTTTCAGTAGTCGTTTTTTAATATCTGCCACTTGAGCATTGTAAGGCGACAGAATAGCAATGTCTTCTTGATTTATGCCTCCCTGACGAACCAGCCCTGCAGCAATCTCTGTCTGTTACAAATAGGAAAACGTCATTAGGTGCAGTAATATCCTGTCATTCGATACCAATCAGCATTGCAACATCATAGCTATTTACGTTACTCTCCGTGAGTCAGCTTAGATAAGATTGCTGGTGTTTTGGAGCTCAACAGCCAATTAAATTGCACCACTCCCCTCCATGTGCCTGAAACAGCATGCTGATTGGCCGAAATTGTTTGCTGCGGCCTGTAAACACTGAGGGGACTGCTATGACATCTGCAAGAATCAATTGAAGTTGGTCTGCTCATAACATATAAAAATGTCATATTCAAAGATGAGATTAAAAGTATATATTTTTTAACTCATCATAAAGTCAAAATGAGGAGAAAATATGGTGTTTTACTGTTCCTTTGTTAGTGTATATACATGTAACAACATATAATATTATGTACCTGCACTGCACTAACCTTAACCCTAACCCCATGGTAGCCTACAGTGTAGGTACATAATGTTACATATTGTTATGCACTTTGTTACACTGTACTTAAAATCAGCACTGTAGGGATCATTACTCACTGCTTTGATACTCTCTTCATGATTTGCCACAGATTTTTCATTTCCCTTCGCTGTGGAGACAAACTGGCTGATCTCTCTGCCCTCTATGTCCACAAACACGATGCGGGTTGGCCGAAGCATGCTGTGTCTGTTTATGCGCAGGACACTCTCCCTGCACTCTACCTTTGTCTGCAGTTTGCCCTCATAGTAAGCGTATGAAGGAAACTCACATATATCTTCGTGCTGCGGGTTAGACAACCATTCTTACACTGTTACACTGTTAACATATATAATAATGTATTAAAACATATACTGTAATTATTTAGATATGGAAATATGTATTTAAAAACCATATTAATATAGAACTCCAAGAGATCTAAGTGGGTATTAGCTTGGCCACTGCCTAGTTTTTCCTATCAGAACAATCACATCAGTTCTAACTTTTATTTGTTTTAATTCGTAATGTATATAATTATATTTTATAGCTTGTACCTACTGCATTTGGACACAAAGTCTAGCACAAAAGGAGAAATGGTAATGTATTACCATTCTGTACTGGGTGTTGAGTGTGCAAGCTGCCTTTTCATACGTGTGTGAGGACATGCAGCGTTCAAACAGGGAGCGGGACATGCCCATCTTCTTGGCCCTTTCATTCTTCACGATGGGGCGCAACTGTTTGTGATCACCCAGCAACACAATCTGTAAAAGGATAACTTGATAACTTTACAGCCGTTTATCAGTGAAAAGTATGCAGTCACTGGAGCAATCATGCAAAACACACAAACACAATGCCGCATATGGCCACCAATGCCACTTATGGCCCAGTTACCACACTCGGGAACTTTTAAATTATTCTATAAACTCTTTAGAATTAGAATTGTAATTACAATTAAAATGTATTGTCTGTTGTTCAATGCAGTCTGTCCTTAACAAGTAGAGCAAAGAAAGCAACCATTAAATTAGCCTATATGGTTGCTATAGTTACCATGCTTAAACTTTATGCCAGAATTTTAGAACTACTTTTAGTTCTAAATATCCCGCCAGCCAATCAGAAAACACCAATCTATCTTTTCAGGCCATAAGACATAGAAACAACCATGCAAAGATGCAGTAACATACACAAACAGGCAAATATTAGACTAGATTAGAAACACGTGTTGAGTTAACATAAAAACAGAGCTTTTCTGTGTATTAGAATAAACAGAATAGAATACAACTTTATGGATCACTTCAGAAAGTCTCTTTGGGAAAATTGGGAATAAGTATTTTAGTTGATGAGAATTTTCTGTGGTTTACAAGGTAAAAACATAGCGCCTTAAAAACATCAGTTAATCAAATATACAGTACATGCATGTATACATTAATCAGAGATGATGACAAGTACTGCTCTTGACATGCAGCAGGCACAAAAGGACACCAAAGATGACTTACTGCATGGCTAGAGAAGCGCTCTGTGAGGGAGAGACCGCAGGCATGGGGGCTGCTGGGTTACACAAGCTTACATATGTTTATCGTTCCATTACAGTCACAATGTGGATCACAGCGCACAGTAATGCACTCATGCATTATGCCCTGCCACTCAAGTAAAAGACAATCTATTGCACTAAGGAACCAATAAATTGGTATGAGGAGTGCTACTTCTCTTTTTTCATACAAAGCAGGTGTTCGTTAGCTCAAGGAAATTAGTCTCTTAAATATGTTTTGACTTAACTTCTGTTGTAGCTTTAGTTGTGAATTGTCAGAAGTCTTCTCAAAAACTGCTAAGGCACACTGCTTGTTGTAGTCTAAAAAGCCTTTATTGTGAATGGCTGACGCGTTGCGACTAATGTGTCTTCTTCAGAGCTTCTTCACTAACTAACTCCCAAGTCCCTATAACAAGGAGAAGGCACAAGCAATCAAGTGGAACTAAGTGGCAGGTGCTCTGGCTCCACCTTTGACTCATCTTGCAGTCAGTTGGTCAATAGAAAGTGGGCATCACACCAGGCCACACATAAAAACATCTTACACACAATGTTAAAAACTTATGGGGACTACAAAAATCACTCCATAAGGGCTGCAATAAACCATTCACCTAGAAGTATTAAGTAAAATTAGAGAATTATCAGATTACATATAGAAAATTAGAGTCCAGGTTCAGTTTAAGATGCCACTATAAAAAGGGGGTATAGTCCAGGTCCTCATTAAGTCCTGGGCTTGTGAGGGCTTTCAAGGTGTAGATCCAGTAGGTCTCTCTTTGTAATAATTTTTTAAGCTTGTCCCCTCCCCTCTTTGATAGCTCAATTGTCTCTATTCCCATTGCTCTTAGTGACTCTGGGTTGCATCCATGATGTTGCTTGTAATGTTTTGCCATGGGGTAATCCTCATTTCCTGTCCGAATTGCATATTTGTGCTCAGCTATCCTTTGTTGTAATTTCCTTTTTGTCCTCCCGATGTAAAAATGTCCACATGGACAGTAGAGGTAATACACCACGTAGGTGGTATTGCAGTTGATGTAACTTTTGATGTAATGTGTTGTTTGTGAGTGCACATCTGTAAACTTGTTAGTTTGTTGCATTGTGATACAGTGGTTGCACCTCCCACATTTTTTTAGAAGCCTTGTGGTCTCCGGGCAAGCCAAGTGTCCTTTTTGCTCCACTCTACTGAGTGCTTTCACCGTATATATTTTTTGTTTGACAAAACTTTACAGAAAATGACGATGCCCAACAAGAAAACCCCTGAGTCATTCTCATACTCATACTGGAAGAAGGCAGGAGAATAATTGTCTCGGATTCTCTGCTTAGTGAAACCAACCAAACACATCAAGAAACAAACATCAACAAAATGTTTTGGGATCTACAGAGACTTCTAGAAAAGGACACAAAGTTACATCTACATGCAATCACCCTCTCTGATTATTGGAGAGAAGGGCGCATCCCCAGAGGATTAAGGATTTAAAAATTCCCTTCGACAGGATTTGGTAATGATGACTTCAGACATAAATGGGAAGCTATATTAAATAAATGCTCATCTGACCTCATACTACTGATCATCGAAGAGGCTAAAAAACAAAAAGAATTACTACAGGCCGACATTGCAGAAATTAAGTCAAAGATAGAAGCCTCTCAAGAAGATCACATTAAAGGATCACTAGAAGAGAAACTCTCCAAAGATATGGAGGCCTTGACAAAAAAACTAAAACAGTTAAAATTGAAGAAATATAAAAGAGATGAAAAGGATTACAAAGATGGAATGGTATACACCTGGAATCGTGACTGAAACAAAGAAAACAGGGAACCGTGTCATTCAATTTCACCAGTGAAGAGGAAGAAGAAAACCAAACCTATGGAGCTGCAGCTACAAGCCAGTCTTTTTTGGATTATACAGCAGAACCACAGACACCCCTCAAAAAAGGACAAAGAAAACAAGGAGGGGTAAAAGGAAAACAAAGCTATACTCCCAGATCAAACCTCAGGAGCAGCAAGAACCCCAGGTAGTAATCAACATCTCTGACACCCCATTGACTGATGACTGTGTTGCATTATTGTCTAAAGGCTTAACATTTGCACCGACTAACTATGCCAACTGCTTCAATACAAAAGTAAACCTCTTCAGATTCTATCGCAGTTTACATTTAAAACTTTGGTACCAGCAGAACCCAGGCACTGTGACTGCCATCAACACTAGTGACTGCAAAACTGCTTTCCGCCCCAAGTCATATTTTTGCCCTCTCAGCAATAACCCTGTTCTAGCAACTTTCTGCAGAAAAACTGACGCAGATATAGAACGTCTATTTAGCATTAAAGAGGACTCGATCAGACACAATCTAACAAAGAAGGAAAGAACAGCACTGGACACTTTAGACACAAAGAATGAAGAAATAGTAATCAAGCGTGCAGATAAAGGAGGTTCTGTAGTTGTGTGGCAAAAAACTAAATATTTGCAAGAAGCACATCGCCAACTTGACAATACTGTGTTTTACAAAAGCTTGAAGACCAACCCGATGGAATCGATGATAAATGACCTGCAGGAAATGTTGAGGGCTGCTATGGATAATGCCTGGATAAGCAAAGCAGAGCATGATTATCTTTTCTGTCCAAATCCTGTACTACCCTGCTTCTACATGTTACCAAAAGTGCACAAAGATCTTGATAATCCCCCTGGAAGACCTATAATATCAGGCAATGGATCTCTTACTGAACCCATATCTAAATTCATAGATCATTTCATACAACCCTATGTCTCCAACCTACCATCTTTTATTCAGGACACCACACACGTACTGAACAAGTTGACACTCCTGAACAATATAGAACAGTGCTACCTGGTCACAATGGATGTTGAGGCTTTGTACACAAACATCGATCATGAAGAAGGTCTTCATGCATTGTCTCACTACCTGAACACACGCCCAGCATCCAGTACACCACCCACAGCCTTTCTGCTCACACTCACTAAGTGGACACTCAAAAACAATGTTTTTTTATTTCAAAATGACTTGTACAAACAAATAAAGGGAACAGCAATGGGAGCATGTTATGCACCAAGCTTAGCTAACCTATACATGGGCCTATGGGAAGAACGGTTTATTTATTCATATGAGAACCCTTATAAGAACATGATCACTTTTTATGGACGCTACATCGACGATCTCCTTTTCCTGTTCTCTGGTACAGAGGAAGAACTAACATCTTTTCACAATTATCTAAATAACACCAATGAAAACCTTAAATTGTGTATGCAATATGATTTCACCCAAATTAATTTCTTGGATCTCACCATACAGAAGGATAAGGATGGAGGCATTAACACCACAGTCTTCCGGAAACCAACTGACCGCAACACACTGCTCCGGGCAGACAGCTTTCATCCTCCATCCCTCAAGAAGAACATCCCATATGGTCAGTTCCAGCGGCTGAAACGAATATGCAACCAGGAGGCAGATTTCGAGACCAAGGCAGAAGATATGAAATTAAGATTTAAAAACAGAGGATACAAAAATAGGACTATAAATGAAGCCTATGACAAAACAAAATCTCTGAAAAGACAGGACCTCCTAAAACACAAACAAAAGACAACAGGAGGACAACAAGTATACTTTGTCACACAGTACAACACCAGAGCAAATGAATTGAAGAGAATCATAAACAATAACTGGAAAATGATTGAATGTGACCCCACACTAAAAGAGATATTCCAGAATGCACCAGTTATTAGTTTTAGAAGAGCACCAACCATTGGAGACAAACTAGTTCATAGTTATCTCCCCGGTGACAAAAAGGACACTTGGCTTGCCCGGAGACCACAAGGCTTCTTCAAATGTGGGAGGTGCAACCACTGTATCACAATGCAACAAACTAACAAGTTTACAGATGTGCACTCACAAACAACACATTACATCAAAAGTTACATCAACTGCAATACCACCTACGTGGTGTATTACCTCTACTGTCCATGTGGACATTTTTAAATCGGGAGGACAAAAAGGAAATTACAAGATAGCTGCGCTAAAGGATAGCTGAGCACAAATATGCAATTCGGACAGGAAATGAGGATTACCCCATGGCAAAACATTACAAGCAACATCATGGATGCAACCCAGAGTCACTAAGAGCAATGGGAATAGAGACAATTGAGCTATCAAAGAGGGGAGGGGACAAGCTTAAAAAATTATTACAAAGAGAGACCTACTGGATCTACACCTTGAAAGCCCTCACAAGCCCAGGACTTAATGAGGACCTGGACTATACCCCCTTTTTATAGTGGCATCTTAAACTGAACCTGGACTCTAATTTTCTATATGTAATCTGATAATTCTCTAATTTTACTTAATACTTCTAGGTGAATGGTTTATTGCAGCCCTTATGGAGTGATTTTTGTAGTCCCCATAAGTTTTTAACATTGTGTGTAAGATGTTTTTATGTGTGGCCTGGTGTGATGCCCACTTTCTATTGACCAACTGACTGCAAGATGAGTCAAAGGTGGAGCCAGAGCACCTGCCACTTAGTTCCACTTGATTGCTTGTGCCTTCTCCTTGTTATAGGGACTTGGGAGTTAGTTAGTGAAGAAGCTCTGAAGAAGACACATTAGTCGCAACGCGTCAGCCATTCACAATAAAGGCTTTTTAGACTACAACAAGCAGTGTGCCTTAGCAGTTTTTCAGAAGACTTCTGACAATTCACAACTAAAGCTACAACAGAAGTTAAGTCAAAACATATTTAAAAGACAATCTATTGCCATACATTTCATCTCTTTTATCTCTTTTCAAATTCGTAACAACTATCCACATGACCATGTATACCGAGAACAGTGGGTAGACGTTTAATAAGAAAGAGGAATATTGCAACAATAAAGATTGATATGAAAATAGCTGGAAAACATAATGGAGTACTGGGGGCGTACACAGCCTGTGCACACACATAGCTTACATAAAGTGCACAGTGACACACACCTTAAGTCTAGAGGAAAATGAGAAAAGTCCACAACCTGTCCAAAGCCTTGAAATGTGACCTCTGTTGAAATGTTCTAGGTCTCCAGTGCAATTATGCCCATCCTACCCTCCCACATTCTTTGGTGCTAGGACTCCTAGCGCCCCACCTCAGGTGTGTTTTCTGTCAGTGCACATGCAGGGTAGGGACTGCTTAGGCCAACTACTTAACCAGGTGCACCTGTGCACAGGTAGGGTAGGGACTGCTTAGGCCAGCTATTTAACCAGGTGCACCTGTGCACAGGTAGGGTAGGGACTGCTTAGGCCAACTATTTAACCAGGTGCACCTGTGCACAGGTAGGGTAGGGACTGCTTAGGCCAACTACTTAACTAGGTGCACCTGTGCACAGGTAGGCTGTCAGATAGGGTTGGGACTGATTAGGCCAACTACATAACCAGGTGCATCTGTGCACAGGTAGGGTAGGGACTGCTTAGGCCAACTACATAACCAGGTGCACCTGTGACACTTTGATTTCATCCACACACACACAAGAACATACATATGCAATTTACCATTCCCCTTTTTAAAAAGGCAGGCTACGGCAGTCCTAACACCTTAAGAGTGATGGCCATCAAAACTATTCCACAAAGGTCAAGTGACTTGACTTAAAGCATCAAAGGGAGGCCACCATATGTCCAAATATGTGGACTTTTCCTCGTTCTGTATGAACTTAGGGAGTGTTATTGTGAGTTTGTGTAAGCTTACACACCATGTCTATTGTCTGTGTGTATGGATATCTATGAACACATTCGTCTCTTGTGTGTCTTGCTGTTTCTTGGTGAGTGTGTACACATTAAGTATCTTGCTCTAAGCTCTCAGTTTGTGGCACAGTGGTTTGCAGTCACCACACGCTGTATGTATCATTACCTTACGAGTCAATCTTTTTGCTCTTTTCTGCTCTTATTACTTCCTGCGGTGTAGCTGGTCATGTGAATAGTTTTTTCGTTATTTGAGCATAGAGTCTTTCATAGACTCTCATAGACTCAGATTTTGTCTATCTATTATGCACTGATGACTTCATGATCAAAATTAGAGTCGAATAAAGGCTTTAACTAATTACCAAGTCAGGATATAACTAAATAAGATAAAGCAGTTTACAATGATTAACTCCACCCTCCACTGACAATGTCATGATGATAAACATATTGATTGAGAACATGTGCCTTGAATTGGGCAGTTGCTGTATGTGAAACATTTTAATAAGTACTTGAGGGGTGACACAATGCTTGTGTAACCTTTGTTATGGGTGTTAGTTCACATACCTTCTGAGGTTTATAGCTGACCAGTGGAATCAGTGCTTGTGGCTCTGTTGCCATGGCGCACTCATCAATCAGGATCAGTTTGGCACTGATGGCCTTTGTGAGGTTCGCAGACGAGGCTGCAGTGCACGTACACAGGATGACATCATGTCTCTTCAGCTCATACTCACGAGCTTCATTCAACTTTTCTTTGTACCTGCAGATGAGAGAGTTTAGACTTTACATTACAAATGCTCTGCTGAAACGAATACGGCATAGCCAAGGATTCTATAGAAAAGTAAACTGGCTGTAGAATTACAATAGTTTTAAGGGCCATACATATTTCTTAAAGTAGCCCTATGCAACTTTCATCATTTTCCCCATGAAAAGGTTGTAGGTTGTTTTTCAGTGAAGCTTTCCTACACTTTTTGGGTAGATATTTTAGAAAAGCTTTTTGCACATCTCTCTGGCAGGCAGGGTTGCCTTGGTTGCTTAAATGCATTATATGTCTAGAGATATATAAACTGTAATACATTCTTACTTTTCTATTTGTTTTTCATCTTCTTCTGATAACGGCTCAGGTATTTCACCATTTTTGATTTTCTCATCAAAGCTCTTTATGTATTGCGAGTGAGGGTTGCCATCTTCTCGAATGCGATGATGGAGGGTAATACTCCTAAGGAGAGAAACAGTGAATTTACCAAAAAAAATAATAATTTGAAATTTTGCATGAATTTTTGCTATAAACCATGTTTGGTTTGATTATATTTACATTTATATTATTATGTATTATATTATATTTACACACATTAGAATCTGTCTTTTGTCATTTTTACTGTAAGCTAGCTGAGTATGTTTTGTTTATAATTTAGTTCTCATAGCGTTCTACGCTGCTTGGAGGAAAAGCATCTGCCAAATACTGTAACTATAACTGTAACTGTTAATGATAAACAGTTTCGTAGATAACAGCATGTACATTGCAAGTATGTTTCTTTTGACAGTTCTTGACAAGGCGCTTTAATAACACAACTAACCTGAGCTGTGGGCTGGACTTCTCCTGCCGTGATTTGCGGGACACTTGCAGGGTGCTTCCTGGGTAGGGGTACTCCTGCATCTCTGTCTGTCGGCTGTACACCCTTAAAAGCTTCAGGCTGTCCTTGAATCTCAGAAGGTACTCTACAGACCAGCAATAACATGTTGCACCAGTCCCCATCGCCGAACATTAAGTGGGTACTTTACTGTGTTTAATTTATTGGGAACTTTCACAGTCCGCAGGGGAAAACAGGTAAATGTTCACTCACCAGCAACAACATCAACTGACTTATTGGATGGGCCACAGTACAGCACAACTTCCTTCCTGTCCTTGTCGTCAGTGGCTGGCTCCAGCTGTTTGCTGAACCAAAAGGCAATGTAGGCCCCAACAATAGTCTTTCCGGTACCTGTGCAAAGATTTTTCACAGAGATAACAATAAAACAAATGACTGTTGATCGTTGCTGCCTCTAATGATACTTAATACTTATTCTCAGCTTTATTTTTCTATAATGGGCAAGTTGGCATGGCAAGATGAGGCAATCATTTATAGAAAGGCACCAGTGATCAGATGTTTGTATGTTCCTACCTGGTGGCCCTTGTATTATTGTGAAACTGCTGTTGACAGCATGATCTACAGCATTGTACTGACTATCATTCAGCAATGGAAGGTCAAGTGGTTTGTCATGCTTCATGATTTGCCATTTTGGTATGCGTTTGAAATCTGTAGATTCACAACAAAGACAAGGAATACTGTTATTTAAGGTGTCATCAGGTAATTGATAAAATATGTGTTTACGCATACTTAGCACATGTTTTTATAGCCATTGTTATCTAGCATTTGTACGTTCCAAATGATTCGCAATAAAAGTTGCAAAAGCTGAATGCTGCCTACGTGGCACAGGAAGTAACTACCTCTCAGAGGAATTTTCTCAGGTACCTGCACGTCATTAAAATTCCAGTCATTTTTGTTCATTACCTCCACCATTTGCTGGCATCGGTCTGCTGGTCTGTCTGCAACATTGCGCAATAAGATCCAATCATGCGATCAGAAATCGGGCCTGATCATGTGGTTTCAGACTCGATCGGAATCAGACATTACCTCCTGATCAGGACTTGGATATTAGATTTTTTAACATTTACAGTTGCACTAAAGTACAAAAGTGAGGAATTTATGTTATTTATTACTTGATTGTTCAAGCTATGTCACAGAAGTGTTGAGTTGTTAAATGTTTAAAAAAACGGTGAATTAAATAAAAAATAAAGAACATTCTGGATATTTTTCTTCACTCTTCTTTTTTATGTATTATAGAAGTTTCGGATTGGGACTCGGTATTGGCAGATACTCAAAATCAAATGACTCGGACTCGGACTCAAGGGCAAAAAAACCTGATCGGGACATCCCTAGATGATACATTTTGTAGCCTTACAACTCCAAA
Organism: Coilia nasus; assembly: GCA_027475355.1. Lineage (NCBI taxonomy): Eukaryota > Metazoa > Chordata > Actinopteri > Clupeiformes > Engraulidae > Coilia > Coilia nasus. The sequence continues at coordinate 11,899,826 of CM050211.1, read as the reverse complement.
AAAGTTCACCTGTGGTCAAGCTGTGTCCTAAATGTCTAACCAGTTTAAACCTTTAATCTTGTAGCAGGGGCTTGCTTTCATGGCTAATCACTACATCATTAGCAAGATTAGCAATCAGAGAATTTGTGTTTTACACTGAGCTAAATAGGCATGTAAAATATGAGTGTGTTTACATGTTTTGGATTAATAAAAAATTGTTTGGAGACAAACCAAAGCGAGCACCAAAAATGAGCATACAAGGCCCAGAAAACATGTAGTTGTACACTGTCGGTATGTAGATGTCTAAAACATTAATCTCACCATCTTTCTTCAGCTGCCATCCCAGTGCAATATTTTGGACAAGGGCGTTTGCCTTCACAGTGTTGTTAATGGCATTTTCTGTCCGTCTGAAAAAATCAAAATGCAAAACAAGTAGTTTTCATAATTGCCAGGATCATTCCCAGATGGATTTTATGCTCACATTACCCAATAATTTTGCAATATCCCCATTGTATGATGCAGAATTTAATACACTGAAGTGCAAGGCCTATTAAGATTCACATATCCGTGTAACATTGTTTGGATCAGATTTCAGAGACCAAGACACATTTGTGTTCTAAACATAAACAAATGTGGTGAATGATATTGAATCAAAAAAGCGCAACTGCTGCTTTACAGAGCCACCATTTCATTGGCTGGCATACTAACGTTTTGGCACTAGGCCCTCATCTGAGTAGCTCTGATGAAGGCCTACACTATAGTGCCGAAATGTTGGTATGCCAGTTTTTCTTTTAAAAAGGTTTAATTCTTAAAAAGCTGCACCTGCAATTATACTACCCAAGTGTGCAGGCTCTCTCTGATTTTGTGACTATGAAAACTAACATAATGTCTGTCATTCCGCTGTTGCTTAGCTGCAGTCTGTGAGTACTTACATATCTGGAGGAAGCTTGGGTATGAGTTCAATGGAAAAGTCTGCACCCTTGCTGAAGAGATCATTGGGAACAGTTTCCATAGATTTGTGGTTGATGTAGAATTTCACCTTTTTGGACTTATTCTTAGATTTCTTCCCAGTTTCTTCACAGCATTTCACCACTCCATGTGCCACCCATGTGAAGGCGGGGGGATCACCGGTTTCATCTGACTGTGTGACTTTCATCATCAGATTCCTTTTCTTGATGCAAAGGTAACACTGAGCCAGGTTGCACTCAATGTTCCAGTGTTTGATAGACTCCATGGGCAGAGAGAAGCTCCCTCCCTCCAGACGGCCTTCTCTCGTCTTCTCCCAGACTATCCGCACATCCTCAATGGTTATGCTTTCACTGTCACCTACAGCGCTGCTGGCTGAGACCATGCGACACAGGGGCTTCCAGACCTTCACATACTCGTTGATGTCCTGGTAATAGTCCTTGGTGTAATGCTCAGCCTGTTTGGTGAAACAGTCTGCTGGCCGATGAGCGTGCTCCACACAAACCACAAAGTCACGGTTGACATGCAAGAGCTGGACCCTCGGGACCCAAGACCCCTTGTGAAGCTCCGCTGTTAGTTGTAACTCCAGTATGTCCCCCTGGCTCAAACAAAGACAGTGCTCGGTGAAGTGCTCGCTATGACTTTCTCCACCAGCATCTGTAGTCTGTGGAATTCCATCTGCTGATTCTGGAGACCCTCCACTGGGCTTGTTCTCCCTCGATGTGCTAGTAATGAGGTTTGCTGCTCGAGTCAAATCCTGGTGTTGAACAGCCACAGCAATGTCATGCCATAACTTCTGCGGTACCTGAATGCATGGGTTGTTCCTCACAAGTTTCCTCTGCTTAGCCAGCACTCCTGAAGCAGAGAATATGTACACTCGCCTTCGCCAGTTCAGCTTCACAGATTGATGCTCATCATCCCTGTCAAACACAGGTTGGTCATCCAACAGCAGGTCTCTGTACAGCAATGGCAACCTCTCAGGTAGTGAACCCTTGTTAAATGGGAAAGACACTTTGAAGTGATCTTTATTTTGCTGCACAGATACTACACATGCCAGCTTGGTCATGCTTCTCTTTCTAAGGCTCAGGGAAAACTTGATGGTCTCCTCTTGTTCTTCACGCTCTTCTGTGTCTTGGTCCTCTCTCTGAAACCGCTTACAAAGTTTATCAATGTCCTGAGGGGAATACTGGATGCACCTGCCACTGTACACTGAATGGAAGAGGCTCTGCAAGACCCTGTCCATAGTACGCCTCATGGGTGAGGATGCCTGTGTGTAAGACTCAAGCGCCAGTGAATAATGTCCAACATTAGCATCAGCACAGGAGTTTGAGCGACTTACATAGGCTTTACTCTGAGCACCTCTGAATTGTGTTAATACAGGCAGAAGTTGTGGGTACAAGTCATCTGTTCCAATAAGGTCAGCCATTTTATCATATTCACCATCGCTGGCAGCCTGGTGGATGTCACTCCAGACAGATGCTAACACTGTAAAAGGTTTGAAAAGGTGCAGTTTCAAATTGGCAGACATCTCCATCATTTTTTCCCGCAGCTCTTTCTCTGGATAATTCCAGCAGGTTAACTTGTTTTCAATCAAATTTAATTGATCCAGATCTTGATCCAGTTGGGAGCAGAAGCGGCTTTTTAAGTTTGCTGACATTTGTATCAAACCCGATTTCTGGTGTCGAGTTTTAAGTTTTTCCAGCATCTCTTTCTCTGGGGATTTCTGGCACCTCAAGGGAGTGCAAAACTTGGTTTTAGTGCTATCAATCAAATATTTGGACATTTCATGGTTAAACATTATGTTCAGCTCCTCCACCATGAGGTACGATCTTCTTCTTCCTGGAGTCTGATGATCCCTTGGCTGGGAATACACCCAGTTGTCCTTCAGCCTCTCTTTCCTGCGAGCCTGAGAGAAATGATATGCCACTGCAATGCAGTCTTCCACTGTCTTAAACCTGAGATCATTCCCTGATGACTTCCTGAGAATGTCTTCTGCTTCTTTATAGGTCAGTTTCCTATTCGAATTTATCCTTGATATTTGCCATGTTCTCTTGGTGATCAGGCCTGTTTTTTTATCCACTGTAGTGATTAATGAAATTACAATTCGATCTTTCCCTGGAGAAAGACTACAGCGATCTGTGCCATGTGATCTTGAGGACACAAAATGTGACTTCTCTTCAGGGGGACATAATATGGCTTCTTTCTTCTCATGTCTATGAGCATCAGAATTTGTCAAAACACCAACAACATCAGTAATGTGAACTCCAACCTCATAATGGTCTTGCAGCTCTTTGATGCTTATTGCGTCATCCAGGCGTTTAGCTTCCCATGGGTCAATGGTGAAAGTGCGTAGATCCCTCAGGTCCACTATGGTCCTATCATCCACTTCAGCATGAGGAAACTCATGAGGTGGCAGCTGATCCCGTTTGAACCTTGCATCTAAAACCTTCAGGCCCTCTTCCACTGTTGTCCCAATGGGGAGAACATCAACTACTTTACCAAGTGGGAAGAGGCAGTTATCTTTCCAGCAAATCACTTGCACAATAAACACATGCTTTTGTCTCATTTCCTCATCAATGTGTACATGCTCAATGTCTTCACTCTCAGGGTGCCAAATGGGTAACCAGTTACCATACCGCTTCGGCAGTAGCACTCTGATTTTTACCTCTTTACTGTCGAGGGGCTCCATTGTTTTCTGAATAAATGTTCTCTCCTTGTATTGTGTCCTGTGCTGGAAGTCATCTTCAAGAGTGCACACAAAGGACTCACCCACAATACCTTTGTCATCGCCAGACTTGTGATCAGAGAGCTTTCTGTATCCTGCGGTACGGCCTAGGCTTAGTGTCTGCAGAATCAGCCCTGTCTGTCTGTATCTCCTTGTGTGTTGTTGAGATGCGTAGTTACTCTCGGTCTCACTTTCTGTATCTGACTCTTCGGAGTGCTCTGCAGCATATTCCTTGATCATTTGTTGTAATATCTGATCACCTTGGTCTTCTCCAGCTGGTGGAGGGTGTTCTGCATCAACATCAAGCTCTGCTCTGTGGAATCTAGCAACTTCTTCCACCTCCTTTCTCAGGAATTCCTCGGTAAGATGCTCGGGTTGAGCACCGCCTTTCTTGATGCAGTGTTCTATATAGCACTTCCATGTTTTGGAGCATTTCCCAAAGTAGCAGAGAGCAGCAGCATCTCCCACTACTATCACCTGAGACTGGGCTCTGGTCATGGCCGTATTTAGGACACGAGCATCATTGAAGAACTCCAAAAGACTTGTTTTGGACATGAGTAGCTGATCTCTTGTCTGGACTGTGGTCATCACGATAACCCTAAACTGCTTGCCTGTGGGAAAAGAGAAAATTACTACAAAAATGAAACATAATTATGGAAAAACATATTTCAGGCACTGAGCAAGTAATCAATAACTAACCTTGGACATTAGCTAAGTTTTGCACCACCACTCCATGTAGCCGTTTGCAACGTAGGGCATCTCTTATGACCTGAACCTGTTGATACATAATCAGCATTACAAAGATGATGTAGATATTCAAAATTAGAACTGTGAGTGTTGAATGAGTTTTGCCTTCACAATCATTTATGTATAGTGTATTTAGTTAGTCACCTATCTGCAGTGATATGGCTACATGATGCTACACTGCACAGTGACACATAATTACATGTATTAAGAGTGTCTAGCAGACTTAACTGGTCCTTGCTTACCTGCCAACCCTCAGAAAGAATACAAATGCCGTCTGTTTTCTGGGCACCCCACTGCTTAGCAGGCCACTGGTTAAGAAGGTCCTTCACAATTTTGACGACAGACTCAGTCTCCTCAAAATTGTACCAAGACTGGGCTGTTGGATGCAGATGGCATTCGCCCCGCACATGATGAAACCTGAGCGGATAGTGTTTTGGATGAGCGGGTACATCTCCACAGGCTCTGATGGTAACGCTCTTTCCAGTGTAGAAGTGAGTGGAAACAAACTTGACGATCTCTTCATTGGAGCGGTAGTTTTCATTGAAGATTATTCTGCTCTCTAAGGCTACGTTTTTCTCTTGGGACTGGTAGTAATAGAAGAGACGATTAAGCAGGGTGTGGTCTGAACGCTTGCTGTCATCCACAGAGAAGAGCTTGGGTCCCATCTGCATGTGATCTCCAGCCAAAATTACTCGCGTGGTAGGACCTGCCAGACCAAGAGCCATCAGCGCCTCACACTCCAGCATCTGAGAAGCTTCATCAATCATGATGTGGCTGAAGTAGTCTTTGGGGAGGTTCAGGCCATGGAGCTTCTTTGCCCATGATGTTGTTGTTATCACAATACGGTGTGAGTCCAAGTCACACCTTCTTGGGAAAAGGATACATTGTCCATCTGGAGATAGAAGACAGTACTTCTTGGTTATGGCATCTGTGGCATTAAGGCCTGTGGTCTTCTTGATTCTAAGTGGTCTGACTTCACGATATCCAGCTTCGAAGTACTTATGGAAGTGACGATTGACATATATGTCTGCAGAGCTGGGGAGTAGAAACATCATAGTTTGCTTAATGTTTTTTGAGACATTTTCTCAAAGACTGCTGAATATATTGTCTTATCTAACTGAAATGTGGTTAATAAAATCTGGCGTGGTCAAAGTTACCTGTTTGTGTGAGTGCAGATAAGAACTCGACCATCTGACTGGCAGACCACCTCTTTAGCAGCAGAGGCAAGAGTGAATGTTTTTCCTGTTCCAAATGGCCCGTATATCAACAATGGCGCCACACCATTTTGGCCATCCACATTACCGAGGATGAACTCCATGGCAGCCTGTTGTTTTCCATTGAGTTGTGGGTATTTTGTAGAATGTGAAGGAACACTGCAGTTGGTGAATTCAGGTAGGACATTATTAAGGTTTGGAAGAAGATCAATGGCTTTGTGCATCTCACAGAAGGAGAGACGATTAAGCTGAAACTGCACCTCCACCTCATATCTCTGATCCTTTTGCAAACTCAAGTCTGAGCAGCAGTTTCTGGAGAGCAACAGGTGCATGTCTGTCTCACTGGCTAGGTTTTGAAGGATCAGAGCTTCATAAACTGTCTGCCTTTGATCACCAGAAGAGACCAAACCTACAAGAACTGTCTCCACCTCTCGTTTCAGCAGGACACCCTCTGGAGTGCCTTGAGTTGTTGTATAGGAGAAGGGCAAGGTGCCAATAAGCTCTTCAGGACATGTTAGCACGTCAGCCTCTTTGTAAGGGCTTGCTGAACTGTCCGATAGTGTAATGATCCCTCGGAAATCAAGCCTGAGATAAAAAAACAAAGTTATCAAACCAAAGTTCATAATAGCCAGTAGTTCTTTCACTATTTGAAAAGGCTGAAGGAGTTGTAAAGGAGTTATCAGTAAAGCAGTAAAACTCTACCTCTGTGATCCATGTTTATGAGTAAATAATCTTCCTGAAAATCATTACTTGCTGTGGTTAAAGTACTGGCTACTTCCATTACCTGCTAATTAGATCTGTTTCAACGTGTTCCTCTGTGTATAGAAATCTGTGCATGTTCTCCCTGTAGTTCTGACGACTGACCATGTGAGGGCTTTCGACTGTGTTGCTGGTATAGAGCTTTGTTTGGCGGAGCTTATACTTTTCCTGGAGGTGTTCTTGAGATTTCGATTTGAAGTTTAAGATGATTACTCGGTTTCCTTTGTGCCAGCGCTCCAGAACGGGTGCAACTGTCTCCGGTGCCCCGCCAGGTTTCAGATCAGACAACTCTCCCACTCTCACCTTGATCTTCTGCAAAAGCACTGGTCTCGTGTCGAAGTCAAACACCACCCACTGCTCGTACAGACCAGACCGGAAGGAGGTAAAGGTGACGTTGACTTCATAACACAGGCCGGATTTGACAAAAGACTTCCCCACTGCATATGTGCAGGTTGCGCCATGTGTGCTTTGACCCAGGCTGAAAACGCCTCCTTGCTCATTCTTAAGCAGGGCTACATGAGATAGCAATCTCTGAAAAAAATAGATTTTAGGATTACATAAATATGTGAAACAAAAAGTGTAAACATAATATAACATGTGTTGACAGGGAGTGAAGTACCTCATGAGGAAATAGTCATTTAGCAATAAGAGAGTTGGAGAGCGACTGGATTAGATTTTAGCTTTTAGCCTTGCAATTTCAGGTGAACGTGGAAGGCTATTGTAGGCAAGAACTGTCATGCCTTTAGCTCAGCTGATGCCTGCTTGGTCATTTTCTCCACAGTAAGAGGTTGTTCAGACGGCCACACTTTGTTCACCACCAGGCACTTGTATTCAACTGTTTTGCTACAGAGGGACATGGTGGTGACAAGTTTTTGATTATTGTGACGCACCTCCCTGTTTCTTGAGGGAGGCACAGACAAATAAAAAGCAGGTAGGCTTCTAAACACCTGAGCTGCTCACAGTTAAAACCTGTTGATCGTTTTGGGGTTATGTGTTTTTAATAATGGGCCGTTGCGCAGCTACAGTGCCTCACTCATAGCTGAGTTCCAAATATCAGCATAGAAAAAATGTGGGGCCATAACACATTTTTTTCACAAGTTTGAGCGCCCTGTGCTTTCAGAAGCTGAGTCGTGTTGCAATGGTCAAAAGTCTGATTGGTGCATTGTTTTAAAATGGTTTTAAATGGCCGCAGGTTACAATAAAAGGATGTTGATTACTCACCTCGGTTTTGATCTGGAAACTCCATTTAATCTGTGTGCCTACTTCTGGGCATTCTACGTAGAGGTCTTCATCGTGTGTGATGTCAACATCATCAACATGCTCAGCCATCTGGTAAAAACAGTCTATGTTAATAATACGATTATGTTTCTGTAATTCAGACCACATTATCATTGTAATGTCAGTATGCCTCTTTTTAGTCAGTTCTGTGAGATTGTCTGAAATAATTCAATAATTACTGAAATTAGTATATTACATTCATCTGACCTCATCCAGAGAACTAGAACAAGACCATCTCCTTAGCTAATACATTATCCGTCCAAGGGCGCCTGTGTCATGTATGTCATGGAATTGAGAGAGTTACAAGTTACTGTCGTGGAAAAAGTAACAGTAATGCGGTCAAATTGCCCTTGGTCCAATCAATTTGCAACCCAGCGAGAAGAGGACACACCAAATCCAAGATGACACAGGTCACTGTATAGTCTTTATTCACACACTGCTGTAAATACACATCAACTGTCTACCAACTAATGTTGTCTAACAGCCAATGGTGTCCTTACAGCAGTCTGGAGAGTCAAACAACCAAGCATGTCTGCAGATGTCCGTCAAAATCAAGTCGGAGCTACTGATGGTGTTGCCACACTATTTATAGGCTAAAATGATATCATTTATATAATTCTGTGTGCTTCAACTTCATCAGCTACTGCACTCATAACCGATCAGAAGCTTTCTTGCTTTCTTAGATCAATTCCGCTAGCGTCTGGTTGGTTAGCAGCTATACACTAATGATCAGCGGGCAACCTGTAGAGAGAGTCCCAAGTTTTAAATACCTTGGTGTCCACATCACTGAAGATCTTACATGGACTGTTAACACACAATATGTACTGAAGAAGTCCAGACAACGACTCTTCTTCCTTCGTGAGCTAAGGAAATTCAAGGTTTCTTGAACAGGTAGCATCATCACCTGGTATGGGAACTCCACAGTCAGAGATTGCAGTACTCTGCAGAGAGTAGTACGTTCAGCTGAACGCACCATTAGAACTCCACTCCCTGCTCTGCAAGACATCTATCCCAGAAGAGTAATTTCAAGGCCCAAAAGATTTTGAAGGACTCCTCTCATCCTGGAAATGGGCTGCTTAAACCACTGAGGTCTGGAAGACGCCTACGCAATCACTTGGCTAGGACTGAAAGACTCAGGAGGAGTTTATATCCCCAGGCCATCAGAACCCTCAACACACAGTATACTGACTTTGCACACACCCACCACTCAGCACACACAACCTAACCTAACCCCCACACATACAGCCCCCCCCCCACATCACGCAGCATATGCCCCCCCAATACATACAGAGGACACACAGCCAACCCCCCGCCTACACACACATGACACAGTCCCGTCCCATCCTTGTATCCTTGTCTGATCAATCAGACACCTAAAAAGCAAATTCAGCATTTCTGTCACAATGGTGGAATTTAATCGAACCATATTTTAAAAAAAACAAAGGTGCTTAGATACTGATTTTAGGGATTACCTATTTTGCACACTACAGGGTGGTTGTCTAGCATGTTTTGTGTTTATTATTGTAGAGTAGAGTAGTAGAGTAGAGTAACTTTATTGATCCCGAAGGAACAGCTGTAACAGCTGGCAATTGATAATAAGGGCATGGGACCTCATAATAAGGACGAAAGCCTGCCTAATTGTTTATTCTCAATGACATTAACCACTGGGGGAAGGAATACTTGGAAACTCCCTAGTCAACCTCAACACCCCCATCCACCCACCTCCTGCCACAAACATGGCAAGGCTCGATGAACATGACACCTAAGCTTTGCCACAGAGCTGAGACTCTGACCCACCCCTAGACTCTTTGCAGGAAGTAAAACCAAGTCAACGAGTCTGGTCCACCAGGTGTGGTTAGGTGTATGACAACCACATATAAAATAGGCATCTTCAAGACTTGTTTTTTTTCAGTTTGGTTTTGACCAAACTCTAGTTTCGATGAACCTAGCTCTGCCTGCTCAACGCAAAGAAATTTCACAACAGTATGTGTGGACACTTCCCTTTTCAGCATGTGTGGACACTTCCCTTTTCAGCATGGCATTTGCCACTGCTGTATGTCAAGCTTATTCCAGAGAGGAACTACGTTAGGGGTTTTGCACACTGTTTTGCATAATATTCTGTGTGTGTATGTGTGTGTGTGTGTGTGTGTGTGTGTGTGTGTGTGTGTGTGTGTGTGTGTGTGTGTGTGTGTGTGTGTGTGTGTGTGTGTGTATGTGTGGTGTCTTCAAAGATTTGTTGTGTAGTGATGCAATTATTTGAGGTCATATGAGGTCATAATATATATATACCACATGAGGTAATTCTGACACTGGTTTAAGCATTTCACTAACAGTCTCACTCACAATGTCAACTGTTTGGTCATCACTTTCTCTGTACTCTTTGAGTAGACCGTCTTGGTAAGAGCTGTCATTCGCCACATGTCCTTGGATCCCTCTGTCATGGCTGAAGACAATATGTTAGTGTTTGGGATGCAAAGCTAAATGCAAATTCTACAGGATCATGCAAATTCTTAGAAGCATTTAACATATTCTGTGTTTGGCATTTCAGAGCTCGCCATTTTACCTGTCGTTAAATGTGTCCAGTTTGGTAGTGGGGCTCTGAGCAAGTGGGCGGGCTCCATCCATGCTTTGCTGCTGTCTTCTTTTCTGAGACAGCCACAGGAGTTCCCTCCGATTCCACCCGCTGCTGGCTTCCTGTCTCCAGATGGCCAGCTCCACCTCGCTGTGGGCATGCTGGCACTCCAGGAGATTGTGCCCTCTGTGTTTATATTCAGTATCACGGCAGCACAGCTGCAGCCCAGCCACTGGAGGAAGGGGCCGTATCTCTGTGAAGTCACACTTGCCCTCGCTCTGGGCCAAGCAGTGCACCATCATCGGCCTCCAGCGATGTCCAAGGGTCATGTCACAAACATGGCTGGCATCTTTCGGAGTAATTCTGCATGGGGTTTGGTGGAAGCATTCCCTGCATAGCTCGTTAAATTCTCCGCCCCAGTCTGCAAGCATCTTTTCGGATATTTCTTCCAGGATGGGGTCATGTTGTTTAGACTCTCTAATCAGACTGATGAAAGACTCGTGATCTACGACATGATTCTTTAGAAAAGTCCAAAGAAAGGCCTCCTCGGGACTCCTTGCAAAGGTACATTTTCTACCATACACTGTGCATCCAAATCCCTCCACAAAAAACCGACACACATCATATCGGCTCGGACGTGGATATTTGGGTCGATCTGAAATTGGTCTCCAGCATGTTCCTTTACTCTTGAATTTAGCAAAGAGCAAATCTCCCTGACACTTGTGCTTTAAGGTCTTCACTGAGTATGTTACCTCATTTTCTTTAATGGTACAAACAGAACAGCCTACCCACAGTTCAGCTTGTTTGGATACATCATCTACCATGGATGAGTGACACTGATTCACTGCCATTGTAAGACATTACACTGCCACTGCAGAGGGCTCCTGTAGCATGGAATTATAAAATAATAGTAAACAAATTAATTAAATCTCATTAAGTTATACTTTTCACAGAAACCACAAACGACGTGTTTTAATGCATGTTTACCGCATCTAATGTTTTTTTTTTTTTTTTTCAAAGAGAAAATGTACTTTACTAATGCCGATTTGTTTTTATATATATATATATATATATAAATATAACGTTTCTGCTTTTGTTAGAAAAGTCAGTATTGAACAACTCTCCTTATTATCTTGTTTACACTTTTGGGAGAGTAACATTAGGCACGCAAGTATTGACTTCTCACAAGTGGGCAATATATGAGGTCATGGCATCAGAAGCCGAATAGCAGTCAGTAATTCGAAAACAGACAGAAATGTACACGTACAAATTATTCACAGCTCTCATCTGTCACATAGAATAGCGACGTTATCAATTTCCTACCTTAAATAACGAAACTCTGTGTCAAGACGAGCCGCGGTGTCAAGAAGTCCTGTGTATTCACGTCCGTTTTATCTCCGAGCTACACTAGCTGCTGTGCAGAAGCGATATGAATAATTATAAGCCCCGCCCAGAGGTGGCATAATTTCGAATCAAGACGTTGAGGCATAAGACATTAAAACAACACAACTTGTTAAACCTGCTGACATGAATAGGGAAACAGATTATTCATACTGACGTGTTTGCCTCACCTTTATGTTAATGTCACAGATACAGTCTGTTATTGGAATTTTCTCATTAGACTGGTCCATCTCAAGATACGGACTTGGCATAGGTTTGTTTTCTGAAACCTAATAATATACATCCCACAAATGTCATGTAGATCTCATATCTTCAGATGTGTTAGCTGGCTGGAACATGTGGACTGGTGTCAAGGGAATAATGTCTGCAACTCTCTGACTAACACATCGCCGGTATATGAGGGCTCCCCATGTTACAGTGGTTTGTGATGTGTTATCACGGCCGGGCTTTTCTTCCCCATTCCTTCCCTCTGTGTTCACACAAGGAATGGGGAAGAAAAGCCCGGCTGTGATAACACACTGGAACAGTGTGGCTGGAACAGATAGCTGCCTGGGGCCCGAATTAACAATAGATAACTTCTGACTCAGGAAAAAATGTCAGAATTTGCCAATTAATGTTGATGCAATAAACAAAACACAACCTGCTGAAGGAATCACCATCATCCAGTTACTTTACACACCACAACTGCTGTGTGTTTGTATTTCCCCTGTCTCTGCTGTCTCTGTACTCCAGAGAGGGGTGCACCTGTGCTCAGGTGTGGCATGGGCATGGGCAGGCAGGTGGGGTGCACCTGTGCTCAGGTGTGAGCCGTTTTGGGTTGTGGCTGGGGAAGGGATGAGCTGAGCAGCCTTCTTTCAGTCTCAGCTGTGCAGGCTCTCTCTCTCTCTCTCTCTCTCTCTCTCTCTCTCTCTCTCTCTCTCTCTCTCTCTCTCTCTCTCTCTCTCTCTCTCTCTCTCTCTCTCTCTCCCTCTCTCCTCCGCCTTGGATTGTGTTGTCCACTTGCTGATTTGCACTACACTTTTAGAGGTATCTCCCATTGACTCTGCTTAATCTTTTCACTTCATATAACAAACTTAATTAGTTGTTTATACTTCATATCCCCATTTTATGTTGGTGATTCTAACAATATTAAGGCAGCCTATATTTTTTCTTCCCCTTTCTTGTACATTGCTTGAAATTTTTAAAACAAAGTATTTTGTTTCAAGTCATAGTAGTCTGTAATCCACGAGATGGCTGTTATTGCACTGTGTGGAAATACATTTGTAATTTTGTAATATAAAGTAATATGTGTGGGCACATACAGACTGTAGGTAAAATTCTATATTATGGCTTCTTTACAGTAATAACTAGAAAAGCACTCAAAGAGTGCAGACCTCCACCAAGGCAGCCACCTGAAGACTTTTTGTTTGATGGGTAAACGAGCATTCTGAGCATTATGTGTAGAGTTATGAGCAAAAATGTTCAAATTGGCCCTGTCTCGCAATGGTGAAGAATCCTTTAAAAATCCTGGATCCAGATGGTAATCTGGATCACCACCAAAAACTAATCAGTTCTAAGTTAGCCAACTTCTGATCTCCTGAAAATGTTGTTAAAATCTGCCCAGAACGTTCTGAGTTATGCTATTAACAAACAAACAAACAAACAAACAAACGGACAAACAGACAAACAAACAAACCAACGCAGGCAAAAACATAATAATAAGTGCTCATATAGGGCGAGTCGATGAGTCCAGATAATGAGTGCCGCCAAACTGTGCAGTTACTCCTTTACATAAAAAGGCTGGTTTGGCAGGCAGGCAGTCAGGCAGTCAGACTGCTGAACAACCTGTAGTGCAATAGAATAGATCTGTAATGCCTTTAGCAAGACAGCATGCCAGCACCATTCTTTGCTGTTAATACCCCATATTTATGTAGAAATAGTTTCGTACAAATCACACCACCAGCCACAGTGCTCTTTTACAAGCCGTGCCCTGTCTACCCTGTTTGCTTTATGTCACCTATTAACTTTGACCTGCCTTGTATACTCACTTGAATCTGTGTAGTCTCTCATGATTGTGTGTGCACACTATATGGGTGTGTGGTCCTAATAGTGTGTGTAGGAACTATTATGTATCTGTCTTGTCCATACTGTGTTGTTACAGTTGTGTGTATCACCAATTGTTCCTGGCCTCGTCTCACTATGCAGCTGTTTATATAGCTGAAACAACAACCCACCTGACAACTTGACTCTTGAATCTGTGTGTGTGTGTATGTGTGTGTGTGTGTGTAGTGCACTGTGATCTTACAAGCAGTGATTAAAAGAGGATGCTTTAAGAACATTCTGTTTCTGTAAACATGTCTTTAAAACAGGAAGCAACTTTTAAAAAATATCTCCAGCCAGTCAAATGTCACTGCTTTGCAACTGTTTACCTATGAAAGGTTTATCTTCTCTGTATCTCCTTAGAGCCTTGTGCTGATGTCATTCTGCCTCTTTGCAAAGATTCATAAACATTCATACTAACAGACTGTACAATCTTCTGTCACCATCTATATACAGTAGTACACTGTTTATTTTTAACTCTTCGGGTCAAGCTGGTTTTACTGATCAGACAAGACTAGATACAATACAACCAGAGCTACGGTGTGCACTAAAGCCGCGAGGATATTATGTCATCAAACGATACTTACTGTCTAGGCTAATTATGATAATAACACTACACTTCACCACACAAAAGGCTCATATAGTCATTTTAGACTGTCATATGTATTCTGAGATTTATAAAACATAAGCTAATGGTTGCATGTATGTTGCTGTGTAAATATTACCTCCTGGATGATGAGACTGCTGGCATTGGATGGGTACAGTAACAGCAAAGATCTTAGCTTCTACCCTCAACACCCTCTGATAACAGTTAATGTACTGTTCTGTCTGTATAGTCTGTCTAGTATGGTGTGCGCTACAAATTAAACAGCAGCCAAACTCGTTTCCACGAGCCAGGATGTAAGCGTCTTGCTCCTTTAGTCCTCGTAACCATAGTGACAGGGTTAACGTAAGGGAGGCAAACAATAGCATATCAAGTATCATGTTTAATTGTCACATGCATAGAGGTACTTGGTAAGGTAAGGCATGCAGTGAAATTGCTGTTCGTCAGCCTATACTGTGCATGGTGTAGTAGAAAAAATGTAAGGAAAATGTATGTATATGCTTCACTGTTAAATGGAAAGCAAGGGAGAAGTAAGTGTGTGTGTGTGTGTGAGTGTGCAGAGGCCAGAGGTTGGTGGCAGGCAGCCAAGATCCTTTGGCAGGCCCAAGGAGTGATGAGACCGGACAGGCAGACCCAGATAGAGACACCTGCAAACTAAATGCTAACTAACAAGAAGTAGGATTTCAGAGAAAAATGTTACTAGACACAAAATAGACTGCAAACATTATATTAGACGCAAAATAGAATACAAACATGTTCAAGAGAATAGAATAAGCTGAATGCAACTTTTTGATGTTTATAAAGAATATGTGTGTGACTGAAGAATACATCCAAAAGAGTGCTGTGGACCGAGGTCAGAGAAATGCAAAGCTCAGAGGTTGGTGGCAGGCAGCCAAGAGGTGATAAGGCTGGACAGTCAGACACAGATAAGACACCTGTTGCAAACTGCAAACACTAATTGGCAAAGAAATAGGCTTTCAGGAGGAAAACCAAAAATGAAAGATTATAAATATATAAGGCAGGAGAAAACCCGAAAACGGATAATTTAAACATATTAAGATATCATGGAATTAAAGATGTTCAAAAGAGGAAAATGAACTGAATACAGCTTTCTGATGTTTGTAATGTCTCACTGTTAAAATGTTAAGAAGAGGTGCTGTGGCCGGAGGTCTCAGGGGAGAGCTCAGAGGTTGATGGCGGGCAGCCAAGACCCTTGGCAGACCCAAGAGGCGATAACACAGGACAGTGAAACACAGATAAGGCACCTGCCACAGAAACCAAACGCTAATTGGCAAGTAGGCCTTCAGAAAAAAACCCAAAATGACACGCTAGGATACCAAAAGCACTCAAGAGGTGAGAACAAGCTGAATATAGCTTTCTGCGAAAATGTAAAAGAGAATGTAAAGAATGTGTGTGAATGTGTAACATGTTTTACTGTCACATGGAAAGAAGGGTGCTGGGAGAGGTACGTGAAGCGGGGTCACAGGTGAACTTGCAGAGGCCCAGAGACCCAAGAGGCCCAGAGACCCAAGAGGCAATAAGATAAGACAGCCAGGTGGTGATAAGGCACCTCCTGCGAACTGCAAACTAAGCACTTACTAATTGCAACTTGGCAAGGAGTAGGTATGAGAAAACCTGTTGGTCAGCACTTTGGTCAGCATTATTTTTAATAAACAAGATAACGAGGGGCTTTTCACCAATTATAAGAGCCCACCTGGCCAAAGAGGCGATAAGCATAGGAAGGTCTGAGCCACCACCGAGCAGTATAAATATTGGTGGCAGACAAAGCGCAGATCAGATCGTTGTTGGATCTCAGAGGCAGCATTTTGGGGTCTTCTGCAGAACACCTGGTTGGACTTCGATTCACTCGCCATCTCTTCAGCACAGCAGACTTGGAAGGCAAGCGAGCTGTTGGCTTCGAGTGGTGTGGTGAATAAAGACTCTTCAATTATCTGCAACTTCTCGTCTCAACTAGTCTCTTTGTTAGGGGTTCCAGAGTGCTACTTTTGCTGAATTTATTTAGCGTCAATAGAGCTGTTTTTATCCACGACAATGGGCTGGGAAGTGAAGGGCGTAGAATGCAGCCTATACTGTGCATGGGGTGGAGGGGGGGGGTGGGGTGGAGGGCGTAGAATGCAGCCTATACTGTGCAGGGAGGGGGGGGGGGGGGTGAAGGGTATCGAGTGCAGTTGGGCGATGGCTGTCGGATGAAGGGCAGGGGTGGAATAGGTGATGGGGGTAGGGGGTGGGATAAAGTGCAGTTGTGGTGGGCCAGGAGGGGGGGGATTTGGGGCTAAAGGGGCATATGCTGTGGAGGTGGTGGAGGTACGGTATGGGATAAAGTGCATTGGTGGTGGGGCAGGAGGGGGGTAGTTGGGGCTAAAGTGGCATATGTTGTGGAGGTGGTGCAGGATTGGGGTTTCTTTTTAAATGACATTCAGTAGTTGGGGGCAGAGTGTTGTGTGTGTTTGGGGAGGGGGGGTCTTGAGGTGGGGATGGGCCAAACCTGTGTGAGGAGAGAGCTGTTGACATGGGCATGGGGTAAATGTGTGGCGTGAGGAGGCATTGGGGGGTGTTAGGGGTAAGTGGAGGGAATGGGACTAAAGTGCGTAGAAATTTGTTGTGGTGGTGGTGGAGGAAGGGGAGGGGGGCTTACTGATGATGGTCAGTGGGTGGCTGGAGGGGGGCGAAAGTGAGGGCTGTGTTTATTGTTTGTGTGTGTGATAGATATTTAACTGTACCTATTTCCTCCTGTTTTCTTTCACTGACTAATGGAGGCAGTCGGGGTAGAAGAGCATTTTCACGTGCAGCATGCATACAACTCGGAGTGACCTGTGGTATTTCAAAAAGAGCGAGTACTAAACACATTTTGAGACCTTTAAGGGTGCTTGCTCCTCCAACACACTTTGTTCATCTTTAGTGCTGTTAATTTTTATTTTTTCCCAACGTTTACTCTTTTTTTGTCTCAGCTGCTAGTCCTAGGGCTTTTGGGATAGAGACCCTGTTCCACCTCAGCCTGATCTGGACACCAGTGATTAACCAACGATTACACTACCCCTCATCGTTCATTCATTATCGTCTTTTTCTGCAATATTTTGTCCTATTGAATGGTAGAACACTCAGGAATGCAAAAAGCCCCACATCCCTATAATATAATATAATATAATACAATATAATATAATATAATATAATATAATATAATATAATATAATATAATATAATATAATATAATATAATATAATATAATATAATATAATATAATATAATATAATATAATATAATGCTGCTAACAATAACCACTGTAGCGATGTGACTCTACAGCATACTTCATTTAGGTGTGTGCGGACTTTAGGGCCTGTGTCTGTTGTGCCTTTGGGGACATTTGAGGTGTGTGCGGACTTTAGGGCCTGTGTCTGTTGTGCCTTTGGGGACATTTGACAAATGTCATTTTTGCATTAGTGCTCACACGAGAGGTGCTGGTGGTAATGACAGACACACACCCACACACACACAAATGCAGGCATGTTAATAACACACCACATCACACATCTCTCTAATTCATGTGTGTTTTTGTTTAGGGGCAGGGCAGGGACAGAGTTTAGCATCCTGACAGCTTGGTGGACGCAGCTGTCTCTCAGTCTGCTGGTCCTGTAAATTATATTAGAAATTAGACTACAGTGCTGGTACCAAGTTCCAGGCCGACCACTAGCTACGAAAGCTACTTAATGGCATTTCAACTTTTGTTTGCCCATGAGATTTGGAATTATATTCTGCTGAGTTAGTGGCAACGTACTTCCTGGTATCTTATATATTATGTGCATGTTGCTTTTTCACACTTGGAAACATGTTTCAAGTTATGTATGAAGTTTTGCGAATGAAAAGCGTAGTATTATTTATATTCTTGTGTCTGTCTATTTTTTATTAAATTAATTCACCACATAGACGTCTGCCATGTTGCCACCACTCAAAAATGTACTTCCCCTGCATGCAGTTGGCCTCATGTCAAAAACAAGTTTTATGAGGAATACATAAAATATTACATGATTAAAACTTTCATTACAAATCTATTGCAAAAAACAAACAACCCTTCGGGGTCATCACAACAGGGAAAGATCTCACACCAGCCGCATATTTATATCCATTTTAATTCACGTGAGTTAAACTAATGCAAAATACAAACAATGCAGGAACTGTAAGAATAAAACCTACTCTGTTCGCACATCCCCCCCTAGTGGTCGATACTGCACCTGCACTAGGTGCACATTCACCTTGCACATGCGTAATTTTTGTCAACGTGCAATAGTGATGATAAAAATAGCTCAATTTAATGTATTTAATTAATAGCAGGTATAT
>CM050211.1:11848649-11878649 GCA_027475355.1 Coilia nasus | reverse complement strand
TCAGGGACTATATCCCTGTAAAGAGTGTCTAGAAAAGTCAGCAGATGTTCTGTGGCCATCTGATGACCAAGACAGCTGAAGTTCACCTGAGAGCAATTGTTCAATGTAGAAGACATTTTTAGTAAACAGTGATAAAGAAAGGTATAACATTTGGTTGAAAGATAACTAGTTCAACAATTTTGTATGTAATGACTTAAGCAATGAAATGAAAACTATTAGTTTTACAGTTTTTCTCTATCGCTTTGGTACATTTTTCGAATCTTTCTTGCAATTTGCAGAAGATCGAGTGCATTTCTCAAAACAGTTTGGACAAATAGCAAAACACCGTGGATCACCTGCAAAAGCCAGTCTCTTGCTCAAAATGCTTAGTTCATCCCTCAAAAGCAAGTTTTTGTGTCAATATACGTGTCAGTGCCATCAGAATGTTTATTCATTGTGTCACTGTGTATGGATAAGACAGTCAAATTCATTAGTCATGTTGGCAATTGAATAGTGCACTTCGAAGGGACATTTTGATGTAAAATGTGGTTTAGGTGTGATGACAAGTGTTGTACATTTCACCTCATATAATGTATATGTGTGAGATTCATTGTAAAAGACAAGATTCACATTTACAGAATTACTTCTTTATTGGCAGACATTGACATTGCAGTGCGTAAAGAAAAAAAAGACAGTACTGGACAGAACAAAGGTAAAATACAGTAAGTAAACATAGGTCAAAAATATAAACATAGGTCATACAGTAAGTAAACAAAAAAATATGAACATCTCCCTAAATTCTAAATCCTTATCCTGATCTTCAGCTTCTTCACATTCTCGTCTGTCAGGCCACGAATTTTCACCCACGTGACACCGGCAGCGTGGATAGCATTTTCTGGAGTGCCTAATCCATCCTCTTCCAAATCTTCCACCATGCAGCCTCACCCCTCTTCCTCTCCTTCTCCCTGTTGTTGTCCAGTTTCTTGTCCTTCCATTGTCAGCCATTGTAACTTTGTATTGTGCTCTGGTTATATACTTTCCAGTAGACTGTTCATGAGATGCTCCCTTGAGCTCATTCAGAAAACTGTTGATCATTGGTTTCTCAACTCTCTTCATTAGAAAAAGTCTAGATTCAAGCAATTTACCAATTTAGATCATATTTACAAATGTCTTATGGAAATGTATAGAAATGTGCTTGACATGTTATGATATCTTGGTAAATCATTTTGCATGTTAAGACTTATATGATGAACTATAGCCTAAATGTTTTGAGGAGTGAGACTATTTGATAGATTCCCATAACAAAACATTTTGATTAGCATGACAAAAGCAATTGATAATGTATGAAAAAACTGAGAATTGTACACAATCATTTGCATGGATGGACAAAAGCATTTGCAATTTGTTCAATGCAATGAGAAATTGCCTTTTTCATCTGCACAAATGGCATGATGATATGACAATTGAACAAGAACTTTTGAGAATTTCAATTCTGATGTGAGAAATGTACCAAACCAATTGAGAAAAACTGTAATGGGAACGACTATTCAACATCCATAAGTATAGTTAATTTTAACTGACATGACATAAGCAAATGATAATATTATAAAACAACATTGTATTGTATAAAAGCAACTGATACATGTCCAAAGGCATTTGCAATTTGTTCAGAGGAAGGAGAAATTGCTACTATGATGTGCACAAATGACTAAATGTTGTGGAGGTTGAACTAATAGTTATGAGAATTTTCATTCTGATCTGAGAAAAGCACCAAAGTGACTGAGAAAAACTGTAACAGGAGCCAGTGTTTCATATTGGCAAGTGGAGATACAGCCACATGCCCTAACTGTGTCCTCATGCCTATCTGTACAGCTTCATTATAACAGCCTTATGAGTGATCACATACTAACGCAAAGAGGTGGGACAAGCAGGAGGTGCTATCATGTATCTGCTGAGGTGTAACAATAGCTCATTCTGCTAGGTGTTCACTAACTGAATCGGAGTGAGCTCAGACAGGCTATGTTAGTCTGCCTACTGCCTTGGCAATCAGCTGATAGCAATTACAGTTTTTATTAATTTAACGTAGTCAGATCAGGACTGTCTTTAGTTAATCTTATTATTTTACTTAGCTTGTGAAACAAAAAGGTCTGCTGGATCTGCACAACATGATACATTTTCAACTCACACTAATATGCACATTTAAACCTAGAAATATTACAATAGGCTTAATGGCTTGCCGTCAACTGCTATTCCTCACACCAATACAGGATATCCTGCTGGAGTTTGTGGTTGATGCAGTGCACTGTTGACACCAGGAGTCTGATAGGGCAAAGGTTTCTTTTATTACCTCATCGGTGTAGTGTAAATTTCGGCAGATGATATCAACTTCTGCTTTTTGTGAATCAACTGTAAGTGCATGGTAGACTGTGTGCATGTAGTTTCAAGGGCATCACACTACATCACGAAAATCTTGCCGATCTAAATATTTAAGGTTGTTTTCACATGTGGTCCATGTGGCGAAGGGGAGGAGAAGTCTCCCCTCCCAGCTTTGAACTCAGGTCTCTGGGATATCGAACATGCACTTTGACTGCAACAACATATAGCCAAGCTCTTTGGCATGGCAGTCAGAGCACACCCATAACCCTAGTGATGGCACTCCATCACAGTCCGTTCAACCAGACCAATCCTGTGTGGGATCCCTCTAGCCTGGGTGTGCCCATACTGCCTGTGACGCTGCATTTACATTTCGCGAGCATTGACAAGTCGCGATAGCCAGGCTAGGATCCCTCCACTCTACTAACCCTTTTCTTTACCGCAGTGAGACTGGGCATCTGCTTTATAGGAAGGTTTGTGCTTTATGAGACTCCTACTCATACTACTACAGTACATACGTCCTGGACTATCTCTGGGTAATTTTACAGGTGCGTTATAAAGTGTAATATAAATAGAGATGAACAGGTGTGTTATAAATTTAGTAGTGAGCCCACGGCCTCATTCCCAGCTCACACTCACCAATGCACAAATGACAAAATACCTTAATGCAAGGCTCTCTAAGACATTTTTTCTGCAGTTGTGTTCAAATGAGCCCTGATCTAGTTATGCAATGTCCCTACAGAATCCCATGGACCTAAACCCCTGGGTGAGTGCTTATCATTTGCTCACCGTCCAAGTATATTGCAATCACCAAGCCGGTTAATTAGTGGAGTGTATATTGGACTTGCTAACACCTCACCATAAGAATAGTGTCAAAAGTGTATTTTATTTACAATAACTGTTTTATTATTTTATTTTTTATATTTTCTAAGTCACTTGCTTACAACATGAAGGGGCAAGCCCATTTGTAGTTCTGTCTTACCAAGGTTACCCACAAACACACACAGCCAGCTGCACAGTACCCAGTGTGTGAAAAAGAAATCTGCATATCCACCACTAGGGGGAGCAAACTGTTTTTTTTTTTTCAGTGTGCTCAGCTCAACATGAATTTGCTTTCAAATAATGCTATGTGATGCACTGACAAAGATGTATGAGTCTAAGTAACTCTACTAGGCTACATGCTGTGTACACACAGTTAGATGTTTACACAATTACAAGAAAGTTTGTTTCCAATTGTGAATTGTGTATGTGTGGCCTTACACGAAAGTTCAGTGAAAAGGTGATATCTGCAACTGATGAGAAGGGGGTTGCTATTGATTACCTCCAATAGCAGTTGTAAGTCAGGAATGAGTGACCACTGGGAGTACAAGGGTTATTGCAGTGGCATCCATGCTTTTTAGGTATATAGAACAGAAGTCCATAAGAGATCAGTAGGTAATTCAGTTTAAAGGTAAATGGCTATACCACATATTTTTTCAAACCATACAGAAACCCATATGATTCTAATTAGATTTTTTTTTCTGCCAGGTAGATGAGCTGTAAAATCACCTGTGAAATCGTGGGAAATTAATGAAACCTGCTTTACACAGGTGCACAGGAACCAACACATGGCAGGACTTAGAGTCTATGAGGCTGGGGTTGCCCACACCTGTCCGTCACATCACACATAACACAGGGCGCCCAAGCAATGACACAGGGGTTTTTCTATTCTACTGTGTGTCTGTGTCTATGTGTAACGGTAGTACATATTTGCCCAACATCTATCTATCTATCTATCTATCTATCTATCTATCTATCTATCTATCTATCTATCTATCTATCTATCTCTCTCTCTCTCTCTCTCTCTCTCTCTCTCTCTCTCCAGCGTTTTATTCCACTTCTCACCAAGCCATTATAGTTGTGCTTGTTAAACATTTTATGGGCAGTGTATGTGCAGCATTTTAACATGTACCCTGAAGAGATTAAATTAATTCCAGCATGCACATTTATGCAACATATTGTGACCTATTGGGGTTGCAATAGTCACCTGAAACTAATATTTTATTCTCCAAAACGTTTTTAACAACAGCGATGAGAACCATTTGGTTTAACTATTATAGTTACTCATCGCGACCTACGTTTGTTCTGTCTGTAGGCCGACAGTACTTCATTTCTGCACTGAAGTCAATGTACACAGTGTTCCGGCAGCAATTTCGTGTGCTCTTCCACGTGCCCCCAACGCGCAACGCGCGCACGTGAATACCCATGCTGAACCAGATAAACCATTCGAAGAAACTCGGAGGGGGGTTCTCTTGATGCGAGTGCCTTTCAGTGTTGTTTTTCTTTGTCAGTTTGTTTGATGACATCATGAAGTATTGATGTGTTTATTTTGTCATAAACATGAAATTACATTAGAATAAAAACGTTTTATATGGGCTAGCCTAAATACATATTTTATACACTACAGTTTCCAGATACAGTTAATTGGTCTACTGTGTTATTATTGCTATTGATGTTTAAAACCAAATATATACACAAAGATGAAATTTGGCCTTTGTTAAGACAATTATTCTTCATTTGTGGGAGCAGACAGTGCCGGTGTTAAACCTAGCTGAGCCGACCCTCATATGCGTGGACCTATCTGACTCACTTCTCAATGCTTGAGGTCTTGTCAGTGCATATTTTTGTTGTGTTGAGTCTTGTTCAGTTGAACGACTTCAATTGTAAGACATGTCATGGAAAGATTTTTAATGTATGTTCTCTGTATGTAGATAACTTGTTTTATTTATTGTCCTGCCGTATGCATTGAAGAATGCTCATTTCAGGTGACCATCCCCTATGTTCACAAATGGTTGCGTCCTCGCCTGGATTTCCTCCATTCAGTGTTTATTCCACAGAAAGACTTCATGCGCTTCAGGCTCAGGGTTGGCGAGGCGACCGTCTATCCAAATAAATATATTGCTTATCGAGGAAAGGTACAGGTTTACTCTACGCTGTACGCCGCAAAAGAGTTATGATAACTGCGAGAGACTGTTTTTCAAAGCCGTCGTTCATAACATAAGGGCAATCATGGACACACCTGACAACGCGCCTCGGCGAACACGGAGAGCCTGCAAAAGAACCGGTTCTCAAGATGCGACAATAAAAAGGGAAAATGCTGGAGTCCTTCGGTCGTTAAGCGTTGGAAACATAAATGACAGTGATGGCATGGTGGAAGATCTAGGGCATCTTAAAAATGGGAACTTGGAGGGCAAAGTCATGTCCCCACGTTATAGCTTACTCCGTGAGGTTGGACGGGGAAGTTATGGCGTGGTGTATGAGGCCATAGCCAGGAGGTCTGGTACAAGAGTAGCCATCAAGAAACTTCGCTGTGATGCCCCTGAAAATGTTGAGCTTGCCTTGGCCGAATTTTGGGCGCTGACAAGTTTAGAAAAACGACACGAGAATGTGGTCCAGTTGGAAGAATGTGTACTTCAAAGGAATGGCATGGCCCAAAAGATGAGTCATGGAAATAAGCATTCCAAGCAATATTTGCGCCTGGTGGAGACTTCACTAAAAGGCAAGACCACAATCTAACCCAAGACTGTATAAAATGTGTCTTATTTACTGTTCATTGTCATAATTGTGCGTTTTAGTGCTAAATCACTATAGTCACAAAATGGCCTGCGTTAGCAACATCTGACGTCAGTCATAGGGAACCGTGTCCTGACACAAGGCTATTCATCAGGATTTTGGTCTAATATAAATACAAACTGGACATTTGTCCTTATGAAATGCATCAGTAATTCCCCGATATGCTTTAAGAGTACAGTTTGGATACAATCGTGTCTGCAGCAGGGCGCGTTGTTATGGTCGCATGATTACTTTGTTGTCTGAAGACGTTTCTTTGTTGAAGCGGTATATAGTGTTCGTTTGTGTCGAGTAAAACCCAGAGTTGGCTTCAATAATATTATGCATATCATGAACGAATATCGGTCATGTCCCCAAACCACTCTGCTCCATTTTCCTGCATGTTACACAACTCTGTCAGTTGGGTGTGGGGGTTGACTGGGCCTTTTGGTGTGGACAATTTAACATGGACGTATAGTCAGCGGTATGTGAAAGTAGGCTTGCTCCTCCGCCTAAAATGGCTGGCTTACCCTCTTTGACAGCAATTTCTGTACGAACAGCATAGTTATCGTTGACGCTCACGTACTGGCATTGAATGATAAGAGTATAAGGTATAAAAGTTGAAGTTGACGAATTGTTTGAATTTAACCTAAGGGTGTAAGCAGTTCCTTATCAGCTGTAACGTAGGCAATTGAGCTTTCATGTGATCCTGATCTGACCTGTTTGTGTGTATGACCTATGTTGACGTGAATGCACTTTTTCACATGTAAGCAAACCTGAAATAATGCACCATTATAGAGTTCAGTGGCAACGTAGTAGGCAGTTGAGCTTAACACTTTTCATGTGACAGTGATCTGACATGTAGGCTATGTATGTATGACCAGCAGTATCTCACAAAAGTGAGTACACCCTTCACATGAAAGCAAAAGAGGTGCTAAATCTTTTCAAGGGACAATACTACACAAATGAAACGTGGATATGTTTTTGTGTAGTTGGCGTAAAGGTTGTGTAGCAGTTTTGATTTTCTGCCCTCTGAAAATAACTTTACACATGGGCAGTTTTGTATACATAGCAGGCCAAATGCCAACAATTTAGTACACCCCACAGTGAACATATCTAAATTGTGTCAAAATAGTTATTTTGTGTGAGGACCATTGTTACCTAGCACTTCCTTAATAATGAAATTCACCAGAGCTGCACGGGTTGTTTTTGTGATCCTTTTCCATTCCTCCATGATGGCATTACGGGCCTAGCAGATGTTAGGCACTGCCGCTCCTCCACCTCCTGCTTATAAAATGCCCCACAGGTGCTCAGGTGTGGAGACATACATGGCCACTCCATTGCCTTCACTTTTAAGTTATTTAGGAATGCAGTGGTCATCTTGGACGTGTGTTAGGGCTTGTTACAATGTTGAATAAACTGCCGTGTGTGCCATTTTCTGAAGGGGTTCATCATGTTCTGGTTCAGAATGCCACAGCACATGTTGGAATCCTTGATTCCATTAATGAACTGCAGTTCCCCAGTGCCAGCAGCATTTGAAGCAGCCCCAAACCATGATGGTACCTCCACTGACCTCGATTGTAGGCAAGGCACAGTTATAATGGTACTGTTCAACAGGCCGCTGCCACACATGCCTGACCCCATTTAAGTCAAACAAGAGTATCTTATTCTCATCAGACCACAGGACATGGTTTCAGGAATTCATGCTCTTAGACTGCATGTCTTCAGCAAACAGTTTTCTGGGTTTTTTGTGATCGAGCTTTCCGGGAAGATTTCATCTGGTAGGACAACCAAGATAGACCAAGTTGTTGCATTGTGTGGCATATTATTTGAGCTCTGACTGGCTGACCTCCCACTTCTGCAACCTCTGCAGCAATGCTGGCTCCATTCGTGCATTTACTTTTTGAAGACAACTTCTGGATCTGACACTAATTGTGTGGACCCAACTTCTTTGATTGATCCTGTCAGTGCCTGTTCCGAGTGGAACCCATTTTGAAAAACCACTTAATAACTCTGGCAATGATGTAGCTCAGTTTCATGTTGTTGCTGATTGTGTATAGCATAGGTCATCATTGTGTGAAGCAACAATTTCATTTCTGAAATACTCAGACAGTTTTTGCCATGAGGAGCCATATTGGATACCAAGTGGCTAGTATGAGAGAATTATATCCAAAACATTAAAATGAATACCTCAAATACATGACACACATTTGTATGGTCCAGTTGAGCAGACCAAAACACAGAAATGATGAATTGGACAAGCGGCATTTCATGGTTGAATGATATGTTCAATTATCATTCAGGGTGCGTTTACTTTTGTGGCCTGCTTGATACAAAAAGTCTGTGTTGGATTGTTGCAAGGCAGAGCAAAGCTGAAACAAATCAGTAATCACGGAAATCCGATCATCCTTTGTGCATTCATGAACCAGTCTGGCCCACACTGTCTTCAAGGTGTGGATTTCCACTTCAGTGTTTGTGGTAAAAACATTTTTCAAAGGGGTAGAAGTATGAACATTTTTCACTTGCTGTTCATTTCAGCTTGCAGAGGTTGTGGATTTAATTGTTGTGTTGTGTACCCTCTGGTAGTCTTGCCTGTGTGACCAGTGGATACATCAGGGACAGTCAGCGGCAGACTGTTGTGTCGGCGTGCGTATCTGAGCGCACAGGGCTGTGGAATGATTAGTAGAGCCGGGTGTTCGCGCCCAGTTGTTGATGGTTGTGCAGCATTGTGCGGGATGAGCGTGCCAGCTGAAAACATGTTGAGCTCAGCATCAAAACGGTCCTGCGACCGACCTCCCTGGGGCTGCTGTGGGATAGGCACACACATCCCCATGTTGCTCTTTGTCTTTGGGGTTCAGTTTCTCTGCAGACATGGCATTATAGGGTAATAATAGACATTTTAATTTAAACCATACTTGACCATTTTTTGTAGTTGGAGCTTTGTATATATTGCCAGAGTATTTCCTAATGTACTGCCTAATCAAGTGTTCAAAAACCATTAATGAAAGAAGTAAAAGTCTGTGCAAAGATGTTGCTATTCAACCATTCCAGCTAGTACTGTGACTAGCATTCTAAATTTGCACTTAATCTCAGTGTGTTTGTCTGTCAAGTGAAATGTTTCATCAGGCAGTATGTTGATCTGTAGGAATGCATATTGAATATGACACACTTTTGTCCATGATGATTGACAGCCAGTGCTTACGAAAACATCATGTCTCTTCCACAGGGGAGCGGGTCCTCGGCTACCCAGAGGAGCCGTGCTACCTGTGGTTCGTCATGGAGTTCTGCGAGGGCGGCGACCTGAACCAGTTCATCCTGTCGCGGCGGCCCGACCCGCACACCAACTCCAGCTTCATGCGGCAGCTGAGCAGCGCCGTGGCCTTTCTGCACCAGAACAGCATCGTGCACCGCGACCTCAAGCCCGACAACATCCTCATCTCCGAACGCTCGGGCACGCCGGTGCTCAAGGTGGCCGACTTCGGCCTCAGCAAGGTGTGCGCGGGGCTGGGCGCGGCCGGCCAGGGCCTGGGGGGCGCGGGGCGTGACAGGGGCATGGTCGGTGGCGGAGGGCGCGAGGACGGATTGGCCGCCTGCGTGAACAGGAGTGGCGTGAACGTGAACAAGTGCTGGCTGTCGTCGGCGTGCGGCTCGGACTTCTACATGGCGCCGGAGGTGTGGGAGGGCCACTACACGGCCAAGGCGGACATCTTTGCGCTGGGCATCATCATCTGGGCCATGGTGGAGCGCATCACCTTCATCGACGCCGAGTCCAAGCGCGAGCTGCTGGGCACGTACGTGCGTCAGGGCGGCGAGATCGTGCCGGTGGGCGAGGCGCTGCTGGAGAACCCCAAGATGGTGCTCAGCATCCCGCAGCGGCGCCGCTCACACATGTCCGATGGCGTGCGGCAGCTCCTGCGTGACATGCTCGCCGTCAACCCGCAGGACCGGCCCGACGCCCTCGAGCTGCACAGCAGGGTGGGCCAGGTCACCTGCGCCGCCTAACCTTTGACCCACTCCGACACTCACAGGTACGCACACCAGCCGTACTGATGTCACCGCAGCTTTACACTTAGTGTTGCCAGGCTGTGTGCAAAGTTCGATGGCACTTGCATGGAGGCAGGAGTGGATGTCTTGAGTGTGGCAGGATTGATTTGTGAAGGAAGCCTTTCTTTCTATCGATGAGTCAGTACAGAAACAAAAGATTGTTTCAAGTCATATGTTTGTATGCATGTCACATGGTTCAAAATCTGTGAATGCTTTGGTGCAACTTGTCCAAGTAGAATTTAAGAGGTGGGGCTTTTCACTCAGATGTACAGAGACTCTGTACTCCACCAAAGTGGTCGATGCTGCTGAACTTGCGTTAGTCTGATGACGTAACTCCACTGCATGTAAAGTAGGTCCTATTTCTACAGTAAGACAATTTGCCATAATACTGTTATTATGTCAGAGCAGATTAAAGGGAAACGATAAAAAACTGGGAGATGGCCATTTTCACGTTGTTGCTGTAATCCAAAGTTCAAAGGGGGAGATTTGGAATGAGAGTGAGAATTTGTCTCAGAGGAATGCAACTCTAGAGGTTGACTAGCTAACACTATTTGTTGTTTATATTTGTTATTTAAGCAATAGATTGGTAGTGTTGTGCTGGAGAAAAACATTGTTCTTACATCAGTGGGTTTGTTTTCCCTCTAGCACAAAACTAAACTTTAAAGAGGCTCTTTGACTATGACCCATAAAAATGAGCTTGGAGAAATATTTGAAAAATGCCCGTAAGACTTCCATTAAAAACCGCATAATAATGTAGTAGGAAGTGCAGAAGTGCTTGAAGTAGATTCGAGATATTGAGTGTGAATGAAACTGAATTGGATGACTTGGCATCTGAAAACTGATACATCATCAGAAAGCAGAACTATGTTGTCATCTGTTTTAAACAATTTAGTTCAGACAGTGAAGCAATGCTTTTCAAAATGTGTTGGTTTCAGCTCGAAGTGGATAATTATCAGAGAGGGTTGTTGTTGCTGTGTAGACAATAATACTAAGGTTCAGATATAACGAGGGCTTCCCAGATATGTGTATTCTTCGTTCATTCAGTCTGCTTGCATGACAGCCTGAGCTGAGGTCCTTCTGTTTACCCCAGTGGATTCTGGGTAAGTGTTATACAACTGCACTCGTTGCCCTCCCCCTCCCCCACTCCTCCCAGCCCCCTCCCCTCGAGCCCCCTCTAACCTCAGGCAGAGTCTGTCTGCTACACGTCAGGGGCTCAGAAATCAGCCACATCTCCACACATCTCGACATGCGGTCTTTGGGGCAGGGTGGGAACTCTACACGGTTCGGTTATTTATCTGGAAAGAGATTTGACCGATATGAAGCGGGATTCCACCATTTGTTTTAAACCTACAGGCCATGCTTTAGTTTAAAGCTGTGCTTTATGTTTCTTGAATTTTTTAGACATGACTACATGGTTGCTAAATTTACAGATGTAGACGAGACCTGTAAATCAGAATAAGAATGGAAAAGAATTAATGTATGTTGACACACACACATTTGAGAACATAATATACCGATAATTAACCTGATTCACAGGCAGATTTAATCAGAAATGTGGTTGTAAATTGTGTCTATAGGTATAGAGCTGTGGTGCATGCAAACACTGGTGTCCTATGTCACATGGTTAGAACAGGACCGGGTTTGCTGGAGTAGGGGGTTGGAAAAGTCGCTTTCTTGAGGAATGCTTTTGTGTTACGGGGAGGGTGGTGGGGGTGGGGGCGCAGCTCTCCTCTAATGAGGACATTACCGCTGTCTGAAGCCTGCTTCTCAGAGTCACTGTTCACGTCCTCAACCAGCAACCATCCCCCTCCTCCTTCTTCTTCCGTACTCTCATGCTCTCCCTGTTTCTCTCTCTCTCTCTCGCTCTTCTTATCTTTCTCTTTCTCTCTCTCTGTCTGGCGGTCTCTAGCCTTCCCCCACTCATCTCTCTGCTGGCCTGATGTAGTCAAACAATTTGACAAACACAAAGACTGCAACATTATGTGTTACCACAGAGAAGTGTCGTGGCCCCTGTTGGTCTTTGTGTTGCCAGTCTGCAACACATAGTTCACAACACATCCATGGCTCACTATTTTTTGCATATGTAATGTCATACCGTGTTTGTCTAACACAGAAAGAGTCAATAAAGCCACAGCATTCACATTTTCACTGTCAAACAGGAAGTTGCTTTAGTGGATGACAGGAAGCTCTGAAAGGGGGGGGGGCAGTGAACCGACATATCATTTGGAACGTAACACAACACAACCCACTTCTCTAGCACATGTGTCCGGAGGTAGGGGACACTGAGACTGACTACCCAGGGGCCCAGTGGCAGTAGGGGCCCCTAGTAAGTGGGGCAGTGGTGGCACCCGGAGCGTGGTACCGTCCCCACACACTGCTCCCCGGGCACCGTTGTCATGGTTGCTGCCTGCTAATGTGTGTGTGATGGGTTAAATACAGAGGTGAATCTTGTTGTGTGCCCTGTGTGCTGTGATGTGCCATGTGATCACAATGACAAATGGGACTGACTTTCACTTTCACTTATTTTTTAAGTCAAATGTATGAGAAATGTAGAAAGGAAAGGGCCCCTCAGAGATTGCCCCAGAGATCCCATTTCTGTTGACCACGAATGAACACAGAGGAGATGAGGAATAAGGATGT
Organism: Coilia nasus; assembly: GCA_027475355.1. NCBI lineage: Eukaryota > Metazoa > Chordata > Actinopteri > Clupeiformes > Engraulidae > Coilia > Coilia nasus. The sequence goes on along the minus strand of CM050211.1, from coordinate 11,866,025 downwards.
GCGGCTTGCTAGAGAAGAGTGCAGAGAAAGTGGGTTGGAGCAGTACAGAAGAACCCGTCTTCAAGTGGTCGGATACAAGGAAGTTCCTAGAAACACGGTCAGTGTGTGAGCGAGGTTAATGAGTAGCTGTCCAGAACAGCCTGTTCCTCAGGAGCATTGCTACAGAGTGTCAGGATGGCATATAGGCAGAGGGCTCTGACTGGAGGAGAGGCTGCATGAGGTAAGGGGAAAGGCAGTGTTGTCTTTATGTGTGTTGGGGGTGATGGTGGAAATATGCCCTTACAGATTAGTGCAGAGGCCGAACTCGTTGACCCTCCTCAGTGTTCTGTTTAGAAGCATTACCTTTATCAGTCTGTGTACACACCAGAATGTCTCATAATTCATGTGTATGTATTTTACCTGTAATGTGCTTTCACCAAAGCTATGGTCTCAAAACTGGTGTGTTGTGCAGCAATGGTTAGCAAGTTACAGTTACAGAACTACAGAGTTACAGAAAGTATGTTCCTTGTTGGCAGAGCTGAATGGTTGGTTAGCACCATTGTAAAGGTCATGTCATGGTGCCTCTGTGAGTAATATGCTGTATGCGTACACTGCTGATGCCTGGCCGTGCGTTAGGCATGCGTGTCTGGGTGCGGCCCACACTGGCATCGTAGCTGTGTGCGTGTGTCTAGTGGATGTGTTGTACACACGGTGACCCTGTGGGAAAATCCTGAACTTGCTAACCCCTCTTACAGAGCCTGTGGCATCATGTGCTCTTAGGCACAAACAGTCCATCCGTGCTCTGACACTCAGGGAAGGGTACAGCATAAATCGTGTCCCTGTTAAGCCTGATTATTGCTGCTTGTCTGTCTGTTTTATCCGTCACTGCTCACATATCTCTAAACATGTGAGAACTTGCAGCAGCTAAAATGAAGTAAATAAATAAATGTTGGCCTATGATGTCCTTGTTAGCTTATTATGTCCTCCTTTTGTAAGTCTCAGTGTTATTACTGGTACCACCTTTACACGGCACGCGCCACATGCGCCGTTTGCTAGCAGTAAGTCTAAGCGGGACTAACTTTTATTACCTTTCACAACAGTGGGCATGACAGGGCAATCGTGAAATCGGAAGAAAGACCCTGTCATTAAAGGGAAAGTTCCCAAGAGAGACACGTTTCTTCTTTACATACATGCACTTTGGGTGTGTGTGTGTGTGTGTGTGTGTGTGGAGTGGGCAGCTGCTTCCTGTTAATAGACTGCAGTGGAGAGGGCCTTACTCAGCACATACTTGAAATATTCTCTTTCTACCTCTGAATCTCTGTGTCTCATTTCATCTTTTCCTCTGTGTCTCATTCTCTCTCTCTTTCTCTCTATTTCTACCCTCGTTCTTGCTAGGAGGGTAGAATGCTGCAGAGGGGGTGCCCACCCCACCCTACCCCACACACACACACACACACTCCCACCTGCGGAGCTACAGTTGCAGCAGCGTGTTACGCAGCGCTGCAGGGGAGGCTTATTTGTTCGTTTGTTTGTTTGTTTACTGGTCCGCTGTGTCCTCATGCCAGGTCACTGTTTATGTCACCCAAGCTGCTCGGTCACCGCCTGAGCCACGATCGTCATGTCAGAAAGTAACCCATTTGTTGTGCCTAAGCCGCGAGCCACTGGCCAGGTTATGCAACATGCAGCAGGGACTAGCACACCATGCCTGGATCAGAGTGCTCTTTATTTAGCCGCCCCCTCCCCTCCCCTTCCCTCCCCCTTCAAAACCACAACCACTGGAAATGGAGGAACATGTACAGCCAGGGACACAAAATGAAGATGACCTCACCCTACCTCACTCTATCCCTACCTCACTTTCTTTCTCTCTCTCTCTCTCTTTCTTTCTCTCTTGCTCCCTCTCTCTCTCTGTCTCTCTCTCTCTTAGTCTCTCTCTTTTTCTCTCTTGCTCCCTCTCTCTCTGTAACATTGTATTTGCTTCTCTGACATTCTCTCTCTCTCTCTCTCTCTCTCTCTCTCTCTCTCTCTCTCTCTCTCTCTCTCTCTCTCTCTCTCTCTCTGTCTACCTCTCTTCTACCAATGTCTTGCTGTTTCACACACACACACACACACACACACACACAGGAGTGTTTTGCTCCTGTGGTGGCACCGCTCTGGACTGAGCAATGTGGGGTAAATGTGGGAGACAGGTCCGTGTTGCAGAGCACCATGAGGGAGGCTTCCTCTCAAATCTTTGACTGTCGTTATCTGCTAAAGAAATCAAGAAACTGAAGAAAAACAAAGCCATGCAACATTACAGTTGAGATTCAGACAGTGCTGCAGAACCTAAGCATACCCCTACATCGAATATGCCAGTAGTCGTTTTGTGGAACTCACTAATGTGTGGCTGTCATTGTCTCATTGATTTGCAGCTCAATATGTATGTGGCTGTGGACTGGTTGGGTACAGTAGTTGTCTCTTGTATGCTCATTGCTGTCTCTGTCTGTCTGTTTTTCTCCATAGATTACCCCTGTCTGAGCCCGGTTCTTCAAAGGACTGCTATTTTTGTGTTGAAACTGTGAAGCCCCGTCAACAACCATGGAAATAATGTGAAGAGAAAAGAGGTTCCACATCTTCCCCAAATGAGAGATTCCAGGGATCTTCTTTTTGCTTTTTTATTTTAAGTTATCAAATGAATTTTAGGTTTCATTGACTTAAAGAATGTTAAGCCTTTTTGTTACACCCTTTTTTTTGTCTGGTTCCAGGAAGTGACATTTAGTAAATGGTTCAAGAAGGCTGTGTGTAGAATTCATTTTCATTTCTTTTTGATGTGTTTGTCATAGCTGCTGCGGGGGAGGAGAGCAGCGTGCCAGCTGCATGCTATGGGTTGGGCTGTTGAGCCCGTGGCGCTGTGTGTACCAACAAGCCTGTCTGCTCGCGTAGAGCTCCAGGCTGGCATCGCCCAGTTCAGACCTACTCAAAACAGCGCCACAAATCCCACCTCACCTGCACCCCAATACGCACCTGTGCATACAAGTATTACCAGTGCACCTATTTCAACATAGACATAATCTGCTATTAACCTCTAGGGTTTCATGTGTTGACTGTTAACTGAACAGAGCAATCTGGTGGTGATTCCACACACTGGCATGCTTCCCATAATTTTGATTACGTCCTAAATGACCACATTAGCATGTTCAGCTAATTTGTATCCGCTATTAACAACACTATTCTCCCATTTTGCATACCACCTTCGTGCCTTGAATTCTGACTCATTTTGAAATTAGATTTAAAGTTTTGATTAAATCTTCAATCAGATGATGTCTTGCCGTAAACGTCGTACGCCGTAAATGTCTTGCCGTAAACGTTTTTTGGTACTCCTGTTAATCCTTTTGGTGGAGTGCAGTTAAGATGTAAGGTTGCCACAGTGAATATCATGAGATTACTTTGAGTAGAGAGGCCTCTTGCTTGGTCTCATCGCCCAAAGAAATATCTTTTCGAATGATGCCAGTTGACCTTAAAATTTAACTGGCAAGAGAGATTTTTTTAAAGGAGTGTGTGTCAATGTTCACGGATCTTTCTAATGGTTTCTGGAGGTGCGCTCACATCCCTTTTGTACCACTGATTGAATCATGTTTTTGTTGTGAAGGAGACTGGCGGAGTCGATGGTCAACCGCCTTTGATGTACCGCTCAACATCTTCTCAGATCAGATGACATTTAAAAGACTAGTCTTACCGAGCTGTTTTAGTGGAAAAGCAAATCCCAGTTTTGCCACACACAAATCAAGGTTAAATCACTTTCCTGGGATGATGCATTTTTGTTTTTCTTGTGCAGTTTCCCAGAGAAGCTGTTCTCTTATAGGCATTGTAGATCACTAGTCACTAGTGCCAAAGGTCATCCCAAAATCGAATTATGTACCAGGACCAGATAATCTTAACCTAGTCTTAAACCTAACTTTAGATTAATTTTCAAGATATTCCACCATATTGGGGATTTTTCTCCAGGTTTTTATGAGTAGTTTAGGAATGTTTCACTTAAGATCCTACATCTGATCATCAATCATGTCACAGTTCATGTCTGTTGCTCTTGTAGAGTGTACACAAATTTAAGTCGTTGAGTTTCACCTTGACTAAATCATTTGAAGCTGAGACAGGTAGCACTTTTTGTGACCACATCTACTAGGCTCAGTTTTACGGTATGGTTCCTTTAGATTCCCTTATAGAGACCGTAAAGCTAATCAATGTGGATGTTAAAGTGGTCAGAACTAATGACTACAGAAATGTGTTCACATGTCTACAAGTCCGCAGCAGTGTGAAGTGGTTGTGCAACTATCATAACGTCATCAGTGAGCGAGCATCACTAAGAATCATAAGTGTGTGTGGTTGGCGTCAGGTTTAGTTGTCTGTAGTTCTACCTCAGTGGTTTTGTTTTGCTTGAGATTGGCTTGAGCTTGATTCATGTGTTCATTTGGTGAGCGAGTATTGTGAGAGTTGAATCGTTGGGTTTGGGGCGAGAGCTCTTAGGAATCGTGTTTGAGATGGGGCTAGAACAACAACATTGGAGAGGAAATGGGCTTATTGTATTTCAGTATTGCTTTTGTGTGTGATACTACCTTTAACATGTTCAGTGATGAATTTCACAAGATTTTAGCTCTTTTTTTACTTTCTTTTTTTGGACACAGGGAAGCAGAAGACCTCTTGTTTTTGCTTTAAATTCAGTGATTTGCCGTGTTTTAAAAAATATTTCGGGTTATGTTTACCAGTGAACCTCCACCAGGTTGACCAATGCTAAACATCTGTTTTAGTTTTATCATAAAACATGGAGTTCTTGTTCTTGACACCCAAGGTGTGGTTAAGATCAAGAGGAACGTGTAGAGAGAGAATTAAGAGTTCTGGTTTGTTGAACAAGCATAACTCGCCATTTTAAGCATACTTAAAGTGTTTTGTTTAAATGTAACTATAACATTCTTGAAATAGTTTCTGCTTTTCTTCCTGGATCATGTTCTGTTGAGTAAGCTAAATCTACACTACAAGTACCTCATGTTTCACTACCTGCTTTCCACCTTTGTTGCAGTGGACCTTTGAAAAGAACTCGGTTTCTGGAGACTAAAGGGACCATTACTTTAGTTCTTGCGTGTGGAAATCATGCGCTTGGTTGTTTTTATTTCATTGTTTTTTATGCTTTTGAAATTTGACATGAGTGGACATGGGTGTAATAGTTTGCTCTATGGTTGCTTCATAGACTGTGCAGGTATGGGGGATTGATGTTCAACATTTCTTTGTTATTGAAATATTTTAAATATTTCTTTTTTTAATCCCTGTGTTTTTTATGTTCTTGCTAAGTGAAAGCTAGTTTGTCCACGCTGCTCACTTGGACCCTGAATCCTGTGTCACCCTGTGCAGCATAGTGACTAATTTTTTATTTTTATCTTTTTTAATGTTTTAGCCCTGACCTACAACCTTCTGAATCTCCGTTCAATTCCTGTCAAATCCTCACAGTTTACAATGAAATAAATAGGATCACTGTTACTTATACTGGCTCTTACCTAAGCTAAAAGCGTCACATTACTGACCAGTTGAAAAGTACCTTGAAAAGAGAACCTGGTCAAAACATTTCAGTAAATTGTGAGATAAGACTGCGTATAGTCAGGATGTGTTTGACTGGGTTGCAGTTTGTTAGCGTTTATCAAGTTTAGTCCTAAATAACCACAAATGCAGGCTTTAAGTCATCTCGCTTCTCTTTGGTGAGGCTCCTGATGCAGTCATCAATGTATTACAACCAGAGGAAGGACTCAGTGTGTGTGACTGATAGATCTGTGGACTCAGAGCAGAGGATCGCCATCTTGGCAGTCGGGGGTCTCCCACAAATGAGCACCCCAGTTGAACACTTCCTTACCCACTTCCTCTCTATGCAACCCTCGAGCAACGCTACACGCAGGCCAGTCCGCCAAGCTCTACGTCTGCATTTCACCGGGGAGAACACGCCCCCCCCCCCCTTCTTTTCCTCGCCAACACACGAGGCAGTGTGGCAGGGCGACTCTGACTCTGTATAATGTGAATATATGCTGTTCCCAATGACATGTACAGTTCTTTGTCATGGAGCTTGTTGAGCTGATGGACCCTTCAGTGAATTATGTCGCTGTTATTGTAAACAGTGGATGATTTTTGTTTTCTTTCAATAAACTCCCATGAAAGCATTATCCCTGGTCTAGTCTGTGTGTGTGTGTGTGTGTGTACTGCCCTTCACGAAGCTGCATCAACAGCATTACTGTTAATAACACACATTTCCCAAATTGCACTCTATCGTAAGGCCCAACATTTCTAATGGCACCCATGTCATGGAATTTTCACTTGATGTTCCATGTGATGAGGTGTTTCTAAATGTACCTGTCTTATCCTACTTGATGTTCCATGTGATGAGGTGTTTCTGAATGTACCTGTCTGATCCTACTTGATGTTCCATGTGATGAGGTGTTTCTGAATGTACCTGTCTGATCCTAACGAGAAGATTTTTAGTGTGAATTATGTTTCAGAGGTATGACTGGGAGGCCACTCTGAGATTGACATCAGTGTAAAATGTCAATCAGGCTCTTTTGTTAACAAACAACAGAATAACTGCACAGCTTGCTCTCATGAATGCCTTATCTCGTCTCGTCAAAATAAAATGTGGGATATTATTCCTTGCACATTCACATGATGAAGCCAACAGTACAGGTACAGCGTTTAATTTAAAAACAAATTCCGAACTCACGTTGGGTGGGTTATACATTATTTATGCTAAATAAACAGCATATTTTGAGAGACAGTTCGCATCTATATTGTTTTAAACCTTATAGGATGCAGGACGCTATACCACACCCCACACCCTGTGTCAGCTGTTGGCGCGTTCAGATGTTGCCCCGTGTCGGCAAAAAGTGTAGGGGTCCGAGGTATGTCGAATTGGCATGTCCTTTGGACACGTGGCGCCGTGTCGCCAATGTGAAGGGTACAAGCGTCCCACTAATTTTGGCTGAAATTGCCACTAATTTCGGCGGTGTGAAAAGGGCTTGTGTTTGTAGTGCTGCCCCCCTCCCTCACAAAACTGAATGAATCTCTCTCACTGGAGTGAATGTGACTACTCAGACTGCACTGTACTGATGGAGGTTGTCCCTGTGTGAACTAGAATAAGCCTGCTGTGACCGTTTCCATATTCGCAGTGTGGGTTGGCACAGGCGAGGAAGCGACAGTCTGGCTGTTGTATTTGGCTCGATACCCGTGCTAACACGCGTTGCCATGTCACCATTATGGGCTTGGACGGGATCATCCCCTCTCAAAACAACACAGCCAGCCTGGAGGGAATCTGTGCTTTGCTTTGTCCCTGTGCAGCTATTGCAGTATGGAACATTTTGTTCCCTGCTGGTGGGGCAAAAAAAGCAGTGCTGTTGAGTAGACCCTCTGTGTGTGGTGGTTGGTAGTGTTTTAAATACCAAAAAGCCAGGAAACAAGCACATGCAGACAGTGGCCCGCTTACAAAAGAGATTTAAAATCTCAACCGCACTGGGGGGTATTCCGGAAAGCAGGTTTAGTCACTTAACTGGGTATGTTACCTCAGAGCAAGTGGTGACCCCCTGAAGGAGAGCCCTGTGGGTGTGTTCTGCTAAGATCACTCCTTCTTTAGAAGCTTTACAACTCACTCAGAGTTAACGTACTGTATCTAGGTTACACACTAACCCACCTACTAAGCATACTTCCTGGTAAAACACTACAAACACTAATAAATAAAAAGTGTTTTACTTCTTCATATATCCGTGGAGAGTTTACCACAGGGGTGGACGGTGGCAATAAAACAGATGCCTTGCACTGAGTGCCCAATGCCCCTCTTGACCTCTGGGTTCCCTGGTCCCCAGCAGTGGGGTGGCCAGTGGCAGCGAAACGTGACCCTTATGGCACTTCACTGTCGTGATTACCCTAAGCGCATGTAATCTTCAGTCCTTTGTCACTCGCGTAAAGTTCAACACCTCAGGGGAACTGCTACTGCTGTCAGACAACAGCTTCTTCAGATGAGTTTATGTAATGTGTGTTTTGTGTGTGTGTGTGTGTGTGTGTGTGTGTTTTGTGTGTGGGGAGGTGGAGACAGCACTAAGCTGTGAAAACCTAGGGCTGGCTAGAGCTTTCTAAAGCTCAGGTGTCATATGCAAGTGACACTGTGTATTTAAGAACAGTGTATTTTACAAGAGCTTTTAGCATGATGCCTCAGACAAAGTTACTTAAACTGCCTGTGAACCTAAAGTAGCAACCCAGCACTTGTCAAGCACAGAAGAACATTTTGTTAGCACAGATGCAAGCTCTATAACACAAACAGTTGTCCTGTTTCCAGGGGACATCATTTAATTCTTCTGGGAGGATGAAACAACACATCAACAACAAACTGCATTTATATACCACTCTTCAAGACACTCAAACTGCTTTACAGAGAATGGTTCTCACTACCCACCAAAACAAGGCAAAGTAACCTGCAGACCAGTATCAGTAGACACTGACTGCTGTCGGAGAGCTCAGACTGCGGGCTCAATGTAAGGCATTGGTATATACACTGGTGTGGTGGGGGAGGGGTTGAGTGTGTGTGCGTGCGTGCGTGCGTGCGTGCGGGAGAGAGTGCGAGAGAGTGGGGGAGGGGTGAGCCTTGTACTCCCTGACCTCAAGGAACGAGGGAAAACGCAGATCCGCAATGGAGGTCAGTCATCTGGTCTGTTACATCAACAGCTGTAGCCGCGGGCGTGGGGGAAGGTGGCTGTGTGCACCCTATGACCCCACGCATTGTGGATGTATAGACCTATATGTAGCTCATAAAAACATGTGTTTACGAGGCTGTATTTTGGTGCCCAAAAGGTCTTTGTCCTTTTTAAGATGCTTTAAAACTGTTTTTTTACAAGGCCTGTAACAACAGTGAATGTGATCATTAGCAAACACGCAGGCAGACGCATTTGTCCAATCCTAGTGCTTAGTTATTAATAGAGGAATAATTGTATTTTGGGGGTATTTTGCTCTAAAGAAAAATGCCCTTTCATCATCTCGGTCTCCAAGTGCAGGATGCGCCTTTTTACATTAAGCTATTCCAGATCAACTGCCTCTACATGCCAAGACAAATATATTTCCCTGTGAATAGAGGTATAATAATAATAATAATAATAATAATAATAATAATAATAATAATAGACATACACATTCTTTTTTTCATTATTTTATTTATTTATTTATTTATTTATTTTGGGGGGGTGGGGGTTACAGGTCAAAGTATTCTGTGAACAAATGTGTTTTGAGGTGAATAGAGGTCCAATGATGTAATCAGTTTAACCAGTAACACAGATAAGGAGTGATTTTTGCCATGTGCAATCAACGGGTGAAGAACACACACACACACACACACACACACACACACACACACACACACACATACGGTGAGTGGATTATTAGATTATCTGATGGTAAATTAGTTTATCCAAGTACTGTTACTTCTGTTCTTGCATTATGACTGTAAACTCACTCAGGATTTCTCCAATATATTGTGCACAGCAACTTAATTTACTGACATTTGGAGCTCAGTTCTCTCAGCACGTCAATAAAAGCACTAAAATCTGTGTTTCAGGCAGCCAAATAATCATTGGACTGTGTAATGCTGCCATTTTTGTAAGCTTGCATGCATAACAAGTGTCCTAGTGTGCTATGAACCCTTCTGCAGTGTATGTAGGTTTTGCAGCTGGATGGAAAAGGACATGCAAGACTTTCAGTAAGTTACTCCCCGAAGAAGCTTTATTTTTTGAATATGAAGAAGTACAATATTCAGATGGGTTATTGGCAATTATCTGAATCTGTGGGCATCGGTTCAAAGTAAAACACACCAAAGCAAAACATTTTCCTGTGTTGTCCATTTTGCATTATATGTCTCTCTGGTGGACAGAGCCAGTAGACGACCATCGAGCCTGACCCTGACAGTAGTACTCCTTTGTCCGGTGTCGTGTTTTGACAGATGCCTGAAAAGCCTGCCATTGTGTGTTGAGTCTGGGGTACTGACGTCCTACCTGACTGCTTGTGCTATTGTTGTACTGCGCCTGTGTTTCCGCTGTCTGTGTTCAGTCTGTGCCGCTGCAGCAGGTTTAATCCTAATCTCTCTCATGTACACAAGTTTGGCAGGTAGGGCTGTGCTTTGATCCGTTCCCCGTGATTGGCCTACAGATATGCAGCTCAGACTAAGCAATTTTGGGGAGGAACACTGTCAACCCAGACTGGAATGAGCCAGCCAGCCTCTGCTCAGGGCAGAAGTATTATGGTGTAAATACAGGCTCAGGGACAAAAACCTGACCTATTGATAAGCTCACGACCCACATATGGTGTCAAGAGGAAATAGTGTGTGAGCTACTATATCACTGATGTGGTAGTAGCTTATTTGCATTCAATGAGTCAGTTCTTTTAAAACTCAGCTGGCACTGGTGTTATGTTTCAACTTGTTTCAGGATGTGGAAGCATGCAGACCAGACCATTTCCTGATGTGTCACCTGACATCAACCAGGCTGAAATGGCCTCCAGCACAGCACTGCTCCACCACACAATGTCCTGGAAGAGACCAAATTATCCACACCATTAGTAACATGGCATACCGTCAACCGTTTCACTGAATGAAAGCAACCTGTGGCAGAAACATTCAGTGCACTCCACACACACAAATACAGACACAGACACAGACACACAAACACACACACAGACACACATAGACACACACACACACACACACACACACACACACACACACACACACACACACACACACACACACACACATTTTGCTTCTTTATTTGTGTCCACAATTCAAAATAAATACACAAAGACACAAATTTGGCAGTTGCAAAAGTTGCTCAGGCATGATTCAGTTCAGTGACCACGACACTTATAAAAGTAGCAGTCTATAACAGAGTTCATGGGATTTTATGGATACACACAGCACCTTCTACGCCAAATATCGCACACACACACACACCATACACACACACACACACACACACACACACACACACACGCTTTGGGGCTAACCCAGGACAGGACAGTATAGGGATCTGTTTTCAGTGCAACTGCCCCTCTCGGGCTGCAGCTATACCTGTTTAATCTCCATTAGGTGCACAATGTTTGACCTGGTCTGGATTAACCACTGGGAAGACCTGGCAAATGGACTTTCTGCTGCAGTTATAAAAATAGTTCAAAGAACAGGGACGCCCACAAATTAGCAAATTAGTCTGAATGGATGTGCCTCATTGCTGCACTTTCCCTCTTTCTACATGCATGAACGTATCTCACTGACAAAGATGCAGCAGCGTACTCTGATGATGTGTCACAATTACTGTAAAAATCCATCAAACTTTAAAAACCAGTTAGGGTAGTAGTGGGCCTAGTATTGGGTCTGGCTTAGTTACCTCATACAGCATTCATACAATATTATGTATATACTGATTTTTAAAATGTATTTCTGATACATACTGTGGTCAGTGTCCCTGTATAAACATGTGTTCTCACGCCTGCCTATCTCATCCCACTTCCTTGTGGCCATTGCTGAAGAACACACATGGCAATGGCCTCTGCCTTCTTGCTGCGTCACCAGTCTTCCCTAAGTGGAATTGGGTCACTTTATAAAGGGAAGGCTAGTGCATCAGTACAGGAAGGAGAGGGAGAGAGAGAGAGAAAAGTGTTAGGTCTTTATCAAGATGGACTTAAAAGGCTTTAAATAAGAGGCTAAAGTCATGGACACCACCTGAAGGATGTCACTCCATTAGGTAAGGTGTAAAAGCAGCTACTCCCTTGTGCTCAGCTACAGCTTGTTGTATTACACAGCTGAATCACTTTTAAAAATGAGATGTCATCTGCCTCACTGAAGAGAGGTAACAGCACCTATTGCAGACCAAGACCTAGGGCCTGTGTTTCATTTACAATTCATCCCCACTCTTGTTAGCTAGCTGGCAGTGTCCTGCCAGAAGCTTAGATTCATTGTTGTCTACATTTTTAGAGCCCTGGACGGATATGTTTACTTTCTTACATTCTTCTTTGAAATGTATTAGATATGAACAGTGCTCACAGATCATCAGCTTTATCAAAGTGACTACAATAAAACAGGGTTGGTCATAGGCTGGCATTCATTTAGGTTAGTGTTGTTTGAGTTTCGAATGAGCACCCCTTTCCAGTAACATGAGTGCATATATGTGTGGGTGAGTGTGTGTTCTCATAACTACATCAAACTATATTTGGGAAGCATGGAAGTTAAGTCACTTATGATGATAGTTTTAAAAGACAATAACACAAGCTTGTTAGAAAAATTACACTCCAATTCAGCCCATGCTCTTGATACTAATGGGTAAGAAATTCCTATACACAGTAGCACATAAGGTGAATATGTTGTCATTTTATTGAAAACTTTAACAGCGGCAATATGAAGTAATAACTAACAACCACCAGAAAGATATGACTGAAACATACAGCTGAATACAACTGAAAATACAACCTCAATGCCGCCACCTAGTGGCGAATAAGGGGACACTGCAATAATAATGTTTTGACTTCCTCGTGTGGAACATTTCGTAAAAACGTTGTGATAGGGTAAATTCAGGTAAAGTGGGACACTTTTTAATAAAGTGCTGTTTAAACTAACTAAATCCAGCACAATGATTCAAATGTGGGTATGTTTCTCTCAGATGAGTTGTTATGAGCACATCAAAGAGTAAATTAATGTAGTTAGTTAATTTATAAGAATGTAATACATCATTGAACACAGTCTGACACCCCTTCAGCAAAATTGAAGTATTCAGGTTGAGTGGGACACTTTGTTAGGTTGAGTGGGACAGTGTGTGATAACTATGTACTGACAAGCATTTCTTTGTTTTAAAGCATTTCAAAATAGTGTGGGCCTGGCGGTGGAGGTGGATGGCGTGGGCCTGGTGGTGGAGGTGGAGTTTGATGGTGTGGGCCTGGAGGTGGTGAGTGGCCCGGGTATAAATGCAGCGTCAGTGTTGGGAGGCCCGGATATAAATGCAGCGTCAGTGTTGGGAGGCCCGGGTATAAATGCAGCATCAGTGTTGGGTGTGACCCATTAATCTTCACTTACCACAATAAAGACTTATAAAAAATGTTGTTATATTTATTATTATATATAATGTTTTTCATATGTTTGGGTGAAATTGCTGTTTTGTACATACTAACATGAAGAATAGCACTGTCCCACTCAACCTGAAACGCCCTGTCCCACTTTACCTAACACTGTCAGGTTGAGTGGGACAGTGCTAAAATTGTAATTTTTATAAATATTAAATTCAGTTTCACTTTAATTGATAGTTAATTATAGACACAGTGATAATATGATACAATACATGCTAAAACATGTATTGTTACATCATAAAGGACAGTGTTATCAACCTTAGTAGTCTAAAACAGATATACAATTGCACATGGTCTTACCATTAGGTTTCTGTGGTCATGCAATTTGAATAATAACAACAGGACTGCCTCTGTGATGGCAGACCAATGACAGTCCTTGTTTCATGTCCACTGGACACTAAGCAACAACTCAGTAACAACAGCTGTGATTGGCCAAAAAAATTAACCCTTTATTTCACCAAAAACCTTAAGTGTCCCACTCAACCTGATGTCCCACTCAACCTGAATCTACCCTATGTGTTAAAACTTACATTAATATGCTAATAAACTCCTTGCTAACTCATAGGTCAGTAACTTTGAAAAACGATTCAACATTCAAGCACCAAGACATGAACATAACCAGATCATTATATAATACAGCTCTTATGTAATGAACTAGTCCAACTCTATAAATAAATAATTAAATATATAAATCAATCTTTGATTGCAGTCAGTTCAGGTCATCCACTGTGATGACTGTGATGCGTAAATTGTTACCATTTGTAGTCACCATTGCACTGCACATTTCCAGCTGGTTCATTACAGCGCAATGCAAGCAATGCACTTTTCTTTTCTTATTCTTTTTACAGTGCAAGATGTGCTGTAAAAGGACATTTTAAGAATTTCACTTTCTTTTGAAAGTATTTTAAAGTTTTTAACTTTCTATTTGTCTGGGAAACGCTTTGTGTGACAATGTCTTGTTTTGTCCTTGTCTGAGAGGCACGATCTCTGTGTGACGTTTTGATTTGAATTTAATATCTGAGTGTTTAGCATCTATTCAAGCTTTACAAGTCCTACTACTACCACTGGGTGGGAGCATTGTTGCAAATGTTAAGTGAGTGCCATCTCTTGGCATACGCTGCTTCGCCAAAAAACTGTTAATCCGATCTGATTAATGGTGTCGAAAGACTAGCAACAAAGATAAAACTAACGGAATCTAGCTGGCAGTAGCTGGCATCTGAACTGCAATATCAGCACTCTTTGTTGACTGACATATAAATTGTCTCATTAAAGAAATCCTCCATCACTGGAACAGGTCTCAGCTGTGCAAGGTGCGCAGATGTCAGATGATCAATGGAACCTGCAAGAAGTGTTGAGTTGTAGCCTAGAACATTTTGCGGGTTGACGTTACTGTTGACATAATTTAACTCTGGCTTTAACTTGGCTGGCTAGCAAACGCTTACTATGAACTCAAGGTTGAACATGGTAAGTGAAACGCAACGTGTCCAGTTTAGGATGTCGTAGCAAAAAAAAGTTTAAGCGAATTGCGCCAACTGCACCTTGCCAAAATCTCTGCCAGACTGATGCGTTGTTATTATGGCTTATGTCAGTAGTTTCTGTACGGGCATGGCCTTTTACCAAGCTGATCACTATTATTACCCGAAGGCAACTTTGAAACAATGCTGTGCTCCTTATTTGCTTGTTGGAGCACATCCCTCTAGCGTGAGTCTTGTGCACGTTGAGACAAGCAATAAGACGGATGGGACTGAAGCAAGCCAAGTGTAGTGTTTCAGCTCTCAGAGAGAAATGGTGTGAACGGGGAAGGGAACTCCAGACAGACGATTTGTAGTTACAATAGAGTGTATGAAACACAGTATGAGTCAGTGACAACCTTCTCAGATTCCTCCCCGCCCTCTGTTTTTTTACTTTCAAGGAAGCCATAAGATCGAGGAGAACTATCTGCTGCAGGAAACTCAGCAAGACAGTAGAAAGTGAGAACAGAGGCGACAAAATGGCAGATAGCAAAGCCGTTGGCAATCTTGGTGGCAATATAGGAGCTGGAGCTGGCATATTTGCCAAACGCGTCCAGAAATCATTCAGCAGAGCGCAAGAGAAGGTAAGTGCCAAAACTGTCATGTGATAGGTTTGGCAGCAGTAATTCTGGACCAAAAACGAAAACCACTTTCGTAAAAACAGTCCGTGGTTGCCTTGATGAGATTGTCTTTCCTTCATTTAAAGACCGTTAACATAAACAGAGTGTTGACCCCAGTTGAGTGATCGATATTGACAGTGTGTGGTTGGGATGGGTGGGGACTGAAGAGAGTACACATGGAGCATGAGTTGGACTACATGTAACATCTGAATTGTCTCTATGTGTACACTAGTTAGTTTACTTTTAATTTTGACATTGTGACTGTAACGTTATTGTTATTTGCTTTACTTTATTTTGACACCCAGAGTGTGGGATGCATGTTGTGAAAAGAAAGTAGTTTTTGACATGAACAGTTTTAGAAGCAGGAGTGACCACACACAAAGAGATGTATTAAACTGGTATAACATGGAGAGCCACATGACAAATGAATTTTTAGTCTTTGTTTAAATTTAGTGAAGGACATTTGCCTTGAGACCTTTTTTGGGAGTTTGGGGCAAGAGATGTAGTGTTAATTTTGTGACTAGTGTGGAGACTGAGCGGCATATTCATTTGCAGCTGTGTGGACACAAAGCTTTGCCACTTCCTGCCTCTCTGTTCACTTCCCCTCCTGCTTAGCTACTGTTGCTGGTGGTTTGCTGTTTTTGACCTGCTTGGGGAGCCAACACACGAGTATAGTGGAGCAGTTCTCCAGCAGGCCTGCCAGAATTCAATTATATGACATTTTGCCACGTTGGTACGTGGCCGCTTATATACTGAACTGTACATAGTGTTAAGGGCACTGAAAGTATGTCCCCATATGAAGAGCTGCACTGTTACACGTTGTTGATGCTGGATTGCTTTCCAGAATCAATAGTGTGTAACCGTGCAGCATAATCCTCTGTAAAGTAGCATAATACAGTGTGCTATAGTATGGAATAGCATAGCAAGTTCGCATGGAAGGTCCCGTCTTTGCAGCCATGCTAATGCATTTGTAGTGTGTGGGTTGTGTGTGAAATGTGTGATGCTTCTTCTGTGTCTGTGACAGGTATGGCAGAAGCTGGGGAAGAGTATCGAGACCAGAGACCAACAGTTTGAACAGTGCTCTCTCAATCTCACCAAGCAGCAGGTATTGAGTCAGTGCTTTCTAACTAATACATTAGACAAGACATCGCCTAGAATTTAGTTTGTTGTGTCACTCAAAAACTGTCCAGAACAGTACAGGGTAGTCAAAGGAGCTAAGTTGTAAGCAACTGGACTTCTTCTTGGAGCTTGAAGACGTTTCACCTTTCATCCAAAGACAGGATACATGATGTATGTCAGGAACTACACGGAGGACAACATAACATGAGGTTGAAACACAGGGTTTGGCAAAAACACACCGAAGAAACTGGACTGCTATGGCGCAATGGTACTGGGCTCTGGGATGCACCCCCTCCCTCCTCGCCCAGTGCCTGGGCCTGACCCAAGGGGGTAGTAGTGTATGTCAGGGAGAAGACAACTGTATGGCAACCAATCCGTGGGAGCCTGGGGAACGCCTGTGTTTGGTAAACAGGAGGTTTGGGTGGCATAGTTCTTAAATGAGGATAATGGCCCCGCCATTAACATTAGAAAGCCTTCCTGCAGCTATCACTACCCTTTCTCCTCAATTGGCTGCCCAGATGAAAAGTTATTTCATTCAGTCTTAACTTTCAATGTGGTTATTGTTAAGTGATCTACTGTCACTTGTGATACGCTGCTCATCTGAAAACAGCATGCAGTATGCTACATGGTAGGTTAAAAGGTTTTAGGGGACACAGTTTGTAGTTTATTAATTTATTTTATCCCGTTTACATAATTTCCGTGATTAGATTCATTTGATATTTCAGTATGTTAAATGTCTTCTTAGTTTGTGTTGAAGACTGCTCGTAACACTTGCACCTTAAGGGAAATATTGTACACACATGTATCTTGGCTTTATCACAGGAAGCCACTCCACCCTTTGACATTTAGTTTTCTCATTACCACTCTCAGTTGTTGTAGCTGGTGAGCTTGCTATTATTCTCTTGCACTTTACATATTCAAACCACTGAACCAAAGGAAAGTAGCTCAAATTCCGTAATACAGTATCCGTGTTTCAGATGACCGTTTTGCACAGAAATATC
>CM050211.1:11823649-11843649 GCA_027475355.1 Coilia nasus | reverse complement strand
GCACAGAGCATCTTTGAGGATATAAACAAGGAGTTGAGGGAGGAGCTGCCGCAGCTTTATCAGAGGTAAACCAGCACTCCCAGTACACACTGAAGTGCTCACAATACTTACATACCCATCACTTTGTTGTCCATCCTGCTTTGAGTTGTATTTTATTTATGTATTAATTACCTTTGCCAGCAAAGGTTATGTAATCATCTGCGTTTGTATTTTTGTTAATTAGCAACATAACTTATAAGTTATGGATGGATTTTGATGAAATTTTCAGGGTAGGTCAGAAATGGGCTGACTGAAAAGTGATTAGATTTCGGTGGTGATCTGAGCTGCCCTGGTGGGGGTCTGCGCTCTCTGAGTGGTGTTCTAGTTCACTTATTTTTTTATTATGGCAAGTGAACCCATTTTTTTATAACACCACACACCATTCATACACACATTTTACCCCTCCTCCCTTTTACGATTACGAATCTCAGAAATCCTGTTAAATTTTCAAGGATGGGCGTGTGTGCACATGCCCATTGAGCAATATGGAATTTGAATGCACATAAGTGGATAGTTGGGATACTTGTGCAAGTGATTTGCATGCTATGCGGTGCAGTCATATGCAGCAGACGTGGGGTAAATATTTAAGCTGTCTGAATGTCTAACCAGCCATCAATTATCCAGGTCATATTTGCAGTCCAAATCTGGCTCCAATAACTTGTTTGCAGATATAAGGCCTCCATAATTTTGGCAAGACCTCAGAAACTTGCTTTCACATAAAGAAGCCCCGGTCCACATTTATGTATTTGTTTGTTTGTTTTTAAAGATACATTTTGAGATTGACCTCATCCCTTGTCATGTCTCCAATCTGCTCTTCTGTTCCTGCAGCCGAATCGGGTGCTATGTGACCGTTTTTCAGAACCTCTCCAACCTCAGAGATGTGTTTTACAAGGAGATGAGTGTGGTAGGTCTCCCTAGCTGTGCAAGCATGCTTTATGAAATCCTTATCTGATCAAAGTGATCTAACTGCCAAAAACCAACGTAGAAGGACCACTTCCAGTCCACGTAAAATAATGACTAATATTACTTTCTGTGTGTGTGTGTGTGTGTGCGTGCGTGCGTGTGTGTGTGTGTGTGTGTGTGTGTGTGTGTGTGTGTGTGTGTGTGTGTGTTGAAGCTGAATCATGATCTCTACAATGTGATGAAGAAACTGGATACTCAGCACTCAGGCAGTACCTTCATAGTGAAGGGACTCAACAGGTATATCGCGCAACCTCAGTTGCCTCTTAGATGTTACAGTACATAAGTGACCACTTGTGGAAACTGACTCAAGGGGGAGATCAGGCAGCTTTTGGTAAATCCTGATTCCTTTCTGCTGCCTGAAGTTATGTTGCGACATTCTAGGTTGGTGATAGCATGCATTGCACAATAGTGACACAAGGCTGAGTAGTTTTCCGATGTGTCACCTTAAGCAGAGAATTCAAATGGCAGCAATTGGTTCTATTAGGTGAAGAGTCAAGACAGTTTCAAAATATGTTCATGCATCAGAACTATGTAAGGCTTATGTAGCAAAATTGTTCCTAAAATCATTTAATTATGTTTTTCATAGAAACAGTAAATAATGGGTAGAGGCAGTTTCCTTGTCTGATGTGCCCCAAATGTATATTTTTTTGGTTTTTTTTACATTTTTCCTGTAATTTATTTCTGGTTGCTACTTGTTTTTGTTCTTCTCCTCCACACAATGGCTCATATAACTGCCGCCCTCCTGGCATGCGCATCCTTCCTGCGCAGCACCAAGTCCAAGAAGAGGAAGTCGCTGGTCATCTCTGCCCCCATCCCCTGCAACACGGCCTTCCCCTCCAACCACCACGGCTCCGCCCCCTCCACCCCGCAGAGGATGGCCAGCACCTCGGAGGACGGCGGCATCGCCACGGACGCAACCCCGGGCGAGGCAGCGGGTCAGACAGAGAGCGCCTCGGACCTGGAGTCCGTTAGTCTCACCGACAGCGACACGCCTTCGACCCACCGACTGTCCGTGTCATCGGAGGGGGATGTCCCCAGGACGGCAGCACCAGCCGGTGAGAACGGACACCAGGGCGCCGAGGACAGTGGGACTGGACACCAGGGCGCTGAGGCCCAAACTGAAGCTGGCACAAGCGAGCAGCAAGAGGATGCGCGGCGCTCGATGGATGTGTCTGACGCGCGGCGCTCGATGGATGTGTCTGACGTGCGGCGCTCGATGGATGTGTCTGACGCGCGGCGCTCGATGGATGTGTCTGACGTGCAGGTGGTCGTAGCAGGCGGGGAAGCACCCAAGTCACCAGGAGTGGAGAAGCCCAAGCGGCCACCTCTACCCACCGCACGCCTCTCACTGACCCCCCCGGACAGCACGCCGGCCCCGCCCGCTGACACCCCCACAGCCAGCAGTGAGCAGCAGCAGCAGGTGGAGGAGGAGGAGAAGGAGGAAGAGGAGAAGGAGGAGCAGCAGTCAGATATGGACGCCACAGAATCCCCAACAGCAGCAGCAGCAGCAGCAGGGACTCCAGCAGCCCTTGAGGAGTGTGAAGCAAAGGAGCAGACGACTGAAACGACCAAGGTCCCAGTCCCTCCCTCAGCCACGGGTGTGGACTACACAAAACCTCCTGGCTTTCTCTATAGAGTAAGCTCCTTCATTCGCTCGTGTGACATTCGATAAAGTCTGCTTGTGGTGTGTTCTGTGTAGTAGGGTTTGCCGGTTCAGTCTCGATCTAAACTGTACAGTATCTGTGAGTTGTGTGTAGTTTAGAGTGAAGCTGAATTTATAACGCAAGCAAGATGTAAAGTGTGGTGCAGCTGCAAATGTTATGATGTGACGTAACGATGGTGGGGGAGCAGTTTGGATGATTTTGTGCCCTCCCCTTATGACCCCAAAGTAGACCTGAAATATAAAAAATCAATAGATAGCTTTATATGGACGCCAAAATGAATGCCTCAAAAAGGAGTTGGTGTCCATTGGCCTTACGTCTTGCATGTGGTTTAGGTTAAGTCCGGCAGTGGTCATAACATGCTTGTGTGACTGATGTGTCACTGACGCAGGTTAAGTCCTGCAGTGGTCATAATATGCTTGTGTGACTGATGTGGTTTAGGTTAAGTCCTGCAGTGGTCATAACATCCTTGTGTGACTGATGTGGTTTAGGTTAAGTCCTTCAGTGGTCATAACATGCTTGTGTGACTGATGTGGTTTAGGTTAAGTCCTACAGTGGTCATAACATGCTTGTGTGACTGATGTGGTTTAGGTTAAGTCCTTCAGTGGTCATAACATCCTTGTGTGACTGATGTGGTTTAGGTTAAGTCCTACAGTGGTCATAACATGCTTGTGTGACTGATGTGGTTTAGGTTAAGTCCTTCAGTGGTCATAACATCCTTGTGTGACTAATGTGGTTTAGGTTAAGTCCTTCAGTGGTCATAACATCCTTGTGTGACTGATGTGATTTGATCTTGCTTCCAGTCCCGGGCCCTGGAGACTCAGGAGTCAGACGATGACCTGCTGCTGGTGTTTGAAAAAGATGACATCATCCTTGTGTTTCATGACTACGAGGAAAAGGTTTGTTTGCTTGTGTATTTATATGTGTTTTTGATGGGATAGGTGTTGGGATTTGACATGTTTTTTTTTGTTTTTAAACTAGGCCATTACTGTACAAGATGTCCCTGTCCTGTGTATGTTCTTACTTGTATCACTTGCATGAGTGACATGATGATGTGAGTTTTGGCTGCTTGTCAGCGTGACGTTTGTGTACTTTTGGGGACATTTGTGTTGCTCGGCGTAATATTTTCCTCTGGTTATGTGTGCTCCACCCCCCAGCCGGAGGGCTCGGTGTGGGGCGTGCGGGAGGAGGACTGGATCAAGCACCAGGACCTGGTTCTGCTCTCGGGGACGGTCATGGAGAACCTGATCCAGCGACTCGACGCTGACTGAAGGCCAGCTGCCCCCCCCCCCCTTCTACCCCCTTACCCCCCCATCCTCTGACTCAGTGAAGCTGCAGCCCCACCCTGTCAAGCTCAGGACCTCTGACGACATGCGTGTCGCAAGTGGCCTCAAGAAAAGAGCTCTGGTCAGCATCTGCATCTTTCACGGCTTGACACGAACAACAAAAAACTAAAAAAAAGAGACAGTCGCTGCAGTTTGCACTCTTCAGGGCTTCCTTTAGCCTGTAGTTTCTTCCACGGTGTTCAAGTGCCTTGTTTTCAGACAGACAGACACGGTCAGACCAAAGACCATTGCCAGTGTTATGCAGATGGAATGTTTCGGGTGAAAATATGATCCAGTTCACGTCATTCTCACGAAGGTCAAGGCCATTCTTGTGCAAGACTCTAAACTGGCTTCATTGCAGGTGTTACGTGGTGAAGAGAGCTACAGAATTAGCTGAAATCCACAACTGTTTCTTTTGTTTTACTGGGTTGCTTTTTAAAACTGTGAAAGTTGTTACATTTTTGTATGTATCTCCTGAATGTATGTTTTACCTGAATGTTTTGTACAAAATATAAACCAATGTAATTGCAAACTTTTGTCATAAGTGATGTTTTCTCTACAATAAAGTTACTTTAACCTTACTTTTATCTGTTGTTTTGGATTAACTGTCACTGAAAAATTTATATTTTTATAAGTTGTTTATAAATGAATCAAGAACAAAATGACAGAATTTAGACCAGCAATAAGTCATGCACTAATATTTGGTGTGTTTATCGCCCTCTGGTGGTGAAATGCAGACACTTCAGCAGACATTGCCTTTTCGGCCAGGGGGTGAAGAAGCTGATTGTTTGGGGAAGTGAAAAGAATGCTGACGATTTGAAATTCTCAGGCCTCCCTTTACAAGAATCATATCTGCCTGAAGCAGAGCCTGGTCTCTTCATAGCCAACAGTACTGGTACACCAATGCTACAGGTTGCAGGGTTGTCCTGTACAAGTGGGAGATCTCGTGTTTCGTGCACATAAACCTCCGGTCCAACAGCATCATGCTGGTCGACCACATCCACTGGCTCTGTAGCATCAAGCACAGTGTGAAGCACATCTGGTGAAGGACCTGAGGTATTCTGCTTCTGGATGTATGGTTCTGCACAGTGTGAAGCCCTTTTGGTGAAGAATCTGAGGTATTCTGCTTCTGGATGTATGGTTCTGCACAGTGTGAAGCCCTTTTGGTGAAGGACCTGAGGTATTCTGCTTCTGGATGTATGGTTCTGCACAGTGTGAAGCCCTTTTGGTGAAGAATCTGAGGTATTCTGCTTCTGGATGTATGGTTCTGCACAGTGTGAAGCACATCTGGTAAAGGATCTGAGGTATTCTGCTTCTGGATGTATGGTTGTACATGGAGGGATGAAGGTAGATTCCTCAAATGCTTTACAAGCAAACATGGCAGTGGGAGGCGTTGTGCTAGTAAACACAACAAACACTGTGACAAATGTATAATACACATGTAACACATGTATAATAATAAATAATAAATAAACAAACCTGACAAACGTTTTTGAACATCTTAACACTGCAATTACAAACCCACACCCCTTACCAATCACCACCTATCTAATCTCTTAATTATTACCACCCTGACAGCTCCCCCCGAACAAAACCCATTACAAAATGATTGAAACATTCTAGAACACAGGAGGGAGCAGGAAACAACCATCCATGCACAGAGGTATGCAGGCACACACACATACACTCACAGATAGAGAGGGAGAACTCAGGGGAACATGGGGCACAGTCTATATAGTAATGCAGGCAGCAACAGCACTACACTACACCAAGCGGTGGCACCATGCTGTCCTCTGGTGCAGGTGGCTGGTGGTCTTGAGTGCTTCCTGTCTTCTCTCCTCACATTGGTCGTCAGGCACCGGCAAAGGGCTAAGATTGTGCTGTTGTTGAGTCTGTAGGCCTGTCATCCTAGTTCTAGTTTTCTCAGCGCTGGAGAGCAATTTGTATTCATCTAAGAACCTGTAAAAATGCACCAGAATGCACGAAATTACATCTAATTTAAAAAAACAAATCTGAGGGAGGGCCAAACAAACATGACACATGATTTTAATACCCTTGCTTGATCAACACACACTGGATCGAGGTACATTGCTGTGTTGTTGGCCATGGTTCTCCATGGTGTGACAATCAAAAGTGATGCCCTGACCCCGTGTGAAGCCGGCTACAGAATCACAACAGCAGAGGGATTTGTGGGAATGCATTTTATTGCTTCATTTTGCAGTTTGTATTGTGTAACATACACAAATGAATTCAAACTAGAATCATTGTCAACAATTCAATCACTTAAAAATCTCTGCCTGTGTTGAGACAAAGAGGTCACAAAAATGTCAGTCTTTATAAAAGTCGCTGACATCATTATATCACTGGTTTCACAAAAACCATATAAAAGCACACTCCTGTCAGGGGAGTTCACACGAACTTTCCTCATCATGCCTCACCGCATGAGCTCCTGGCAGGAAAGGAATGTTTTACAGGAAAGAAAACTTTGAAACAAGTTTTGGCATTTCACATAAATAGCAAAAGCTGACTGGCTGTCTAACATTAGACAAAATTATCATGGAGTGCCATAAAAAATAATGGCAACACTAGATGTGAAACCATCTTCTCAGAAGACATAGTGCACAGTGTGCATTGTTTTGATTGCAAATAATCACTAAAGTTACATTTCAGGAAATATTTTGCAATTAAAATAAAAAATGGTCTTGTAAAACAATGGAAACCCATTATGAAAGGTTTAAGGCTCAAAACAGCCGTTTTAAATGTTCTAAAATTGTAGTGTTTATCTTCACTGAAGACATACAATTACAATACTTTGCAAAATATGTATTCTCACAACAGCATTATAAAACCTCTTTTATCCAATCACCGCAAAGGTTTAAAGATAGTAACATGTCCTTGAATTTTACATTCTGACCAATGAGGTCACAGTTGTCCACATCTTGACAGTGTAGTATTCTACCATGGCCTCCAGAGGGCGGTCTTGGCTGGATGTTTGTCTTTACTCTGGACAGCAGAGCTCAAATGGCACTGGGCTCTTTGCCACCTGCTGTCGTCAATGGGTGGTTGCAGGCTCTGGAACTGGGTCAGCTGTTTGCCATGGACAGAGGTGTTGTCTGGGACATGCTTGCCATGGAAAGAGATGTTCTCTGGGTCTTTAGACAGGAAGTGCATGACCTCTTGCGAACACTTGAAGAAACCCTGGCTGGCAGCATCACGGTGGGGAGAAGCTTTTGTCCTCTGAAGATGCTTTCTCAGGAGGCAGACGGTCATCTCCAGGATGTCAGCTTTCTCCAGCTTGGAGTCGGGATGCTGGTTAGGGAGCTGAGGACCCAGGAGAGCCTTGAGTTCCTCGATGCTGTTGTTGATGCGATCTCTGCGCAGCTTTTCCACAATTGGTTTTCTTATCTAGAAAGAGAAAGAAAATGCCATAAATACATTTGGTCTCTAGATAAATGCAAAATATCTTTGGTAGTGAAAAACCTCAATAATAAAAGCAATGATTGATAATTACCTTATGAGTCAAACTCTGTAGCTTCTTTGGGTGATCTGCTGTAGAGGTGATTGTAGGTGTCATAGCTGTAGCTGTAGTAGATCTCTCGGTAGAGTGAATCTGATCAGCACTGGCTTCATCTCCCCTATTTACACTCCCAAATCTCCATGTGAATGTGTGGGTCTGGGGCTAGTTGGAGTTTCTCACAGTCAGTAGCCAATGGCTGAGCTGCAGAGGACAATGAGGAGTGTGGAGCTGCCACATGCTGGATTCTCCCATTGCTGGGGGACAATGGTCAAACCTCAGGGGAACAGAATTGACCCTGTAAGGAGAGTAGTGTAAACTGCTTCCTGATGTTGGTGTCAATATTACTAACAAGGCACACGTTTGTCACCACTGTGTGAAATTATTGTCATACCGGTTCTTTAACCCACTGTGACACCGTGTGCCTACTTGTACATTATTGCCCATATTGGGTGCCTGTATGTATATTGTATATTGTTGTCCCTACTGTGCAATACAAGTACACATACTTGTTTAGTCTATTGTATTTATTGTATTGTATTATGTTCTGTGTTATGTGTATAGAGAGCTAACATCTGCCGGAGTCAAATTCCTTGTATATGTAAGTATACTTGGCCAATAAAGCTGATTCTGATTCTGATTCTGAAATGGAAAGTGTGTTTAGTGCCCTTTGAAACACGTTTGTCTAGGGTTTACTGTTGAATATATTTTGAAAAGAAACACCATGACATCATAATAGCAGAATATTTGGGTTTGCATTTATCATATAACATGCATGTTGTGTGGATTAGACTCTTTTGTATGAACGAATGTTTCATTTGTCTAAACATGCAACATGTACCTACGTATGTATTGTTGCCTAGTATGATGTTCTCTACACATCTGTTAGCTATTATGTCCTCCTTTTGTAAGTCGCTTTGGATAAAAGCGTCTGCTAAGTGTAATGTAATGTAATGTAGTATGGGCTGCTGTTTTTCCAGTGTGTCCATGTCTTGCATTGATTAATGCAGCGCGTGCCTACTCCCCTGTGTGTATCTGTGGAATCCCCAGTGGAGCTGTGGAGGACAATGACCCAGGAACTGGGACTCTCCTCTCCACCGCTTTCCCACACTCTGCCCATTGATAGACGCTCTGCTGAACAATAGGGGTGTGCCTTGAAGGGGTGTGCTACAATAGGGGTGTGCCCTGTAACTCCAGACCATCTGCAGATGAGCGATTCCTTATGATCTCTCTTCAGGCTGAGATTCTCTCTGCTCAGACTACAGAATTACACAGATTGAAATTAAAGCAACACTAACTGTTTTTTTCCAACCTTAAAATAATGTTTCCCAAATAATTTCAGTGGTTCATCGAATTGTAACATGGTGAAGTATCCCTCCATGGGATAACCGCACTAAGTAAGTTTGGAGGGGCCACCCTCCATGGGATAACCGCACTGAGTAAGTTTGGAGGAGCGGACCGTCTCTCTGTAGTTCTCTGTGAGAGACAATTTTACTTCCAACCTGTAGGGCGAAGACGGCAAAGACCGAAGACGAAAACTAGTTAGTGTTGCTTTAACTTCATATCCCTAAGTTTTAACATGATGACACACCAACTGATAACTGATTTTGTGTGGAGATGAATCTGTTTTAAAGAAAATTAAAACAAAGTTTAAGTAATTAAAAGTAATTAAAATTGATACTTTAGGCATGGGAGGGGGAGGGTGGAAATTGAAATTATGGATGTTGTTTGCGCAATTTGTCACAGAATGGCAACAGTGATTTTCCATGAATTACAACAACACTTAAACTTCGTTAGTCAGCCAGCTTACACTCCACCCCAGTAGGTGAAATCTGTGCCCATTGTCCCTAGGAGGCCTGTGAGAGAGTCCAGCACGCTTTCCCACACTCTCTCCATTCACTTCGCTTCAATAGAGCAACAATAGGAGTGTGTCTCATTACCCCTCACGTTAGTCAGGGAGCATCACCCCCTGGTGCCCAGCTGTGCAGCGGGGAGGCACACAACAGCAGCATCACACAACAGATATCAAGCATTTGATATGGACAAGAGGACAAGTGAAATCAGAGCTTTCTATCAGAGAGAATATAGCGTTCAAAACCACTCATGAGTCAGGTAATAGACCCCTCATCAGACCAGCTGCTGGGTAGGGGTGATGGAGAGAGACCCACAGACCCACTGTGTGGATGTGGGAAAGGACTGACCTCGAGAGAAGACGTAATCTGCTGCTTCATGCTGAAATCAATGATGATGACACATTCTATACTACTGACACACTTAGACATCCTTTGATCATCACAAATCTGTGTTTATGCTTATAATATTCCAAAATCAGTTGGGTATACAAATGACAAAGACAAAAATACAAAATAAAATAAAAGAAAAATAGAATCAACAAAGGCTAGTGGCCGAAAAGTAGTATCGATTTATTAAAAATAGATTTAACTTTGTGAAGTGCGCCATTTAAAAAAAAAGTAGGCATGATCTCCTCTTTTTCCAGTTACAAATGTCTTGCTTCACTGCACTGCATCATATTAAAAAGCAAGAAGGAGGATTCCTTTTGACTTCCATTAATAGAATGTTTTCTGTGTTTTTTGCTGATAGGACTTTTGGCCCCATTACAAAAGCTCCCCAAAATTTACTAATGTCTAGGTATGACAGTTCAGCTCTTCCAGATGATTGTGACAGAACACTAGTTGAACCTAAATGTTTCCCTTTCGAATTTATAACCATTCATAACTTTACAGTTAAATAATACTGTTGAAGAAATACTATTTGTACAGTGTGCTTGTTTAAAACTCTAGGATATACAGTAACATTTCAAATGCCTTAAGTTTATGTTAAATGGTAGCCTGGTAAACCCGCCCCTCGTACTTCATTTCATTTCGTGCAGAGGGTCTGGACCGGAGTCTCTTGAGGAGCATTTGGCAAGTCGCAGAAAGTACGATCCAATCAGCGAACAGAGGGTGTGTTCATTAGCTGTGACGTTGACCTTGTGTGCTACATTTGAATTGTAGTGCGTAGGTAGGCTAATTGCATACGTGACGACCAGGCGTTAGCGATTGGGTAAAGGCAGAGGCACTTTTTTTAAACTTCAGCAGAGTCCACACCTCCAGCAAATCGTTGACGGTCTCTGTTCCAGACCCTCTGCACGAAATGAAATGAAGTACGAGGGGCTGGTTTACCAGGCTAGTTAAATGGTGTAATAATGGCAAATGTCGGTCTTTGTATCTAGGACAATATTCTGGGGTGCAAATAACACCAAGAAAGGAAAATGTGTTGAAATGTATTTTTATTGCATTTTGGCCTGAAAGAATGAGGCCGTATGAGCACACATGTTCAGATTAATTTGAACGAGTAGGCCTATCATTGCTGACATTGCAACATCACCATAACAGCTGAGTCTCCATTGGGACAACATAGTCTTACTGTCCCAAGTCTCCACTGGGACAACATAGTCTTACTGTAAACAAGATCTGCCTTCATGCAAGGCATCACATTTATATTAAGATGTTTGCGAGCATCTGGACAATTTAGCCTCCTTCCAGCGGAAGGTAACATTCTGTTTTCTTGAATTTCAAGAAAGGAAAATTTGTCTCATTACAAGACGTCTTTATAAAAGAGTAGTCCTTCACTGAAGGTAATTTTACAGGTAATGCTTTAGAAAAAGCTTTAACATTTCCTACAAATTCATAACATTTCACAGACTTTGTAAAAGAAACATCATGGTCTACCATGAAAATTACGTCAACAATGCATATTGTCAACTGTCTTCACAGAAGACAGGTATGTATGCAAACACATACATATGATTCCTTCAAAAAGAATAATAAGAAATACATTTTGAACATTTCACATAAATAAAACACACGATTATTTCACTAAAATGAAATAAATGGTCTTGTAAAACAATGGAACCTACATTTAAATGTTCAATTTGAATACAATGTGTGCAATTCCTGAGAATTGGTGTTTTTGTCTTCACAAAAGACAGTTAAAATTGTAGTATATCGCTCCTGATGAAAACATTATTTGTAGTGTCTTTAAAGTGTATGCCTTCACTGAAGACAAGCTCAGATAATCAGAAAAAAATATCTTTTTTTGAAAAAGAATTCTGCCCATTGTATAATACAATACAGCTTTGGCCCCTGCACTTGCAGGCTTGACTAATGTGAAATGTCCTCAAACTTTCATCCTTGACCCAGTTGGTCATGTAACTGGGTCCCTTCTGTGTAGTTATCTACCCCCAGGGCCTCCAGGGGGTGCTCTGCTGTTTGCCCTGAACAAACTGGACAGAGACCAGCTGGTACTGGGCACTCTTTCCTCTGCAGTCTTCACTGGGTGGTTTCAGTGTCTGGGACTGGGCCAGCAGCTTTCCATGGGGACCTGTTTCGCCTGAGTCCTTGGACAGGAGGTGAACAAAGTCTTGAGCACACCTGGACAAACCCTGGCTGGCAGCTTCAAATGAGGATGAAGTCTTCACAGACTGAAGATGCTTTCTTAGGAGGCAAACGGTCATCTCCAGGATGTCGGCTTTCTCCAGCTTGGAGTCGGGCTGCTGGTTAAGGAGCTGTGGACCCAGGAGAGCCTTGAGTTCCTCGATGCTGTTGTTGATGCGATCTCTGCGCAGCTTTTCCACAATTGGTTTTCTTATCTAGAAAGAAGTAAGAAGTTATGAATACATTTGGTTTTGCAATTATAATCGAAATATATAACACTTCAAGGTAGATTCAAGGTAGATGCAGAGATGTTGGAAATGTAATTTACCTTGTGGGTAAGACTCAGATATTCCTTTGGGTGATCTGCTGTAGAGGTGATTGCAGGCGCCATAGCTGTAGCTGTAGTAGATCTCTCTGTAGAGTGCATCTGATCAGCACTGGCTTCATCTCCCCTATTTATACTCCCAAATCTCCATGTGAATGTGTGGGTCTGGGGCTGGTTGGAGTTTCTCACAGTCAGTAGCCAATGGCTGAGCTGCAGAGGACAATGAGGAGTGTGGAGCTGCCACATGCTGAATTCTCCCATTGCTGGGGGACAATGGTCAAACCTCAGGGGAACAGGTGCTGGGTTGGGGGTGATGGAGAGAGACCCACAGACCCACTGTGTGCATGTGGGAAAGGACTGACCCTGAGAGGAGACTTAATCTGCTGCCTGATGCCGGGGTCAGTCATGTTGGCACACTCTATGGCACACGCAACTTCTCACTGTGTACTAGTCAAACACCAGAGCCAGTTTTAATATCTACAATTAATACCTAATGTCTGTTATACTCTCACTGTGGTCCAGTTGATGATGTATGCTTAACCATAGAGTCAAAAACTGCCAGAAGCAAAAATTCCTTGTGTGCGTGAGCATGCCTGGTCAAATAAAGCGGATTCAGATTTTTCACACAAGCAATTATGACAAAACACATTCATGTAAAAGTGAGCAGTATTATGGTATTATGATATAGTTTATATAGAATTAAATGATACATAAAAGATGTACATAAGAGAAAAATATTTGTGATATAATTACAATGATGTATTTTCATCCATTATATTATATCATATTCATCTAAATAGTTTGATTTGGCTAATTGGCTCATAGAAAATGGAGGGAAAAAATGGAGGGAAACCCTTCTCTAGAATGTGTGGGTCACCAGATGTAACATCTGTCATCCTCTGTCTTGCTGGTAGAGCGCTCATGCCCCCTTTCACACACTTAGGTCTCCATGCATCACAAAAGGTCTTTGCAAGCCTTTCTTACCCCTCTAAGCACTGTTGCTAAAGAGTGGCAGCTAGGTGTGCTGTTTGCTGCAAATAGAGGATGACATCTTGAGCCATCTGGAGAGAAAGAATCTGATTGTGGGATTGTAAAGGAATGACACTAATGTAAACCGAGAAGACGTTTAATCACTGCCATGGTATGACCATGGTGTAGATTGTTGAAATTAACTAAATATGCAGTTTTCGTGAGCTTTTTTTAAATCACCTCACCACTAATAGCCTACATGAATATTTTGTCAGGTTGTATATGTTAAATCTAATTAATTGAGCATTTTCAACAAAAATCCCACTAATCCCCTTTTTTGTTTCAGCTACTTCGACATGAATTCACTCAGTTGGGGCATATTTAGAGTCAACATGCTTTACCATGCAAGAGAATGTTTAGATTTTGACAGTTAGCATGACCATTAGCAAATACTGTCACGAGCTACTGTGTCAATAGACTACCGCATTATGTAATGCTACACGTGCCTACTCCCCTGTGTGTATCTGTGCAATCCCCAGAGGGACTGTGGATGCTAATGACCCAGGGACTGGGACTGTCCTCTCCTCGGCTTTCCCACACTCTGCCCATTGATAAGACCTCCGGTGAACAATACAAGTGTGTCTTGTTAAAGCCAGACCATCTGTGGGGGTCTTGTAAGGGAGTTAGGCCCTCAGGCTAAGACGGTCATGTACGGACATGTTTCTAAAACCACGTTTTATCAAGAATTAAGAAAATTCAGATGAACATCTTTTTTTTAACTTTGCCATGATGCATTTGTCAAATTAGTTTGTGGATTTAAAGTCCGATTATGGATATGGCATCTGGGGCAGTAGAGTAGTAGTAGAGATACTTTATTTATTACGAAGGAAATTAAGGGAGCTGGCATTTAACGAGCTACATGTGTACCTTCTATTCTAAAGAGCCATCGCGTAAGACACCATGACTACCCAAATAAAACTTTAACTTTTTAACTAGGCAGCACAACCTACCCTCTACTGCAGTGATAAATGGAAGTTGAATCCCATTATCCCCTAGGAGGTCTGTGAGAGAGTCCAGCACGCTTTCCCACACTCTCTCCATTCACTTCTCTTAATGGAGCAACAATAGAAGTGTGTCTCATTAACACTTCACATTAGTCAAGGGATTTTATCCTGCTGCTTTACAATGATGATGCAAAAAGGCTAGACTTTTGGAAAGAAGTTTATTTTGCTACATTTTTTGTATTTTGAAAGGCAAAAGGCAAAGGGTGTTTGTCTTTACAAAAGGATTTCTGAGAAAGGATAATCATTGAATGAAGACAAGCAGGTAAACATTATTACAAAATAAATATTACATTATTACAAATTATTAAATAGATAGAAACTGGGAAATTACAGAAAGAATAGCATGTAGAGAAATAGAATTGGCAAATAGAAAGATAACGTATATCTTGCAAATTATGTGCAGTAAAATAGCCCAGGTAACCTTGTCCAGGGCTGCTTTTGACATTGGTGCTTCATTTGGTGATACTAACAGGAATATTGAAAGTATTTTAGAGCGTGGGGCAGTGATATATTTTGGTGCTGTGGTGCCCCTGTGAAGTCAGGTAACCCACCTGCACAAATACACCTGGGACAAGTTGGCCTGGGGCTGTTGGAGAGACCCACAGAGCCTGGGTTGGATGTGGGAAAGGGTTGGATGTGGGAAAGGGTTGACCCCGAGATGAGACTCTATCTGCTGCCTCGTGTTAGGTTAAATGTCCCTGACCAAACATGTTCTCTTCAATGATGTGCAAACTCTAAAAGTCTGCTCCCTAGGATGACATTGTCCTTTCGCCTGCTTTAAAGGTAGGGTAGAATATGATATACATGTTTGTTGCAAGAATACTAAGATTCAAACATCCTCACTCCGTTTGAGCTTAATACGCACAATAAAAATCTAAATGCTGGAGGGTAAATAGCCCATGTAGTGGTTTTATGCTTGCTGCAGCCTGATTGGACAGGCCCTTACAGAAGCTATAGGTGGCTGCCACATGATGCACTTTTTGTTGTGTTTGTTAGAGAATCTCATGTATTCATATCTGTCAAAGACAATTTAGAGAAATGAAACAAAAACGTTTCTACAATACATTGCATCCCAGGCCTTTAAGAGGCATTAATCCATGTAGATGAAACACCATTTTACTTAACTGAAAAAATTCCCTTCAGCTGCTGTGTAATCTCTTTTGTTGGCAGTCTAGGTACAAAAGCCTGCTTATGTCCTGCAGTGACTGGCCAGCTCACCTGCTGTGAATAAGGAATGACATCACACACCATTTGGAGGGAAAGGACACCATTGGTTGTGTACACAATTAGGAATTTGAAAGTAAGCAAGCAAGTTAATAGGTCTGAATAAGTGTGTGTTACAGAGCTGTGGCTGTTCCATCCATGCTTTCACTAGACCAGTCTTGTCTACTCTAGCTATACATAATGCTGATTGTGGCAGGATGACCAGCGATGGAGCAGACAAGAGATAGTATTTGCTAAAAACGTTCTTTTTATTTTTTTTTCTTCTTTTTCTATTTTCTAAAAGTGCAAGTATTTACAGTGACAAAAACCCCCGAAACCAAAAACTGAGAAAAGCAAAAGAAAATAGCAAGATTGCCAGACTATGTCCTCAGACTCTGAACAAACACTTACAATCGACTTCACCATCAGACAGCTTTTCACCACCACGCTCAACCTGCAAATGAGGCACTGGGCCTTATACAGAATCAGGCTACCTGTAACCCCTCCCTCAGGTTAGCCCCATTCACAAAAATAATCAATCAACTCCAAAATAATATTATAACTACAAATTAACAATTTAAAGAAATAAACACAAAATACATAAACACCCAAAACCATCTGCATTCACCAAAACCCTTTCTGTGCACATTAAAATACATTTTCTTCATCACCGCTAAAACACCCCTGTTAAAATAGTTCATCCCGCCAAACCCCCCGGGAAACCTCCTATTTACAGTGAGTGAACCCAACCATCGGTTTCCCCAACCAGGAAGTGCGTGAGTGCATGTAATGACGGTGAGTACAGATACTGAAATGTTTTACAAAAGTTGAAACCCAATAAATATACATGATGTGAAACAGCCAGTTTGTACAGTTGTGATTCTTTAACCCAAATAGTTGCTAAAACAGATGAGATGTTGTAATGAATGACGATATGAAATGCATGTTTGAAACGCGAGTGAATGTAAGTGTAATTGTTACTTCAAAAATGCCGGTAGGCCTTTCCCTGCACTCCTTCGTAACAGTAGTAAAAGGTTATGGCAAATGGTGGTAAATGACGGTGAACAATGAACCAGAGAACTTAAAACAGTACATATAGAAACGGATGGATAGTGAGACAACCGGCGTCAGGGCAGCATGGTGTACAATGCCGGCAAATGGCTGCCTACACGCCATTGTTGCGTGAGCGTCACGGCTAACCCGTGACACTGATTATGAAGGCAATGAAATATAATTCCTTGTTATTGATCTTAGCCTACAGTTCTGGCATCTGGTATGGAAGACTATTCCAGAACATGAAAAGTAGTATGTTAAAGTATTCTGGATAATGACACAAAGACACCGGGAATGTTTTTGATGTTAGATATTTTATTGTGTGTTTCAGCATAACATGCTGAAAATGGCATAATTATAATGTATGTGTTCAAACAATTTGAACAAAGACCAGTGTTAACAACAGCTTAGTCACCATTTAGTCAAATGTTTTAAAAAGTCCAGTCTTCGTAAAAGACATTTACTATCAGAAACATTCGTTATGTTTCAAAAAGTCATATGAAATATGTCTTTCAATGAAAGGTAAAGTTTACTGTTCTTAAATGTTAAGAAAGTTAAGTATATCTCCATTTTACTGTGGAGATCTTTGTAAATAGACCTATCCTTCACTGAAGGACATTTAATAACAAACTCAAACATTTTGAAATAATAAAGCAAAAAAACATATGTCATAGAAATACTGATAACAGATTAATGTAATAAAAAATCTAATGTAGAATACAGACAATTATATAAACCTTGTTTATAATGTCTTCCCAGAAGACATTCAAGTCACAATAGCTTGCAGACTTTCAATTCTTTAACAAGAATCACTGAAAAAAGAACTGAACATTTCCAAAGAAATAATTAAATTCAGAACATCTGATCTCGTTTAACAATGGAAATATATTAGGTATGTTTCAATTTGAAACCAAAGTGAAGTGTATGCCTTTGTTGAAGACAAGTTGAAAAATATCTTTTCTTGAAAAAGAATTTTGAGCATTTAATAATGCAATAAAAGTTCAGCCCATGTTTGCAGGCTTAACTAATGTGTAACTGAGGTTTCCTCTGTGTAGTTTTCTGCAGGGGCCTCCAGGGGGCACTAATGATGGAATGCTTGTCTGTTGTGTTTAGTAGAGTGTGGCTGTCACTGGCCACTCTCCATCCTGCTGTCATCACTGGGCAGTCGCAGGGTCTGTAACTGGATCAGCAGCTTGCCATGGAACTGTGTTTTCTCCTTGGACAGGAAGTGAGCGACTTATTCAGCACACCTGAAGAAACCCTGGCTGCCAGCCACAGAAGAGGGTGAAGATTTTACAGATAGAAGATGCATTTCCAGAATGTCGGCTTCCTCCAGCTTGGAGTTGGGCTGCTAGAGAAGTTGTGGACCGAGGAGAACCTTCCTGTTGAGTTCCTCAATACTGTTGTTGATGTGATCTCTCTGTGTTTTCACAGCTGTAAAATGAAGATATGCTTATTACACCTGTTCTTTAATTGCAAAGTGTCATGTCTACAAAGAAAGTTAACATCAAGGTTGGAAGATGTAAAGTTCTGCTATTTACCTTGTGGGTCAGATTTAGGGGCTCCTTTGGGTGATCTGTAGGCGTCATGTCTGTAGCTGAGTAGATCTCTCTGTAGAGTGAATCTGATCAGCACTGGCTTCATCTCCCCTATTTATACTCCCAAATCTCCATGTGAATGTGTGGGTCTGGGGCTGGTTGGAGTTTCTCACAGTCAGTAGCCAATGGCTGAGCTGCAGAGGACAATGAGGAGTGTGGAGCTGCCACATGCTGGATTCTCCCATTGCTGGGGGACAATGGTCAAACCTCAGGGGAGCAGGTGCTGGGTTGGGGGTGATGGAGAGAGACCCACAGACCCACTGTGTGCATGTGGGAAAGGACTGGCCCTGAGAGGAGTCTTAATCTGCTGCCTGATGCCGGGGTCAGTCTTGCTGACACACTCTATGGCACACGCAACTTCTTACTGTGTACTAGTCAAACACCAGAGTCAGTTATAATATCTACAATTAATACCTTATGTCTGTTATACTCTCGTTGTTGATGTATTTATGTTGTTGACTCTGTAGTCCGGAAGCAAATTCCTTGTGTGTGTGAGCACGCCCAGTCACATAAAGCGGATTCTGATTTTTAACAAAAAGCAATTATGACAAAAAGCATTTATGTAAAAGTGAGCAGTATTATGATACAGTTTATATGGAATTACATGAAACACAAGAGCTACAGATCAGTAAACATTTGTGATATAATTTCAATGATGTATTTTCATCCATTATATCATATCATATTCATCTAAATCCTTTGATTTGGCTACAGTATTAGTTATTCACTGATTTTTCTTTTTTCTTTTTGTCAGTTGACTGTATCAGTCATCTGATCATAAGGGATTGTGAATCATATGTATTGTACTTGTTATGCCAATCCCAAATAAGTCCTAAATTGGATTGTCATTAATAATGAT
The DNA here is from genome assembly GCA_027475355.1 of Coilia nasus. Lineage (NCBI taxonomy): Eukaryota > Metazoa > Chordata > Actinopteri > Clupeiformes > Engraulidae > Coilia > Coilia nasus. The sequence goes on along the minus strand of CM050211.1, from coordinate 11,824,640 downwards.
TGCTGTATCAGTACAGCATAAAGTAGAATTAAGTACTTTGGTTTGAACTCTATGTACACAGAGAATAAACACTTATATATAACAATGCTGATTCCAGAATTTAAAAATGCAGTTGTCTTAATTTTTTTTCTGAAACTGTACTGCCATAGGTTAATGATTAGCCTCACTACAGACTTTGTGTTACTGCTCAATTTCATTTCGCATTGGCATGTAGTCTGACAACGCCCAGCATCTCCCAGATTCGGTCAACCAAAAGCAACCAGAAAGCTAACCAACAAGCATGGTTTACATGGCTTAATATTTAAACCAGTATGCAGACAAGTAATGCCATGAACCAAGAAAGTTGCCCCACTAGCTTGCTCTTGATGAGGCTTGCAGAAAGCTAGTACAATTAACGAGGGTTGTGTGACACCGAGGTAATAGTCACCCACCAGGTGTGGGGACTGTCATTTATCATATCTTGTTGCAAGTTTCACATGTTAATGAAACTTTCCCCAATAATGCGCTGCCAGACTCCGAGGCCCTGTCTATGTAGGAAAACAAAGTATCAGAGCCTCATGTTACCAAGGTGGTTAATGACATGATTGTAAAGCTCTGAAAGAGTTGAAACACTATTGACAGTTTATTTCTGTTTATTTCGGTGTTGGAGAATTGCCTGTGGAACCATTCAACATCTAAGGAGAGGGGCTTTGAAACCTGCCAGACCATTCACGTACCAGCCTGATCACCTCAACGTCACTCTGCCATCCATGCCCATGTAACTCCTCTGCCCTCCAACATCATCTCCATCTCCTCAATTTGCTTCTGAAAATGACTCTCCCACATACTCACTCATTTACCTCTTCACTCAATCATTCACTGTAAAAAAAAACACAGAAATATATACTAAGAGGCAGGCAGGCATACACCCACACCCACACCCACACACACATTCATTCACTGACTTGAAACAGACACATACACCCAGAAGCACACTGGATGCACAAAAACA
>CM050211.1:11711149-11816149 GCA_027475355.1 Coilia nasus | reverse complement strand
ACTCCTGACCAGGAGCAGAAGGCCCAGCTCACTCTCTACCAGTAAGGGAGGAGGGCCCTGTGTTCAGGAATATCCCCTTCCTGTACACAGCAATCCAGACTATTTCCATTTCAATAACTCACCTCCACATTGTAATTATCTATCCAGTCTATAGTATCACATGAAACACCCATTCTGATCATAACTGTTTGAAATAATGGTCCACTTTATAGGTTGTCGTACTTTGAATAACACATTTTTTGTTTGGAAATGTGTTTCTGTTTGCTATTGTCTTCAGTGTCTCCGATGCTGAAGGCATCATGAAGGTCACAGAGATCGGGACTCGGCCACTAGTGCAAGACTTACTAAGCCATGATGTATGTGTATTTCATTCTTCAGATTCACAGATTCAGGCTCTAATTTTGTATTTTGGTGTGTTGCAACCTATTTTAACAAATGAAATGTGACAGAGTCTGTACTGTAGACTACATATACTGTAACTACTGTAGACCACATATACTGCAAATAGTGTAGCACTGGGCACAGCACAGCACAGCAGTTAGAACCTCTAGGCACCTGTGCTGTTTGGTAATGCCACAAGAGTAAACAACTATTCCAAAACAGACACCCGGGTAAAGGTGTAATGACGGAGCAACACAACACCATGCATAATGATGGACAAACATGCTGACACACTTGAGAAACACACCCCCACACACTGACCTGTAATGGGCAACAGAAATACAGTATGCACTAACAGACACACATAAATCAAGACACACATTCTAACATGGAACATTTACATGAATGTAAGCATTTGCATGCACAACACAATGCACAACCTCCCTTCACATGGCAACAGTTTGTGTATCCTGCAGTCTTCATACAGTATGCAAAGTTAAAATAAATAGCACAGAGACACGGGAGTATGTGTGGAGTCCTGTTGCTTTGCTTTTCAGCAGTGCTAATAAGGATGCGCTGGCATTGTTCCACTTAGCGAGTCATGTAATGTCAGCTAATCATCATGATAATATGTTGTTGTGTTGCAGGACTGCTACTTCTTGGACCAGGGAGGGCTGAAGGTGTATGTGTGGAAAGGGAAGAGAGCCAACAGAGCGGAGAGGCAGGCTGCCATGTCAAGAGCCCTGGTAGTGTCACCACTCCACAACTCAGTCACATAGCTGAAGCCACTAATCCATCTATTTAAATGCTGAATGGATGACTTGGTCCCGTGTTACTTATTACCGTAACACACTGTGGAAAAGAGCATAAGAGCATAAAAATCTATTCTACAATATAGCTTGCTGAAACAATCACTGCAGAAGTATAGCAGTTCACCTTACCTTAAGAAGAGGAATAAAGAACATAATAGCTTCAGGTCCACAATACAATGCTGAAAATCACATGTGCACACTCTCTACTTCTGGCTCCCTGTCTTGACAGGAGTTTATCAAGCTGAAGGGGTACCCCCACACCACCAACATTGAGACGGTCAACGATGGTGCAGAGTCCGCTCTCTTTAAGCAGCTCTTCCAGAGCTGGCGCTGCAAAGACCAGACAGTCGGCCTGGGCAAAACACACTCAGTGGGGAGAGTGGGTGAGTGTGCCATGGCCGATGGGGAAACACTCCTGCCATTAGTGCTGGTGTTTGATAGAAGGGAGAGAGTTTTGGTATGGCTGGTATGGCTCAAGGCTGATGTACTGTTAGTGTGTGTGTGTGTGTGTGTGTGTGTGTGTGTGTGTGTGTGTGTGTGTGCTTCTTATCGATAAGAGCATGATGTTTTCTGAATGTTGAGCATGAGCATGGTAGTCACCAGTCTGCTAGCCCTGAGGTTGTGGACTGATGTTAGCCCTGAGGCTGTGGACTGATGTTAGCCCTGAGGTTGTGGACTGATGTTAGCCCTGAGGCTGTGGACTGATGTTAGCCATTTCATGCCTGCAGCCAAAGTAAGCCAGGAGAAGTTTGATGCCACCACGATGCACGTGATGCCAGAAGTGGCTGCCCAGGAGCGCATGGTGGATGATGGGTCTGGAACAGTGGAGGTATGGGACGGGATGAGTGAAGTTACAAATTCTGCTTAGTTTTCAATAAATGTTGAAATGCTTCCATATCTTTTCCTGTTGCTGTTAAGATAGGTATTAGTATAAGATTTTTCGGTTTGTCAGTTATGGTACATCAAATTGTCTCATTTAATTTCTCTCTCAAACTGTTTCTCCATTCTTACATTGATACACAATTAAAATGAAAGTGAGATCTCAGGTAGGTTTCCTAAGATATGAGAAGTTCATTGTTGAGAGCTGAAATAAGGACATGTGTAACTGCTGCTACTTTGTGAAGATATGGCGGATTGAGAACCTGGAGCTTGTTGCGGTGGAGCCGCAGTGGCATGGCTACTTCTATGGCGGAGACTGCTACCTCATCCTGTACACCTACCACGTTAACAACAAGAAACACTACATCCTTTACATATGGCAGGTAACCACCCGCAGGACTGATCACAGGCAATCACAGATTACATACATTAAGATATATGCAGATGTGGACTTCACAGCAAAAAATACATTTAAAAAACATTTTTGTGGATTGTTAACCATGTTTTATTTTTGGTGTTGAGCTTAAAATTCTTGTACATTTTTTGGTAAGATGTAAGTTTATGATAATAGCATTTAGCAATTGCCTTAGTCCAAACCCATTGAGACCATATAGCCATACCAATAATTAAGGGTTTATTAGGGCTGTTTGACAAGGGTCAGCTTCCACTCTGAGTATACTGTATCTGAACCACAACAGATTTATATCTCAACAAATTTTAATTCAGACCGATGCACACAAATAAAGATGACATAATAACCTTTGAACACAAGTAAATATAAACAGATAAAAAATGGTGGTCTTACAGCTCATTTCCTCTGCGTGTACAGCATGTGCCCGTTGTCTGTCCGTATTCGTTTACAATGCACGTTAACAGATTAGACCATTTCCACCGCACACCTGATCTGAGAGTATTCTGTCCCTATACAAACCATATGCGCTGTACACGCTCAAGTCGGTGGAAATGAGCAGTGGTGTATAAAGTACTGGAAAATCACACTCAAGTAAAAGTACAGGTACCCCTTCAAAAAATGACTTTGGTAAAAGTCAAAATCACTGACTGAAATGTTACTTGAGTTAGTTAATCTTAAATGACAAGCAATTACACTGCTGAAACAGCACACGCATGACCAATTGCTGTCATTATAAACAAAAGTGGAGAGAAAACTGAATGTTATCTGGCATCTGAAGATGGAGACCACAGTTTGAAACCTTTCTTTCGTAAACCTTTGTTTTTTAAAATAAGATTAAGTCAGTGCTGAAAATGAGGCGTACATCACCCAATCAAGAAAAAAAAACATAAAACACTGCTGTCTCCGTCTCCTCTTCCATCAGGACTGAGTGAGAAGCTAGCTTACGGCGTGAAGCCAACAGGTGTAGCCTATTGGTTGTCATGCGCAAGTGGCAATTGCGAACAAAACAGGCACGTCCTGACTTCATTGCAGTCAGTTTTTTTTCTTTTCTTTTTTTTGGTAACGAGTAACTAAACGGCACATTGAAAATAAATCGGAGTAAAAGTATGCAATTAGGTTTGGAAATATATTGAAGTAAAAGTAAAAGTTATTAAAATTTTAAAAACTCAAGTATGTATAAATTCTTCCAAAATGTACTTAAGTACAGTAGTGAAGTATTATTACTTCGTTACTATACAACACTGGAAATGAGGCCTTATGGTGGCTCTTCTCTGCAGGGCAGACACGCTACCCAGGATGAGCTGGCAGCCAGTGCCTTCCAGGCAGTGAACCTGGACCAGCAGTACAATGATGAGCCGGTCCAGGTCCGGGTCACCATGGGCAAAGAGCCCAGGCACTTCATGGCCATGTTCAAGGGCAAGATGGTCATCTTTGAGGTGGGTCAATTTTTATAAATGCTCCGTGGTTTGTTTTTTATTCTCCTTCTAGGTGCCTGATTCTAGGTTTTTTTGTTCACAAGTGACCTTAAAGATCTTAAAGATGAACATACCAAATCATGAACACTTATTTATTAGATAGGAATTAACCAGGCAGTCATCAGATGGTCAGAGAAGCGTAGATTTTCAGTGTAGGCCAGTACAGGGGCAGAAATGATCCCCAATTTCATTAATTATCAAATTATCCACATTAATCCCAACTGTAAGAGAAACTGCATGTGTAATACGAGCCTTCTGTGGTCAAATGTTGTCACAAAATTCTGTGTTCATTTTTGAGATATGCTGTTGGCATCAGGCATCAAAAGTCGTGCTTAACTGAAGTAAATGCAAAATTATTCAGTGATATTTCTTTTTCAAAATTATGCTGATCACCTTCCTTGAAGAGCACCTGATAATAATTGTATTTTTCACCCAATGAATTACTCATCTTAATCTCCTCTTTAACGTTCAGTGATGTGCCCCATGTTCCTTAGGGTGGAACCTCCAGAAAGGGAAGCTCAGAACCAGAGCCCCCAGTGCGCCTCTTCCAAGTCAGTGGTACTGACCAGTCCAACACCAAGGCAATCGAGGTGCACGCCCTGGCTGGGTGCCTTAACTCCAATGACGTTTTTCTTCTGAAGAGCCAGACTACTATTTACCTGTGGTGCGGGAAGGTATGTGGGCACACAGCACGTGTACATGTGAATGCTGACATCTTCAGAGGCAGACATCACAGGTTCAGAAAGCAAATGTTCTGCTATATGTCTGTTTCAGCCAATTCACTGAACCAGCTGCTCCCAACTGGTTCAACTTCTCTGCCAGGTGTGAGATCACCTGTGTTAAGCTCACAGGCAGAAGGAAAGCATGGCAGACGTTTTACTCTCTCTAGCTAGTTTGTCAGTCTCTGGACATTTTAATGTGTTTGTGGCTTAATGCGTGTTTGTGTGTCAGTGTGATTTGTCAATATCAGACCATAATGCTACACATAGAGGTTCTGTGACTCGTTCTGCAATCCAATCGCTGTGTCCCAGAATGCACCTCTTTTTTATTCTACACATCTAGAACACATCTCCCTTTTAAAATTCTCAGGATATTTGAACACATATGGTAAAATTTACACATAGTAAAATAAATATTACAATTCTTTGACAAGTTTTTGTATTTTGTGTTGAAATCTAACCACTCTTATGTTACGTCTATGTAATGTTACTCAGTCATCCCCAACCTCACCTGAGCTTTGATTACAGTCATTCATAAATTGTACAGCTGTCTAATCTTTTGTGAACAAATTAAAGGTTTTTGAAAGGTTTATGATGTGTATAGCTGATAAAGTCAGTTAAGTCTGAATTAGTTAAAATTTTAACATTTGCTAGTATTAGAATAGCACAAGAGCCAGGAATGTATTTCTTCAGTAAACATGATGTAAAGTGAGAGAAAATCTTTAATGGTAGCCACACTACTCACACAACTTAAAAGTTACAGATTTAATTTACTTCATGTTTGTGCAAGCTGATGGGGCCAGCATATGTTAATACTCACATGATCATGTGTTTTCCAGATCAGAGTCTGGAACTTTTCTTCGCTTTCATTTTCATTTTCTTGGCATTGCTTTGGCACTGCTCCGCCCCCCCATTCCCCTGCAGGGTTCCAGTGGTGACGAGAGAGCCATGGCTAAGGAGATCAGCAAGGTGATTGGGCAGGGTCCAGTGGCAGAGGAGACCATCGCAGAGGGCCATGAGCCCCTGGAGTTCTGGCAGCTGCTGGGGGGCAGGGCCCAATACGCAAACGACAAGAGGTATGACAGCGCTAACCATCACTAATGTTAGGAGGTATGATAGCGCTGTGGTGAACCCACCTCAGACTCACTTTTCAACCTTACTGCTCATTCACAGTAGCCTGGAAACCAGACCCTCGAGCTTCATTTCATTTTGTACAGAGGGTCTGGCCTTGCTGCATTGAGAAATGATTTCCCTGAAGGTGTGGACTCTGCTGAAGTTTAAAACAAGTGTCTCTGCCTTTGCCCAATCACTAACGTGTGGTCGTCACGTATGCAATTAGCCTTCCTACGCACTACAATTCAAATGTAGCATACAAAGCCAACGCCTTCACTCACAAACACTCCCTCTGTTCGCTGATTGGCTAGGATTCGCTCAGTCAGCACACATGAATTTCAACGGCAACAAGGCCAGACATTCTGTACAAAATGAAATGAAGTATGAGGGGCTGGTTTACCAGGCTAGGTTCACAGTGTGGAGTCATAAAAAAGAATTCATGTACAGTGTCAAGTCATGAATAAAATGTTAAAATAAAAAACACTGAATGTTCTAAAAGATATTCAGTTGTTCTTTCTAAATCTTTATTGAACATTTCATTTATTTATGCAGACGCTCCTCAGAAATCATACATTCAAATCAGGCAATCCACAGATCTGGGACCTAACTATCGCTCTTTAATCTAATGGGTCCACAGGTCTGGCACTAACTCTAACCTTTCACCTAATGGGTCTTGTCATCTTTTCAGATTGCAGCAGACCACATCAGATCATCAGCCACGCCTCTTTGAATGCTCCAATAAGACAGGCCGATTTATCGTCTCTGAGGTTACGCAATTCACTCAGGATGACCTCAGCATTGATGATGTCATGCTTTTGGACACATGGGATCAGGTATGAGACTTTAAATAGCAATGGGATACCTTGGTTCATACAGTAAAAGTTCTGCCATGTTTTGGTTCTACCTGTACACATAACATAGGTGATCTAAGTAATTGCATACATATGCCTGGCTGGAGACCAGTTAGAATTTAGCTAAAATCTATATAATATATAGGCAAATAATGGGGAAAATGTTCTCCGCAGTGGAAAAGATCACGTGAATGCAATCTCGTGGAAATTACACGTGGGAAACTTTTGGGCACAGACACTCCTTTGATTATGATTAATATTTGCATGTTTTGAACCTAAATGCTCCATGTCAGAAAATCACCAGGAAAGTTCCCACCATTTCCATACGCCATAAAGAAACGGACATTTATTTCAAAACAAACATCAAAATAGGCAGAATGACACATTCATTTTGTAAGACATATCACGTAAACTTTAAGTAGCCCATGCATGTTAAATAAGCCTCACTTTCAACTACCCCTCAACCAGCTGTTAATTAACCCTAATCATACTCACAGTTTAAATTAGAAGTGGCACAATATTTCCCTACATTTTTTAAAGTGAGCACCCTTAGGAGAATATGTAAATTAATATCAACCAAGATGTAAAATGTATTCATTGTATATATTTAATATTTTTATTCAAGTTTTTCAGACTGAGGACCACTTCCCCCCTTTAAAAAACCTGAAGGACCACCCGTTCCACTATTTGTTATAGTAGTATTATTATTTTGTCATTGTTATCTGTTGGGCTGCCATCTGCATTGCAGGTCTTCCTGTGGGTGGGTAACGAGGCTAATGAAGTGGAGCGTAAGGAGTCGGTGGTGACCTGTCAGGAGTACCTGCGCACCCACCCAGGCTCTCGCGACCCAGACACCCCCATCCTGCTGGTCAAGCAGGGCTTCGAGCCCCCCACCTTCACTGGCTGGTTCGTGGCCTGGGACCCCACCAAATGGACCGTGAGTTAGAGAGGGTGCAGATCTGGAGCCAGCACAAGTGTCACTGTAGGGGACACCAGCCTGGTAGTCAGGCTCAGTCTTAATAACAGCACTTGTAGTGTGTATATATATGTGTTTGTGTGTGTGTGTGTGTGTTTGCTTTTGTGTGCGTGTGTATGTGTGTTTAAGAGTGCATTTTTATGTCTGTGTATGAGAGAGAAAAAAAGAGATAGGGATAGAGCATGAGTTTGTTTGCATATGTAAATGTTAGTGTGTGTGTGTGCCTAGTAACTTATACTCACACACACTCAGTTATAGTATGAGTGTGTGTAGGAGAGAAAGAGAAAGAATATTTGCATGCATGTGTTTGCATATTTAAATGTCAGTGTGTGTGCATCCGTGTGTGTGTGTGTGTGTGTATGTGTGCGCGTGCGTGTGCATGCTTGTGTGTGCGGTTGTGTATGACTGTGTCTGTGTGCTTGTCATGAGTGTTTGCTTGTGTTGTGATTTGTTGGTCATCTGTAATTTGCTGCTGGAAAATAACCTCCTCTCTGTTAGGGAGGGAAAACATACGAGCAGCTCAAGATGGAGCTCGGGGAAGTGACATCACTGACCAGGATTGTGCCTGTAAGGACTCTCCGTTATCTTTTTCGAATTGATTTAGCCACAAGCTTTCTGACATGAGTAGGAGTGGATATAAAGCTTTCTCAAAGTCAAAAGTCAAAGTCAGCTTTATTGTCAAAAAAACATATGTACAGGTTGCACACACGGAATTTGAAATTGCAATGCTCCCTAGGCCCACAGTGAACATTAAACATCTTATAAACAAGACAGGAAGACATGACGACATAAGACATAATAATATGAACACAACAAAAAGTACAGTAGGCTTGTATATAATACAAATAAGTAAAAACACAGTGTTCAGTGTAGTAAAGCTCAAATGGTGCCATTTAAGCAGTTGTGTCATTGGTTGTAGTGCAAATGTTAAGTGTGCATTGAAATGTCTGTGGAGTAGTGGGGGAAAAAAAGTTCCACAGTAGAGAGATGTGCTTTAGGTAGGTTTCTCCAGACTGGGACACTTACACTAAGAGCACCGGGAGAGGGAGCTGGTGTGTGTGGGGGTCAGATGGGGGTGGGGGTGGTGGTGGGGGGTGCAGGGCACCAGGAGAGAGAAGTGGGAAGTGGTGTGTGTGGGGGTCAGATGGGGCAGGGAGGGCAGGGCAGGGAGAGAGTTCAGCATCCTGACAGCTTGGTGGATAAAGCTGTCCTTCAGTCTGCTGGTCCTGGCCCGGAGGCTCCTCAGTCTCCTTCCTGATGGCAGCAGACTGAAGAGGCTGTTGTTCTGACATGAGTAGAAGTGGATGTAAAGCTTTCTGACACAAGTAGGAATCGATGTAAAGTGAGCATTAACCTTTGACCTTGCACCTGACTGCAGGATGAGAATGGCAGTGCGGGGAACGCCACCTACCAGACCTACCCTGCTGCGGATCTCATGGACAAACAAGCCCACGAGCTACCAGATGGAGTGCATCCCACCCAAAAAGAGGTCAGACAGATGTGTGTGTGTGTGTGTGTGTGTGTGTGTGTGTGTGTGTGTGTGTGTAAAGCTTGTGAAAATGCTTATTTTCCGAGACTGCTTCCCTTCCTAACAAAACTAATCTCTACTAACCATCTCTTTACATAGGTCCCTCGTGCTTGTATGAGTGTGTAGGGGGTGTGTGTGTCTGAAGTGTCCCTGCCCCGGGAAACTTAGCTAAGGCACATGTATCTCCTTGTGTGTATGTGTGTAGTCTGTTTACTCTGTGTTTCTCTACACATCTGTTAACTTATTATGTCCTCCTTTTGCAAGTCGCTTTGGATAACAGCGTCTGCTAAGTGTAATGTAATGTAATTTAATGTGTGTGCGTCCTTTACTGTGCCAGGTGAAGTCCCTTTGATACGTAAAACCTATTTTGCAAGGGAGTCCTGACAGTAATGTAATACAACTTTGGGCTTCTTTATTATCAATAATAATATTAATAGTGTCTGCAAAGGGCCACTGGCCAATGTTGGGCTCTTATAATAATCACAACTTTCCCCCCTCTGGCAATGCCCCTCATGTCATGTAACATTTCTTCTCATGTCGTAACTACTCTGTCAGTTCTATAGGCACTGACTGTCACCTGACTGCCAAATTTAGAAAAATAGTAGAGCAACACTAAATGACAAGCCATTCAAAATAAGCCGTAATCCACAGTGGTAGACAAATCAATATGGAATCTAATGCCGTGAACGGGTTTTTGATATTCTTCTTCTCTCTCCATCGCTCATCTTCTCTTCGCCTCTCCCACCCTGCCTTCCAGAAACACCTCTCAGACACAGACTTTCAGAACATATTTGGAATGTCTAAAGACCAATTTGCCGCTTTGCCTCAGTGGAAGCAGATCAGCTTGAAGAAGGGGAAGAAAATGTTTTAAGCATGTGCACTGTCATGGAATATTGTCAAGCCATTTTCTTTTTTGTCACCATTGTATTTAATCATTAGTGTGTTCCAGAAGACATTGTCACTCTGTTATTTTTGCTGTTTTAATTCCGACTCAATTTTTCAGATAAAATGTGAAATGTATTAAATATTTCATATTTATGTTGTGCTGCATTCACCTTTACACCAACAAATAATGGACTGTATGCATGTATGTTCCAAATGGATGCATATGGAGAGAAAAACATTATTACATTAACATAAGTCACTTTGGATAAAAGTGCTTGCTAAGTGTAACGTAACTGAACATATACATTGTTTACTGAATCACATAAGTTCAGGGATAACCTATACTGACAATCTCACAGGTTTTACTTCACGTTTTCTCATACATGAGCCAAATGACGGATTTATTGGTTGATTTTTCCATGTATATCATGCCTATTCATTGCTTGTCTACAGCCACAGTGCATTTGCCAAATTCTGTTCAGCTACTTTTGATGGAAATGCAATAATAATACAACTAAATAAAACTACATTGACTTTCATGTTGTAGGTGTCATTGTACTAAATTAATATAGAATAGGAAATGTGCAACTACAGTGGGTGATGACTAAGTGCATCAGTGTTCTGCCATTCATTTCACAGAGGTGTGTAACTTGGTTTATATGTAGATCTGCAAAGCTGGAAAACTCAAAAACCTCAAAGTTTTCATGCCAAGTCACCATGTATTAGTCCCTCCTATGCACAGGTGATTTTCCTAATTAGTTCCTCCACAAGGGTGAAACAGTTATGCTGGTTAGAATCAGCACATGGAGTAACTATTGTGCAACAAAGATGTGGTAGGACGTTTGCTTTCTAAAGCTGGAGCTTTCCACCTCTATCCGTGAGGTTTCCACCTCTATCTGAACATAAAGTGTATCAAGTCAATCAGATGGCATTAGCATGCTCTGCACACTGCTCTTCTTGTGTGGTTGCATGCAAGCTGATGTCATTCTCAGATTCAAATATGAAGCCGGTATATTTGTGTATGCCCTTTATTGTCTGTGCATGCAAGTGTTGGTCATCAGCCCCTGCTACGGACTACCGTGGCTGTAGTGGTACACTATGAATTTGGGGATCACAATTTTTAGCATAATTTAAAGTTTTATATCATGACATTTTCTTTCTACTTAAAGATTCATTCCTAAATAACACTAATCAAATGAGTAATAATTTCTTGGTCAATTGGTGGTCTCACAGCTGATGGTCAAAAAGTTAAAAATATATATTCCGCCCAGCCAAAATCCAGTTTAAGGATGCCTGTAACTTATAATCAACACTGGCTAGCACAATTCCGAAGACTATAAAGTAGGAAGTGGAACTTGACATGAACATCAATTTTCAGACCCATGTCTTTTATAGAAATTAAGTTGTGGGCCTCCAAAAAACATTCAAAATTAATGCGAGATCAGCGGGAGCGGAAAAGGGCCATGGCACTTTTTTTTATCTGAAACTTTGGGATTTTTTATTGCTCCCATAGAGATATAATTGGTGCAATTTTGAGCAAAATCTGAGATGGTGCCCATGGAACTTTTCTCAATAGTGGCTGAGCTGGCATGGAATGACCCTAAAGTTTATTTACTATAGTAAGCTATAATATTTTTTCATATGGGATACAAGTGGTATTAAATGGTCCCTGTAATGCACATGTTGTAAAAGTAGATGATGTAGTGTGTTTTTTAGAAGTTGTGTTTGGAGCATACACTCCATTACTAAACTGTTTTTGAATGAACTCTATTAATAGATGGATAAGCCTTGTTAAGAGGTGTGTAAACTTCTTTTAGTTACGTTTTTCCTCCACTACAATTGATCGGGGCAACTGTCCAAGGTGTTTCACCAGGGAAAATCACTGCTATTAAGAGTGCGGACTTTGGTGCCATCAGGTGGTGCTGAGATGAGGCCTGGCCTCTTGGGGGCCTGAAAAGGGGGTGGTGGTGGAATGCAGAGGGGCAAGCCCAGAGTGGTCTCCAGGATTAAGCTGCCAGCTTGTTCACGTCCACCGTTCAGCCTGGCATGGACAGGCAATGGAGGTAGTGGCCCCTTACTTATGGCCAGGGGCAAAGCCACCTTTCTGGGTCTGGGTAAGGTCTGTGGAGGGCCTGTGGGTGATTTGGACTGAGTGGGCTCTTCTTTCACTGAAAGCTTCCCGATTGAGAAATCTGGAGGAAGAGGGAACACCCCCCTGCTCAGTAGTGATGCAGGCGATGCAGGTCCAGGCCTAAGGGAACGAAACAGACAGTCATCCACACTCTCAGAGTACACACAGCAATCTCCACTGCTGAGTTTTCTGCTGTTTGTTGTGAATTAGGAACACACAAGCTACAGTATGTTTGGTATGCTAAATGATACATCGAAAACCTGATGTTTTATTTTACATTAGTTTATGACACTAAATATTGAATAAAAATAAGCCCTTTTTACTAAAACAACACTGTCATGGTATATGTATCTAGACTGCAGCAGAATGCACTGAAGCAGAAACATTTTAATAGGTGTAAACGTTTTGAGAGAAGTGTCTTGCACATGCAGTAGAAGTTCAACTCACTTGAAGTCTGTTGGTGAGTTGAGTGAAGCTGCTCTCTCCCTTTGCTCCCACAGCAGTCGCCCTGACGGGGAGTCCAGACTGTTCGTCTGCTGCAGGGCCTGAGACCGACCTGCAGGACATATACTGTAAGGGCTCCAGGCCACAAAGTCCCTTTTGGCCCCATCTGCTGGACATTTCTGGGTATTACCTTCTTTCTACCACAGATATAATTTCCCTCGTAGTTGGTGGATAATGTGTTTTTTGTTGTATAATTGAACACATCTACTACTAAATTATGTAAGAATGTTTTATATACAGTACTGTACACTTACAAAGATCGATAGATAGATGTACTTTATTGATCCCAAGCTTGAAATTAAAATATGCGTCAGTGAGCATATCAATGTGAATACATGTATGCCTGTATGGGAGTTGCTGAACAGACCTGTGTAGCTGTCGATGTGTGTTTGTACAGCTGACAGGAATTTTTCAGCCTCTTCTTCATCAGCAAAGTTCAGCCCAACATTGCAGTCCTGAGCACAGAACCAGACCCTCAGGCAGAGATACATGGATACCACATTCACATAGGAAAATACACACAAGTAGCCTATTATATGACACTGTCAGATACAACACGTCATGCATTTAGGCATGCAAATCAGACCCAGTACTCAGTAAGTACTCAAACAGTACTCAATAAGAGTGAGTACAGGCAAATGAACACTGATGAGTTGGCTAATAACGTGGGTTGTTGTTAGTTTTTTGGGGGGGGTTGATATTTAAAGGGGTATCACTCACATCGCCTGGGAAGATGTGGAAATATGGACATGGTGCAGAGTACTTAAAGGGGGTGTAGAGCTCCTGTTCCCATAGCAACCTAGCTTTCTGTAACATGGCAGAGTAAAAGGTTTGAAGTTTAAAATTTAGAGATGTAGGCTATATATACTGTAGGCTATTGTCATTTGGTCACTGTAAAACAATTTCCAACATTAGAACACATCCAGATGTTGCACATAAATGCAAGTTATTAAATATGTGCCGACCTTGAGACAGTAAAGGCGTATAAATACAGAGTGTACACTTCGATCCACCACCAAGCACACAACCCCACAGCCATGGACCTCCCATCTTAACCTTTGACCTTTCTTGCCAGGGCTGACAAGCACAAGCTGGACTACCGCACACGCCAGGGCCTGAAACGCACACATAATATGTGAGGGTTCACATCCACACATGCAGATGTACCATTCCAGCTAGCTCCAACATAGACGAATGCACACATATATATAAAACCTTACTCTACAGAAAAACACAATGGTAAAATAATACATTTTTAGAGCATATACAGAATAGAGATCTTTTCTATTTTTGAGGAGTTACACACATAGGCCTATGTCAGGGAGGCTGTGTGTAAGTGTTGACGTATATAGTTTAGAAATTCTCACTGGACACTTGTTAACTTAATTACAAGCTTGAAATTACTATTATTTCAACCACGTCAGGTTAAAATCACCATTCTGACTCCTGGTGTATAGTTTTGTGAGGCCTGGTTCAGATGCGTCACATCCATAATGCAGATATGTCAATATCCAAACACCAGTTTTCCCAAAATAATTCCAATTCAAATCGACTTAGTTACAAACTTAGTTTTTGTCTGTGTTCATTCAGGTATTCTGCTTGGTAAAAAAAAACTAATGATTTTAATGTTTCTTTTTAAACTTTACAAACTGTATAACAAAACTGTAAATTGGCAAAAAAAAAAGCTTGTCCATCCATTTGATGTCACGTCCATAATACTGATAAAATGGCACATGTTTATAATGTAAATCCTTATATGGATTTTAAGAGTTTGTCTGTATAAGTGTTGCAGGTTGCATGTTTATCAATAACAAATGTGTCATCCATAATTCTGGAATTGTCCATCTATATATTGTCAAAATGAATAATACTCGCATGAAAATGTTTGTGGAAACACCAAGTCCAATTACATTGAAACCTTTTAAACCCTGTAGATGATTGCATTAGTGAAGGACCTGAGTGGTCCAGTGTTAAGTTTTAAGGTGCATTTTTAAGGAGTTTTTTTATTTGTTAGACTATTTTTCAGTTAAATTATTACATCCAGTCAAGCAGGAAGTCAAACTAGTCAGCATGCAAATGATAGAAAAATAGATATCATACAACGAAGGATAGACAGACAGATATAGTCTGTTATTTCACAGTATGGTTTAACTTTCACAGAAATTCAACAGCTTTTGTCTTTGCAAACTAAAATGTCTCTAACTTGACAAGTAACCCTAGGGTAACCAAATCTAAAATGACCTGTATATCTAATTCAAAGTTTTTTTTTTGCATTTCAATTCTGTGCACATTAATAAACAACAAGCAATCTACTCTCAAGTTAAAGGCCGATTTGCTCTTAAACTCTCAGCCTACACAAACTAACAACACTGAACACTAGCATATCACAGTAACTGAAATAAATTGAGGAGTAGATATTAAGATAAAAAAGAAATGTTGACCAAAATAGACAGAGGAGACCAGAAATGCTAAAAGGGTAAGATCACACTGATGAAAACATGGAGTAAGACGAAAAGGAAAGGGAAGAGTATACAAGTGGTAAAACTCACACTACAGTCTACTCCGATTAAGCTGACGAGGGTGCCATTTTCTCTAGTCGACAAATATGTACTGAAGACCCTTGATCCAGACCTTGACATTTTTGGTGTTATTCTTCTTTCTGCCGTACTCCCTCTGTCAGCCTGTCAGTGCCACCTTTCAGTTACTAACACAAACCAAAATGAACCCTGCTTCAGTATACCAACTTCCTCATGCAAATGCATACACATAGATAACAAACCATTTTTTGTCCTTTCTTTTTACCTTTTTTTTTATTGGGGGATTCTCACCAAAGAAAACCTGGTGGCTCTCTCCTCTTCAGTTATTTAAGAGGAACCTGTTCAGTTAAAGAGTGAAAAAGGGGAAACTGTGAAGCAACGGTGAGTTGAGTTTTGTGATGGTAAGGAAATGTGTCAGTACTAGATGAGTAAGGCTCTTCATCAACCCAGGAGATGAGAGGACACGTCACATTCCACCACACTCTAGCCTAGGCCTACAGAACAGCCAGACAAGGGCTAGACGCAAGGAGTAAATACAATAGCTCACACACAAGACACAAGATAATGTATGTTTCTGTAGGTGCTAGACCCATGTACTGCTGCTATGAAATAACTACAAACTATAACAAAATATATCAAGCTACATTAGCTGAGAGCAGTGGCGGTTCTAGACCAAATTTACCAGGGACCAGTGTTTTTTTTGTTTGTTTGTTTGGTTTTTTTGTGGTGGGGGGGGGGGGGGGGGGGGGGGGCAAATACAGGTTGGGCCATAATTACACGAACGAACACATTTTAAATGTCATTAACACAGAGTGCCAAATAAATGTATTACAAAACTGATGAGTTTCACATCTAAGATTTTGCTATGCTGTGCACTCCTAAAGAAATTGCATATGTAGTCAAAGTATACTGGGTTAAAGATTTTTTTGCATTTTTTTTTGCATAATATTAGGCGGAGTAATAGAGATGCACATCTGTGAGCACAAAGCGAGGCAGAAGTCTCTACTTTTTCCCTATGATTGATGAATTAGATTAATGACTGCAACTACAATGGAATATTTGGGGAAATCATGAAAAGATATATTTGCCTGATATATTTCCACTGTTTTGGAACAGTGGTGCATGACATTTAACAGGTGTCTTGACTGGAAAAGGGCTGAAAAACTGAAAGTCCACAAACTTAAGCATGAAGAGCCAGATCACAGGTGGATTTGGAAAGGAACGTTTAAAAAAATGGAAGCGGACCAATTCAGCTGTTGTTTGGATTTGTGTACCTAGCTCTTAAAGCTAATTCCTGTTATTCACAGACAAAGCATCCCTCCATTAGGTGGAAACCCCACCTGTGCATAATTTTCCAGCCATCCACTAACCCTGTAGTCACACTGGAAATTATTAAGTGTCAAGCGATCATTTGACATGTGACATGACAGCTACTATGGCAGTGGAGCCTGTATGGAAGTTCAGAACAAGTCTGATTACCAGTGTCAACTTCCACACCCTATAATTTCTAATGGAAAAATAATGGGCTGAAACGCTAAAAGCCCATCACCAACACAGGACTGCCAGCCACTTCTCCCTTTCTCTCTCTCCATGTTGTTTTTGTCTGCATGGGAAAAGGATGTAATGTCCTTCCGTCACCTTTCATGATGATACCAGCCTACTATAATTAAAAGGGAGGGGATTGTAGCCTTTCACAAAGCTATCCATATCTATAGCTTTCCTTTTAATTGGCAGATAAAGTTAGTGGCCTCGTTCATTACCCCACTGTGCAACTAACTTTAAAGCTTTTTGGTGAACATAACATTACTGGATTAAATGGCTTTGCTTATTATTATTCACAAACAGCACAACCAAGTGTGATTACGCATTAAAAAAACTAATTTTATTACTGCAGTGAACAACAACTATAACACGCGAGTATGTGCAAACACAGACTTTACGAAAGTGAATCGTTTTGCTAACCTTCACCTCCTTCTTTGGGGAGGGCGGGGGGGCAGACTCAGTTTTATCCCCCCTGTTGCCCCCCACCCCCCAGAACCACCACTGGCTGAATGAGATTTTAGATTAGCAGAGAGAGTGGTCTTCGAGCGGGCTGTCTGGTTCATCTTTCAGCTGAAAATGCTGTGGGGAAAAGGAGGCTGAGGGTGGCGAGCTCCATCGACACTGGAAGGTGTGCATGCCCTCCATTAACTGGGCAACCATGCGCTCATTGCTCTGGAGGATAGTGGCGATCAACTGCTCCTCTCGGGCCTCACTCCTCTCCATCTTTTCCTCCCATTTTTTATTCATTTCGTGAATCTCCTTCACGATCACATTCACGTCGCTCATTTTCCTTGTTTGCTGGGTCTTTGTCCCTTGAAAATAACAAGTATACAGTAAGTATGTGTGTCCTACTGATCAGACATGTGATAGTACCATATATAGTGACAATAAAAGGCATTCCATCTTCAAATTAGTTTGTTAGGCTACACAGAATAAGTGGATGCATCGCACTAAGATTCTTTGTGATGCACATATGTTGATTTTGCAGAACTTACCAGGTTCATCACCGGTTACTGTAGTGCTACGCAGTGGAGTACTTGAGGAAGGTGGTGGAGGCGGTGGAGAACAAGCTGGAGTAAACCGTGTAGGTGAGGAGGTTCCAGATGAGTATCCAAATGAGCTTCCAAGCAGCGTGGTCTCTATCCTTTCCTCTGGGTCCACTGTAGTCTCTTTTAGATGGTACAGGACAGAGCATTTACGATCAACACGTAATATGTGAATATTACTTAGCGCTGCTCATACGTTTCTCAAACATAATGTGCCAGCTAGCATCTGGCAACTAGGTTAGCCTGTGATGGTATAGAAATAGAACTTACCAGCGGTGTGTCGCACGACACCCGAATCTACGCCGTGGTCGGCTAGGGACTGAGGTCGGCTCCCAAGGAGTTTGTCCAAACGTTTGAAGAATGGGCACGAAGTGCGACCTTGGCCACTTATGGCATTGTTCCTTTTGGCCGCAAAGTACGCCTTTTTCAAATTCTTCCACCTAACTCGGACTTGCTCCGGGGTCCTCGGAAAGCCGCACTCTAACATCCTCTGTGCTATCTTCTTGAATAAGTCACCATTCCGCGTTTTCCTCCCATCCATGAACTTTAAAATGTTCAACTCTTTTAGTTGTGTTAGCATGAACCGTGTTTCCTCGTCGGTCCAGAAATGTGGGGTGCTTCTTGAGTTATCCATCGCGTTGATTGTTTACGATGGCGACAACAACAACACTTATCGTCTCTTTCTACTTCCGGGTGATTACATGGGGGCGGGGGTCACAAGCAGGCGCAGAACGCGAAATCCTAATCCCAATCCGGTTGACCGTATACATGCACCCCTGATCCGATTAACAATCGAGTTATCTCGGGGTGTTAACTCGACTATGGTTGTCTGATTTCTAGTCGAATTAAGGTGTTTACATGAAAACTCTTAGTCAAATTAAGCCAATGATTCCAATTATTACACTGCCATGTAAACCCACTGACTGCGTGCACATGGACGAGATGAATACGTTTAGAAATGGATTGGGATCGTATCGAATTCATTTGCACAGGCTAAAGATCGTATAGGGATTGGTTTCGCGAATCCGATTGAAACCCCTGGCTTAAGCCGATGTTAATCCGCTTGGTGCCGCCTTGTGCACGGGATCTATCGGATTTGCGTACTGCGCATGCACTGGAATGCACTGCTTGTAATATCAAACACCGACGGCACAGTTCGTGTCGTGTTAAGGAAACATAAAACGCTGTTTGTTCTTTCATACGGACTTCCAAACAAAAGACAATGCACAATATGTATGCAAATGCTGCTCTGTCAACCTCCTCGAACGCCACCTTTGTTTGTATGCCGCCAGTAGTGATGTGTCGTTCCCGAACGAATCGGTTCTTTTGAACGGTTCCTGGGGAGGAACGTCGTGAACGAGTTCGCCGCTCTCGTTCCAGGTCGTTCCTTTCGTTACTACAAGAATCAGCGCAGCAGTCTGTATAGTATAGTGGCAGCAGTGAAGCCCGCCAACTAGCCAGCCAATCGTCCGCTGCCCTGTTGTGTTGTCTTTATTGAGTCTGAGACGTTCTAATGCATATTATCCAATCAGAGCCTATAAAGCATAGCAACTGTTTCCATGAGTAAACAAAAGACTCATCTAGCGCTACAGAAGATAACAGTAGTTGTTAATACAGTTTGTAATAAAGTTATATTTACTTTGTGTCATAAATGTTGAATAAAGCATTGCTCATTTTAATCTATTTTAAAATGGGTTTGGTCATTTATCCATTGATCGTACTTCGGACTTTAACTGACTGCGGGGAGGAACGAGGCAAACTAGTTTGCTGCTTCCCATGGTCGGTCGTTCCTTCAAAAATCAGCACAGCCGTCTGTGAGCTCATTCAGTGGCAGTGAAGCCCACCAACCAATCATATGTTGTTATCCTTATTGAGTCTGAAACGTTCTCATGCATTTTATCCAATGAGAGCCTATAAAGCATAGCAACCGTGTCTATGAGCAAGCAAAAGAATGTAATCCAGCGATACGGTAGATAACGTACCAATAGTTGTTAACACTATTTGTAATGGAGTTGTTATATTTATGAATGTTGGACTTATACAGACTCTGCCTCCTGTCTCGTTCGTCCCGTCGTTCTTGTGTTATCACATAGCCTAACAAAACATCACTGAATTCTGGCGTATCTGGAGTCGTGCAAGACCCGTGATATGACATCATCCAAAGGAACAAACTAGTGAACGAATCCGAACGAGTTCTTTAGAGGAACTGAACGACGAGAACTAGTTCTCAGCGAGGAACGATAATGTGACATCACTAGCCGCCAGATAGTTTGTTTATTTTCTTTTTAGCAGCCGTCAACTGGAAGTAGTTCTAACACCACTTGTTGAAAGGAATACAGTGCCACCTAGCGTAGCGGAAACGGACAGATCTCTGACCATTATCCGATTACACAAACTCCATGTGCACTTGGATTTTTGGACAGACCACCCGTTGGGTAGCAACCACAGACAGTAGAAGAGAATGGGCCGTGGGATGGCGTTGTTTTCAATGAAAGCCGTTGAAGCACGATTCTGAAAATTTTAATTGGTCACCAGGCAACTGCGCAAGGGTGTGGTGACGTACGGTCACGTCGGCCAACGAACCCGAATACGATAAATTGAGTGGTAGATGCTCAATCAGAAATCAGACAGCGTACGATAATTTTCTTATTAAGTATTATTCTACCGTTATAGCTGCAATAACTTACTGGAGAGGCTAATATTGTACGTGGGGACTTGATTTTTCGTCAACTAACTTTGGTTCCAGGCAGTCTTGCAAGCCAGCATGTCAAGGGAGCTAGGTAGTTAGCATGTAAATACCAAGTTATAGCATGTAGCTTAGCTTAGCCATCTTTCTCAATTCACTTGCATCGAATAGTAAAATCCATAAAGATAGCGATTCTGCTTACAAACAAATACCAAGTTCTACGCTTATTTTTTGAGAAATACTGATGTAAATGTTTTCCCAACATGAATAGGAA
The DNA here is from genome assembly GCA_027475355.1 of Coilia nasus. Taxonomy (NCBI): domain Eukaryota; kingdom Metazoa; phylum Chordata; class Actinopteri; order Clupeiformes; family Engraulidae; genus Coilia; species Coilia nasus. Next base: position 11,795,398 of record CM050211.1, on the reverse strand, counting down.
AGTAAAGAGCCATGACTCTGGCTACGTCTTGTTATCCAAACAGTACGGTAAATTTTCTTTTTTTTCCGACAGAAACTCGCATGATTTGTGACGCCATTTTTAGCACAATTTCAGATGAACGTTTCTTGCAAGGCAATAACATTATAGATTTCTGATTGAAGCAAATATGTTGTGCTGTGTCCTTTCCTGTTTAGAACAATGCCAATATCAAGACACAGCACAACATGTGCTGTGTTACCCTTCTTATGCAGTGCTGTTATTTTTCCTAATTTCCATTTTGTATATATATTTTTATACATACGAAAATACAAAACTTGTCTTATTATTTGTAGAAATGATATCGGTGTGGTTTGTGTAAATGTATTATAGATAGGTTGCTTGCATTTGAAGATAAATCAATTAGTGGAGGGAGAAAAAAAAATCACATCAGAAAAATATGAATTCATATCAAGTAGGTGTATTAATGTATTTATTCATGTCATTTTTAAAATCAATAAACATGTTTTCAGTCTTTGAATCTCTTCAAATATGAATACACGACCTAATCTTTTCCATACTAAGAACATGAGGAATTACCTACTGATGAAAATATTACATTTACATTACATTTACATATATATACGCGCAGCTAATATAAATAACAAATCACCAATTTAATTAATGATGTGTTGCTATATTTAAAAAAACAGTCTGCAATAGCTTTTTCAAAAATAAAATGTCGACTGATACCAAAGACTGCAATGGTTATACAGGGTCAAATGCAAACTGTAGTGCTCAGCGAAGTACGTTCCACTTTATTCGTCATTAACGTTGTAATTATCGTTTTCTTTGATACGATTTACGTACATATAGAGTCAGGCATTTCAAATATCATCATTGTATAGTGTGTCAGTGGATATTTTCAAAGAACAAAGCCATTTTTTGACAGAGGTGGGTCCATTCTACGCTTATTTACATTGAGTGCCTAGCACATGATTACCCTCGCAAGATGGCGGCCGCGTCGGACGTTTTCCCGTGTGGTCAGCCAATGCCGTGTCCGCTCTAGTGTTCTATTCAGCTCTATGATTGGGCCTTTTCCGGGTTGGGATTTCCCCATGGGTGCTTCAACTTCCGCCTATGCTCCTACCCCCTTGGTAGCAACACCCAATCCAATCCCAAGTTGGCGCTATTAAGTGACATAGGAGCTTTCTTTTGAACTTCATTGGGCACACTGTGAAGTTGGCTTCAATGCAAGAAAATACCATTTAAAAAAAATATAAACAAAATCTGTAACAATTGCATAGCTTATTTTATTCAAGAAAAAGCAAAAAAGTTCTCCGACCAGTCTGAGGACAGAAACAAAAATATATTTGATTTAAATAGCCTATGTATGAATAGGACACTGTATTCAGTTTTTGTTGCATGTTTCCTGCACACGTCCGAAATAAGCCCACTTACTCTTACTATCCTTATGCGGCTGTGCTAATAAGCAAAGGTGCTGGATATAGGCAATTTGAAGGCATCGGGGGACAAGATAAGGGAGACATAAAGATAATATGCCTACAAGAAATGAAGACTGTCTTTGATAGATTTTAAGATAGTAGCAGTGTGATAAGGCAAATTAAGCCATACAGTATAGGCCTACTGTCATTGTGTAGTGATTTTCAACAGGTTCAAGGCCTTGACAGCCACACTATCCCTGCTGTTTTTAAATACTGCCCGTCAATGTCTTCGTCACTCCCTTTTTGTTATGCCCATGAAACTGTCATGTTCCAGCGTTTTTTTTTTTTTGTGGGGGGGGGGGGTAGACTTTATATTGCGTCTGGGTTATTTTTTTCTTAGTTGCCTCGAAACGCTCCCATTCTTGAAATGCCCATACAAATCACATGTTTCATTATGCCCAATTTTACCATCAAATACAGTTGACGTATTTTCCTGGCTGCAATCATATTGATTTGATTCCAGGCCCTTGTGTAATTTAGGCTACTTCTTTATTTCCGTTGGTCTGCTGTGTCAGCTACATGATGTCATGGTAGTTATATGGTAGTTGCTGTACACAATGTTTATTTAAAAAACTGTTCTTACATGCAGTAGTTTGCAGTTGTTTCTTGTCGCCGCCATGATGAAAGTCCAAACAAGTCGATTGTACTACCTCTCCTCCTATTCTTCCTGCTGGTTCGTGTTCTTCAATCGACTTGTGCGGACTTTCATCATGGCGGCGACGAGAAACTACAGCAAGGTACTGCCTGTCAAAACTGTTCTATTAATAAATGTTGTGTACACTTACAAAGTTCTCAGTGCCTCATTTTCAATGTCAGGCCCTTTTTTGTACTACCGATGGAGTGTGAAGTTTCTTCGAGCTGTTTTAATGGTTTAAAAATAGCGTAGTCGTCATGCTTCGTCTAAGGGCACCTACCACTTCCATTGTTAGCCTTCTGGGACAAATGATAAAAAATAGTTAAACTCAGGCTAAATCAGTTTTTTTCTCCTCAGTACACATACCAACTCGGTATGATGTTTTAACATGCCAATTTTCATTTTACACCGAAATTCTCCTTTAACATCACTCGTAGTGCTTTCGGGAAACGCAGCCCTGAATGATGGAGCAAACACCCACGTGAGCAAGGAGCTGAAATTCTTGCCGCTCAGTTCTGCTCATAGGCTTTGATCGATGACGTCACCTCTCCCCGGTGCACGGCAATTCTACTCATGAGTCTACTTCATACAGCGGAGGCTCGATCACATTATTACACTTTTACAATATATTCAGATAGGTCAAGTGCAAAGCGTAACAAAGAGGCTGCACTTTTCACGAACATCCGTGAACAGACCAATCATCATGTGTATGACCTAGAAGGATCGTTTGGTGAAGTGGGACTGGAACGTCCATATAATGGCGCATAGCTTTCTGCACAAGGGTGGGTAAATATCAGTGTTATTCTTTCAACAGAATGCTGACAAAATATCGTAGCGACTTTATTCACATCATGTTGCATAAGGTGCTAGACCATCAAATCAACTTGAAACAAGAAATCAGACAGAAAAGTGTAACAGATGCATGCTGGGAGATAATGACTGGCCAACAAGAATTATGGGACATGTAGTGTACCAGTCCCAAGCAACTCAGTTGTGGTAGTTACAATAAAGATGGTACATTTTATATTAGTCTGTCGATGTCAAACGTACGTACGGTCACGTCGGCCAACGAAACCGAATACGATAAATTGAGTGGTAGATGCTCAATCAGAAATCAGACAGCGTATGATAATTTTCTTATTAAGTATTATTCTACCGTTATAGCTGCAATCACTTAGCCTGGCTATCGCGACTTGTCAATGCTCTGAGAGCATTGGTCTGGCCAAGCTGTGTTGTAAATCCATTTCTCAGAAGGCCGGCTTAACCCGCCTCTTTCAAATGCCTCTGTTTGCTACTGGACGAAGCTTCAACCAGTCACACCCCTCTGTCCTCTGATGTATACGTAGCGAAAGAAACTGCTTGATCCAAACAAAAGTAGTAGTAATCTGTAGTCATATAGCAATGGCGTTAAATGATTTTTGTCGGACTTGTGAGGTGAACATGAGAGTGGCTGGTGTTGGTCATTCAATATTGATATTCGAAAAACTAATCAGGGCGATCAAAGGTGACATGACCACAACAACAGCGTCCGCGCAAAGCATGGACTTGGCTACCAGCGGGGCTAACTGATAAATTAAACTTTTAGCGAAGCCGGTCGGTAGCATTGCAAAAACGCCCTTTCCCGCAACAAATGCTTCAAGGGCTGCCCTTTGCTCTATTTTCAGATAGAACTTCCTTTTGAATTCGTCCTAAACAGCAGCTACAGATGCATTGAAATCTTACAGTTGCTTCTTCTAGGTTGCTCCACGTTCGCCATGTAGACAGTGACTGAGATAGATTTCCGGTCGCCAAACTACCGCGTCATTGCCTTTTGAAATGCTCGATTTTCATTGGCCCCCTATCTGAGGACTGTGCAGAAATGGTTTAGATAGGCAGCTTGGCCAGACTGACTTGCTCGCAAAATGTAAATGCAGCGTCACAGGCAGTATGGGCACGCCCAGGCTAGCAATCACTTACTGAAGAGGCTAATATTGTACATGGGGACTTGATTTTTCGTCAACTAACTTTGGTTCCAGACAGTCTTGCAAGCCAGCATGTCAAGGGAGCTAGGTAGTTAGCATGTACATACCAAGCTATAGCATGTAGCTTAGCTTAGCAATCTTTCTCAATTCACTTGCATCGAATAGTAAAATCCATAAAGATAGCGATTCTGCTTACAAACAAATACCAAGTTCTACGCTTATTTTTTGAGAAATACTGATGTAAATGTTTTCCCAACATGAATAGGAAAGTAAAGAGCCATGACTCTGGCTACGTCTTGTTATCCAAACAGTACGGTAAATTTTCTTTTTTCCGACAGAAACTCATTAGCCGTCGCATGATTTGTGACACCATTTTTAGCACAATTTCAGATGAACGTTTCTTACAAGGCAATAACATTATAGATTTCTGATTGAAGCAAATATGTTGTGCTGTGTCCTTTCCTGTTTAGAACAATGCCAATATCAAGACACAGAGTCCTTGTCATGCAACGTTATATGATTTCAAAGTGACGCTAAAATTAATGGAAGTCAACGGAATGCTAAAGGCTATTGGGCCCATAGAGCTGAATATAACACTAGAGCGGACACAGGCGCACTGCTCATGGCAATCGTGGCCGCCATCTTGCGACTGTATTGCCGGCCGGGAATCCTAGCCCTCGCAGTGCTGAGTAAGGGACACAAATATCATTTGATATTTTATATTAGCTAGTATATTCATTATTGATCCGTACGTTGATCTCCTATGTCTTTTTCTGATTTCACGTTCTGTAATGTATGTTCTTTATGTTTGAATTTCAGTTATAAGATGATGTAGTTGATTCTTTTTTTGTATTATTGGATATGCTTTTGCATTTATCTTGGTGGAATTGTAATAGCCAGTCTTCGCTCCAGGATTGTAGTTTATATAAGTCTTCTTGAAGTGTTTTTAAATCTTCCTGATGTTTTATTTCTCTAAAAATCTTTGTGTCATCAGCAAATAAAAAAGTGGGCGAATTAGTTACATTAGGTAGATCATTTATATTTATTTGTGTTCGTGCGCACGAATATATTTTATATATAAAATATATATAAAATGTATATTTAATTGGAATGACAGATGTTGATACCAGTATGGTTACACATTTGCGGTACATGTAATACTGAATAGTTACAAATTTGCGGTACATGTAATACTGAATGTTTTGATAGTAAAGACATTAGTAGATGCTGACAGGCTGAGTTACCATATATACGAGTATAATAAATTCTAACAATAATTCAAATTTCTTGTCTAAACATTGGAGACTGTTATACCTTGGCCCAAAAGGAGGCCTAGCAATATACCAAATTTCTTGTTAAAATGATAGAGACCGGTGATTTCCTTTATGATTTCCTTCATCGAGGGTTTTTGTCCATTCGTCTAGTACTTTAAGTAATTGTAATGATGTTTATTGACCACGGATAAATCAGTTTGTTGCTGAATAAACGTTATTGAGTCATATGATTTGTTATGTGATTTCTTATTATAGTCTTTATCCATTTGCCTATGATACAAGTTAAACTAACTGGTCTGTAGTTTCCTACATGTCCTGTGTTACCCTTCTTATGCAGTGCTGTTATTTTTCCTAATTTCCATTTTGTATATATATTTTTATACATACAAAAATACAAAACTTGTCTTATTATTTGTAGAAATGATATCGGTGTGGTTTGTGTAAATGTATTATAGATAGGTTGCTTGCATTTGAAGATAAATCAATTAGTGGTGGGAGAAAAAAAAATCACATCAGAAAAATATGAATTCATATCAAGTAGGTGTATTAATGTATTTATTCATGTCATTTTTAAAATCATTCATGTCATTTTCAGTCTTTGAATCTCTTCAAATCTGAATACACGACCTAATCTTTTCCATACTAAGAACATGAGGAATTACCTACTGATGAAAATATTACATTTACATTACATTTACATATATATACGCGCAGCTAATATAAATAACAAATCACCAATTTAATTAATGAGGTGTTGCTATATTTAAAAAAAACAGTCTGCAATAGCTTTTTCAAAAATAAAATGTCGACTGATACCAAAGACTGCAATGATTATACAGGGTCGAACGCAAACTGTAGTGCTCAGCGAAGTACGTTAAAATCCACTTTATTCGTTAACGTTGTAATTATCGTTTTCTTTGATACGATTTACGTACATATAGAGTCAGGCATTTCAAATATCATCATTGTATAGTGTGTCAGTGGATATTTTCAAAGAACAAAGCCGTTTTTTGACAGAGGTGGGTCCATTCTACGCTTATTTACATTGAGTGCCTAGCACATGATTACCCTCGCAAGATGACGGTCGCGTCGGACGTTTTCCCGTGTGGTCAGCCAATGCCGTGTCCGCTCTAGTGTTCTATTCAGCTCTATGATTGGGCCCTTTCTGGGTTGGGATTTCCCCATGGGTGCTTCAACTTCCGCCTATGTTCCTACCCCCTTGGTAGCAACACCCAATCCAATCCCAAGTTGGCGCTATTAAGTGACATAGGAGCTTTCTTTTGAACTTCATTGGGCACACTGTGAAGTTGGCTTCAATGCAAGAAAATACAATTTAAAAAAAATATAAACAAAATCTGTAACAATTGCATAGCTTATTTTATTCAAGAATAAGCAAAAAAGATCTCCGACCAGTCTGAGGACAGAAACAAAAATATATTTGATTTAAATAGCCTATGTATGAATAGGACACTGTATTACGTTTTTGTTGCATGTTTCCTGCACACGTCCGAAATAAGCCCACTTACTCTTACTATCCTTATGCGGCTGTGCTAATAAGCAAAGGTGCTGGATATAGGCTATTTGAAGGCATCGGGGGACAAGATAAGGGAGACATAAAGATAATATGCCTACAAGAAATGAAGACTGTCTTTGATAGATTTTAGCAGTGTGATAAGGCAAATTAAGCCATACAGTATAGGCCTACTGTCATTGTGTAGTGATTTTCAACAGGTTCAAGGCCTTGACAGCCACACTATCCCTGCTGTTTTTAAATACTGCCCGTCAATGTCTTCGTCACTCCCTTTTTGTTATGCCCATGAAACTGTCATGTTCCACCGTTTTTTTTTTTTGGGGGGGGGGGGGGGGGGGGGTAGTATTTATATTGTGTCTGGGTTATTTTTTTCTTAGTTGCCTTGAAACGCTCCCATTCTTGAAATGCCCATACAAATCACATGTTTCATTATGCCCAATTTTACCATCAAATACAGTTGACGTATTTTCCTGGCTGCAATCATATTGATTTGATTCCAGGCCCTTGTGTAATTTAGACTACTTCTTTATTTCCGTTGGTCTGCTGTGTCAGCTACATGATGTCATGGTAGTTATATGGTAGTTGCTGTATACATGTCGCCGCCATGATGAAAGTCCAAACAAGTCGATTGTACTACCTCTCCTATTCTTCCTGCTGGTTTGTGTTCGTCAATCGACTTGTGCGGACTTTCATCATGGCGGCGACGAGAAACTACAGCAAGGTACTGCCTGTCAAAACTGTTTTATTAATAAATGTTGTGTACACTTACAAAGTTCTCAGTGCCACATTTTTAATGTCAGGCCCTTTTTTGTACTACCGATGGAGTGTGAAGTTTCTTCGAGCTGTTTTAATGGTTTAAAAATAGCGTAGTCATCATGCTTCGTCTAAGGGCACCTACCACTTCCATTGTTAGCCTTCTGGAACAAATGATAAAAAATTGTTAAACTCAGGCTAAATCAATTTTTTTTCTCCTCAGTACACATACCAACTCGGTATGATGTTTTAACATGCCAATTTTCATTTTACACCAAAATTTTCCTTTAACATCACTCGTAGTGCTTTCGGGAAACGCAGCCCTGAATGATGGAGCAAACACCCACGTGAGCAAGGAGCTGAAATTCTTGCCGCTCAGTTCTGCTCATAGGCTTTGATCGATGACGTCACCTCTCCCCGGTGCACGGCAAGTCTACTCATGAGTCTACTTCATTCAGCGGAGGCTCGATCACATTATTACACTTTTACAATATATTCAGATAGGTCAAGTGCAAAGCGTAACAAAGAGGCTGCACTTTTCACGAACATCCGTGAACAGACCAATCATCATGTGTATGACCTAGAAGGATCGTTCGATAAAGTGGGACTGGAACGTCCATATAATGGCGCATAGCTTTCTGCACAAGGGTGGGTAAATATCAGTGTTATTCTTTCAACAGAATGCTGACAAAATATAGTAGCGAGTTTATTCACATCATGTTGCATAAGGTGCTAGACCATCAAATCAACTTGAAACAAGAATTCAGACAGAAAAGTGTAACAGATGCATGCTGGGAGATAATGACTGGCCAACAAGAATTATGGGACATGTAGTGTACCAGTCCCAAGCAACTCAGTTGTGGTAGTTACAATAAAGATGGTACATTTTATATTAGTCTGTCGATGTCAAACTAGCACACAATTAGAATGTCACCCTGATAATATCTGTCAGTGTATGGTCTTTTTAGGAGTAACAAGACATTAGACCAAGAACGCTGGTCTGCAAGAAAATACATCTATTAACAAAGTGACATTTGTCTAAATGTTAAATCTACTAAACCCAACAATTTACCATCACAGCTATTAAAATGTCTTTCTTACTATTAATCGCCAGTGCACTGTGAGAGACGGAGTGGAGCGTTTGCTCAATTCTAAAATGAAACAATTAGCCTACATGATGCAAGACATTTCTGATTCGAGAAGGCTCTTGAGGTCTGACGCAACATAAACTGTTGCGCTACCCACTGTGTGATGTCAGCACGTACATTCTAAACATACGTGTCAAGACGGAAAAAGAACAACCGACAGAAGCAACAGTCGAAAGTGGGATCATCAAGAAGGCCTTCCGCTCGTGTTAGTTACATTCGACACAAGGTAAAATATGTTTTCTTCCCAAACATTTATTTGATCAACTTAATTGTTTTATAATGGTTAATACGGCGTTTTTCTGGTTACTATGGGTCATTACATAGAGAAGGGAGTATCACGAATCCATTTGCTGACGTTAGCTTCTGAATACGTGCTGCTACCCTTTAGCATACCATTGCTAGGTGACGTGATTAACAACTTAAGTTAATGTACCAATTCTCCTCACACCATTGTATAGATGCGAATGACAGACCAACGTAGACAGTCTACAAATTTTAATCGACACAGATTTTCTAAAATTGTTATATGTTGGGCAATGCCTTGGTTAACGCATTAGTATGTTAGCTATCCAAACAGCCATCGTTAGCTTGCAAGCCGAGCGGTGTGAAAGCAATGTTGGTTTTCGTTTTAGATATCGAGAATGTGTTCCACCACCTAGGATACTGACGAAATTAATTATCTTTACCCCTTGTTATATATGCCTACATGTCGCCGCAACTGCATATATAGGGGTGGATATTGTTTGGTTACGTTAGCATGTGAGGGCTATTATTTTTAGCATGAAGATTGCGTTTGCCAATAATAACCCTTATCAGGACCACCACCGCCCCTTGAACCTGTTGGGTTATGTTGAAATGCAAACCAAAGCGAAAATTTCTTAGTTATGAATTTACAAGCTACAGTCAGTGTGCCACCAAAAATTGACTAATCTTTAAAGGTCGGTAGTGACTGATATAAAGTTTTATAACGACCACTCAAACGCGAACTACATCTTATCTCACAGATGTACGTCAAACATTAAATGAACTTGTGTGTTTTGCAACATATTAACTCTTTACCTTTGCCTGCTACGTTTCAGCTTCAGGTGTTGGCGTAGCTGCCGTGCCTCGTTACTGTTTACACTGTTCCTAGAGACTGTAGCTAAATAATTTGCTAAGTCAGGTCGCTAACGCCATGTTCGGGAGATGGAGACCAGGCCCCCAGGATCAGACCACCATTCCAGAGAATTCATAAATATAGTCAGTGGAATTTACGTAATCTAAACGCAAGGAATTGGCGTGCGTCCTGTGTAAAACAACTTGTGTGCGTTTCCATCCTGCGGTTTCCCAATCTGCTTAAGTATGTGTGATCTTCTTAAGATAAGTGGGACAAGAACGTTTGTAACGTTAAGTGAAGTCATATGTTAGATTTCAAGCCATCTTCAAGCAAGTTAAACCGGTTCCTGTAGTGTATCTAATCTAGATATCTTTGGAAAAGAACAGTTGCTGAGTGCCTTTGCAATTATTTGTATTTACATGTACACAATTTTCTTTTTTCTGTGTGCAGCTGTCCTAATCTCAGCCTGGGCACACTTGCAGCTGAAGGAAAGCCAAGATGAACGTGTTTGACCGCAGCATCAACTTCGATGCCCTTTTTAAGTTCTCTCAAATGTTAGTATGAAAGTGTAACATTGATCGTTGCAATTTTTTGTCACCAGCCCAATTTCCAAGGAAGATAGCTACTGTTCTGTAGTGTTGTGCAGAACACTTTGGGTTAACTTCTAAAATTAGCTTGTATACAATGTAACAAAACCACAAGTCATATTTTCAGCCATTATGAGCCACCAGTCTCGAAAGACAGGGAATGTAGCCTAAACCATGCATTAAAAAGTCATATATTGGATAGATGACTTTGGTCTTTCTAGGTATCACAACCTGAGGCTCAAATCTAGTGTCAGCAACTCCGACTTGTATTTTTACTTCCAGTGAGATTGCATCTGGGCTAGCTGGATTACACTTCCATTGAGATTGCATCAGGGCCAGGTGGACAGCCTTGACTGCTGTCAGTAGACTGGCCTGCGTCATCCACTCATCCGTGAAGCGATACGGTCAGCCAGTGAACACATGCTAACCTCGCATTGTCTTGAATAGCAGGTTCCTGAGGCATACTCTGGAGATGCTGAAGGGCCCTAAAGGTTACCTTCTAAGTGGATCATTTGTTATAAAAATCGGTATTGTTTACCCCAACCTACACAAATGGAGGCTGCTTAGGGAGAGACTGTTGGCAAGGGTAACAAAGATAGATTAGGTAACTTTTTTTAGATGTAAATATTTAGAACGGCTGGGTCAACAGTGCAAGGAATCCCTTGGTTGAATCCACAGTTAAGTTTTGCTGCTCTTGTGTTTATCATTGGCACAGTCTCACAAGCACCCATCTGTCTACTGCTACATTTGCATGGCTTGGTCATTTATGATGCTCAAAGTGGAGATACATGTCTCTTGGCCCTGACCAGCAATCAGGTTTGGCAGGAACATCATTGAAAACAGGTTGACTTAGTTATAAGAGAAACATCCATTTTTCTCTTGTGTGTTGCTTTTTTGCTATCATCACCCTCTCTCTATTTCTCTTGCTTTCATTTTCTAAATGACTGTTTCTTATGTAACAAAGAAATATTTGTTTCTCTTTCTTTCTCTGTCTCCAGTTCTCGCTCTACACAGCAGCACCTGAAGAATGTCTACTCCTGCCTGGCTGTGTGCATGTTCGTGGCGGCAGCGGGATCCTATGTGCACGTTGTCACCAGGGTCTTCCAGGTACAGGAGGCTCCCTATGGATCAGGCCCTTTTGGATGATTCATATGTAGTATTTTAAGCTGCACACCAGATCTTACACGCTTTTTATTTTAACACCGTAGATGTGGTATGAGGAAAATGCAGGAACCAAAGGGATGTGTCTAAATAGTTTTTTTGCCAGAGGCAGAACATAAATCCCATTGTTCTTGACAACTTACTACAAGTAATCAGTAGCATATCAGGTCTCCTTTTTGAAAGACACTACATGCCAGGCACATTTTGTGTATGTCAGTTGCAGCTGTATAGCTAACAGTAGCAATGTAAGATGTTACATTTGTTCACTTGGAAATTAAACTTTAAACACGTGTAGGCCTGTATCATAGAATGAGTAATGCATTACAGGAAGCAGTGCATACTGGATCCTTTTGCTGTAAGTCAGTGCCAGTTCTTACAGAGCACCTCCCCAGTGAGACACTCACCCCTAAAACGTTTTGTGGCACCTGTGTCACTGTACTTTGTATTTAGCGTCACTGGGTACCATGTTAAAGCTGTGGTGTAAACGTAGTCTGCACTATTTGTGCTTTTGACTGCTAAGACATGGGACGTGAACAAAGTTGCATGTCATCTGTGTAGATTCTCATTCATCCAGGTCATAGTAGTCAGGGAGCTAAGTAAGCAACTAGACTTCTTTTTTGGAGCTTGAACATGTTTCACCTTTCATCCAAAACAGTTCTGGATCACTGGAGGTGGAATTGTAGACCACACCCCTCACTCCAATTCACTCCTTAGCTGTGTTCGAGTTACAAACCCGTCTGTGTCTTTCTGCATAAGTCAACGAGAATTGCTGGTTGCGTCACCAAGGAGGCGTTAGCTAGCTAACTGCAGTTGTGTGAAAGCAACTGCAAGGGTCTGTAAGATTTGTCTGTGAGCGGCTCCTGCATCGTCATACCTTTCGGCCAAGTCTGACACAATTTCCAACCATCATGCAACACTTTCAGCCCAGAGTACATTGCTGACTGTAAACGGCTGCAGACGTTTTTACCAAATCAAACGCAGCTCTTGACTGGTGACTCATGTGACCCTTTTGTCATGGAATGAGGGATGTGGTTTACAACTTCACCTCCAGTGATCCAGAGATATTGCTCCTGGTTCCTCATCATCAGGCCAGAACTGAGGAAGCCTTTTGGATGAGAGGTGAAACGTCTTGCAAGTAAAGTTGCAAGTCATTTTTCTGTTGCATCTGATCGTAGTCTTGAAACATTAGTTTCCAAAGCTGAAAACAAAATCTAAGTGAATACTGGTGCACAAAGTCCCCATCTTATACGCTTCTGAACCACAAACGATCTGTCGTACAAAGCAGTCTGCAACTTTAAGCACTCTGGGTGATTTAAAAAGCACTATACAAATGCGAGGTGGTGTTGTTTAACACACAGTTGTGTATTTAGTAGCTCTTTGTGCCTCTTGCCCCATGCTCCATGTCTGGACATGAGTAATTGACTCATGTTCCTCCCTATAGGCTGGCATCCTGTCCATGCTAGGATCACTCGGGATGATGGGCTGGCTGGCCATGACTCCCCACACCCCGCAGACGGAGCAGAAGAGACTGGCCATCTTGGCTGGCTTTGCTTTTTTCACAGGTAAGACAGAGCCTTGCCAGCAAGCCTCAGGGCCTGTACAGCAGAGGGGGGTAGTCAGTGAACTCTCAGAAATGATCTGGAAGTAACAAGTATTCCTGTCATTTGTATCTTTGTTCCAGATTTATTATTTTGTACAGTGCACAGATAAACAGGGCCCCTACAATCATGCAAATCATTATGTAGCTTTAAAGCACCATTTTCCAGGCTGTGTGAATTTTGTAGAAAATACACAAAACATCACAAAATTAGGTTTCCTATGTGTATGTCGTATGAAGTTAATTATGTTATTGTACTTTCTTATTGATAGTATTTTGTTGTGGAAATTTCTGCAGAGAGAAGTATGGGATGTTGCATAAATTGGAATAACTAGCTAAGAGAGGCTTGTATCGTGGTGGTTTTCCTGGTGTTTTGTTTAGCCACCACTTAAAGGAAAACTTCGGTGTAAAAAAAATAATTGGCTTATATTAAAACATCATACCGAGTTGGTATATTTCTTGAGGATCAAAACTACGCTAGCCTGTTGCATTTCAAACGTACCTATTTTTGCCGGTTTGGTCAAGAAGACTAACAATGCTAGTGGCATAAAGAAAGCTTGAACATAACACTATTTTTAAGCCATTAAAAAAGCTGAAAGAAACTCCATACTTCAGTATAACAAAGGCCTTGGCATTCAGATCGAGGCACTGAGAACTTTGTAAGTATACAGATCGTTTATTAAAGTGTTCTTACAGGTAGTACCTTGCCATAGTTTCTAGTTGTTGCTATGATGATGTTTTAACATGTCACTTTCCATTTCACCTGAAAGTTTTCCTTTAGGCTATATCTCAAAACTTGTCTACCTCTTTTGTGTAGGAGTTGGTCTTGGCCCCACTATGGATTATGTCATCACCATTAACCCAAGGTATGTGTGCAGGGTGTTTCCAAGGGCGTGTGAGAAGGCAGATGCTGGAGAACAGCCTGTTGTACATAAATACTGCCTGGGATTGCTACCACAAATACACATTTATGTTTTCTTCCTAAAACTGCAGAACATGAGGACCGTACCTTTATTCAGTTTGAATCAGCACCAAAAATGTGAATTTACTGGGTCATCAGAGTAATGTATAAAATGTACATCTTTAAAATACAAAGTCTAAAGATCTTCTACCATCCAGGATCGTTTGCTACATGTGTTGCTATCCACACCTTTAAGGCCCAAGGTGACATTCAGTATTTGCCATACAAATGCAAATGTGGGTGAAAAACGTAGCTGCCTTGTATCAACATGTCGTCAGTGAGACACCGCTTTCACCTCAGCAGACTTGGTAGTCTCTAGTTTACCTGTTCTAGGAAGTGCTTGCTTGTTGACTGTAGACTTCAGAACTGCTGTAATTTTGGCTAACCTGTGTAATACACTGGCGTAACCAAAGGCCAGAGTAGGCTGTACCCTCTTCCTGTACGAAACTAGGTCAAGGTCCCCGCAAGCGTACCGGCTACGTGACTGTCTGCTCTTCTGTGGAGTTCACGAGTGACACGCGAGGGAGTCACCAGAGGGCGTACTCGGCCTACTGTTCATGCGCGCCACATTCGAGCCCCGCTCAAGTGAACAGGGTTTATTTGTGTCATTGGTCTTGTGCGGCGTATTTTGTCATGTGTAGGGATGCCTTCTACTATACTAAGTATATCAGCTCAGCACACGTATGCATTGTAAGTATTCAGACTTAAAATGACGAGAGCTACAGAGAAGGCGTTGAGAAGGCGTTGTCTCTGTCCAGTGTATGCTCTGAGTTCTTATCCTCCATTTTCTCATTGCTGACCCCCCCCCCCCACAGAACACACGCACACACGCACGCATGCACACACGTGTGGATGGAAAAGCTCCAGTAGTCCAACTCTTCTATGAGATGCATCACAAATGTAGTGAGAAGTAAAAGAAAAAAAAGGCATAGTTTTGATTGGGCCTACTCTGAGTTCAGGCATAGTTTTGATTGGGCCTACTCTGAGTTCAGCATAGTTTTGATTGGGCCTACTCTGAGTTCAGGCATAGTTTTGATTGGGCCTACTCTGAGTTCAGCATAGTTTTGATTGGGCCTACTCTGAGTTCAGCATAGTTTTGATTGGGCCTACTCTGAGTTCAGGCATAGTTTTGAGTTTTGATTGGGCCTACTCTGAGTTCAGGCATAGTTTTGATTGGGCCTACTCTGGTTCAGGCATAGTTTTGAGTTTTGATTGGGCCTACTCTGAGTTCAGACATAGTTTTGAGTTTTGATTGGGCCTACTCTGAGTTCAGGCATAGTTTTGATTGGGCCTACTCTGGTTCAGGCATAGTTTTGAGTTTTGATTGGGCCTACTCTGGCTCAGGCATAGTTTTGATTGGGCCTACTCTGGCTCACTGTTATGATTGCCCCTGTGCTGAGTGCATTGTTTAAATGTTGAAATATGTATTTATAGTTCTCTCTCTTTCTTTCTCTCTCTCTTTTTTTTTTTCTGTCTCTCACTCTCTCTCTAAAATGCAGCATCATTGTAACGGCGTTCCTGAGCACCTCTGTCATCTTCCTCTGCTTTACCCTGAGTGCTCTGTATGCCCAGCGCAGGAGCTACCTGTTCCTTGGAGGTAAGGACACTCACGTCACCTAACACAGCCCTGGCCCATGTGGCCCCAATCTGAAGAGAGCGTTGCTGGTTGTAGATGGCAAAATGGCAGCAGTGATGGTGTGTGAATGTACTGTAATGCAAATGTGAGGTTGAACTAACACGTGAGAGGGTGTGAGTGAGTGTGTTGTGGGGTGCAGGGGGGTGTCTGTGGGTGTACTGGTCTGTAAGAATGGAGGATTCTGTTGAGGGAGAACTCCTGGGGCCTTTATAGGCCTCTCCTGCTCCAAATGCAAAAGATTCAGTTAACGATTAACAATATAGGTTACTGTTTGTTTAGTCGATGGGTGGAAGCGGATGCAGAGGTTCATCACCCAAACCCGCACCTGACAATGTAGCAGGTGCCTACATGGACAAACCCGCACATGACAATGTAGCAGGTGCCTACATGGACAAACCCGCACATGACAATGTAGCAGGTGCCTACATGGAAAATGCCTTTGCAGTGATTCCTGTAACTTACATTTCAGCCACCAAGTCAAAAAGTCTGAACAGTGTACATATTGCATAAATGGTTCCTTCAGTCGGTCTGAATTCGTCGATATCCATAATGCTTTGAACTAGATCAGCTCAACTCTCTGGCTCTCTGTACTGGTGAATAAACAGCGTGTTGTATCTGCTTGTCCTTCCTTCAGGCACTCTGATGTCTGGCCTCTCCATTCTGCTGCTGGTGTCCTTCCTCAACATGTTCTTCGGCTCCGTCATGCTCTTTAAGGTAGGACACGCTCATGTCTCTTTAAGGTAGGACACGCTCATGTCTCTTTAAGGTAGGACACGCTCATGTCTCTTTAAGGTAGCATACGCTCATGCTCTTTAAGGTAGGACACGCTCATGTCTCTTTAAGGTAGCATACGCTCATGCTCTTTAAGGTAGGACACACTCATGCTCTTTAAGGTAGGACACGCTCATGCTCTTTAAGGTAGCATACGCTCATGCTCTTTAAGGTAGGACACACTCATGCTCTTTAAGGTAGGACACGCTCATGCTCTTTAAGGTAGGACAAGCTCATGCTCTTTAAGGTAGGACACGCTCATGCTCTTTAAGGTAGGACACGCTCATGCTCTTTAAGGTAGGACACGCTCATGCTCTTTAAGGTAGGACACGCTCATGCTCTTTAAGGTAGGACACGCTCATGTCTCTTTAAGGTAGCATACGCTCATGTCTTTTTAAGGTAGCATACGCTCATGTCTGTTTAAGGTAGCATACGCTCATGCTCTTTAAGGTAGGACACGCTCATGCTCTTTAAGGTAGGACACGCTCATGTCTCTAAGGTAGCATACGCTCATGTCTCTAAGGTAGCATACGCTCATGTCTCTAAGGTAGCATACGCTCATGTCTCTAAGGTAGGACACACTCATGTGTCTTTAAGGTAGGACACGCTCATGTCTCTTTAAGGTAGGACACGCTCATGTCTCTTTAAGGTAGGACACGCTCATGTCTCTTTAAGGTAGGACACGCTCATGTCTCTTTAAGGTAGGACACGCTCATGCTCTTTAAGGTAGCAGGCGCTCATTTCTCTGCCACCATTTCTGTTCCCACTGACACAAAGCAAAGCTTCATCTGCCTTGTTTTCATTTATTAAAGTCAAGTTAAGATAACAAAACTCTGAAAAGATCTGGAAGTTTGTAATGGCATAACAGTGGTGGAAAATTGTCGTGTTTAAATGGTTGTGTAGGTTTGTGTTGCTGCTCCGTGATGCAAGACTTGCATATAACTTTAGCAATAGCAGTGTTAAGCTTGTGGAATCCAAAGTGATTTCATGCATTAGGTTTTATGTGGGAAGGTGACAGTTAAGAGCTTATCCTAGTCATTGTGAATAATGGAAGAACAAGGGAGGCTCGAACACTTGAAGGTCATGTAAACAATGCACAGAAATATGTGAGCAGTAAAGGATCAAATGGTCAGATACTTTCTGCTCGTAAACGGCGTGTAAATTAGGCTAAAGATGTGGTGGTGTGTATCTGGTGAACAGGGTGGCCAGTGGCCAGCTTATTTGGAAACCTCAAGCATTGCACATGCAGCTGCAGCCATCTGAGTCGCTATCTCTGACAATCAAATTCGAGGAATTTTAAGCCTTGCCTGTTAACACCAAATGCAGACCATGAGTAAGAAGCTTGCCAAAACTTAGCCAAGGCTGGCTGAAAGCTATTGGTGCATACCAGCAACAAGTGTACCCTTAAGGCTTTGTAGCACCTGTGGCAATAATATAGAAATCGCCAGGTTGGCGCTCAAGCCAGAGGAAGGCGATGAGCTGTTTTTTTTTTTTTTTTGGTTTGGTTGAAAATCTATGGCTGTGATCTGTTCTACTTTATTTTTAGAAGGAGATAACACTCGCAAGAAGTGTAAGATACATTTCAGCGCAGCTGGTTTTTCTGCCTCTGTTCAAGGCAGGATTTTCTCTACTACTGCCTTTCTGATGACATTTTTGGGAAAATAATAAAAAACAAAAAGGAGGGGGGGGTGCAGATTGCACAGTGGAATTTACAGCAACAGACGGGGACTTTCCAGATTTCATGCAGCACTCTCTTATCTTGCTCTTTCTTTTGCGTCACTTTTAAATGTCAGAAGTGTCATTTCCTTTGTGTGCACCTCCCTTACGGCAATTGCGTATTAAACTATTAACTCATGGGTCATCCAAATGTTTGTACAAAATTAAGTATGTGTGTGAAATTGCCTGATGGGTTTAGCATCCAAATATGAATTTGCTTACAATATTGACAATGTTTGCACAAAATGAAAGATGCTCTTTCTCTGAAATTATGGACAGTGCTCACTTCTGTGCTTGTCTTGCTGATTGTCTTGTCTTCCACATTCACATTGCTTTTTCTCTGAGTGTGGCTTACCTACATGCACACCGAGTTGTCTAACATGGCTGTCCCCTGTGCAGGCCCATGTGTACCTCGGCCTGGCCGTCATGTGTGGGTTCGTGCTGTTTGACACTCAGCTCATCATCGAGAAAGCTGAGATGGGGGACAAGGATTACATCTGGTGCGTGACTGCTTTTACTGCCATTTCACTTTTTTACTTTATAGATCTAAATTGTTACAACAAAAAGGATATATTGACTAATCATGTACAGGATGCCTGAGCTGAACCCATGCTTTTATTCATAATATGACATTTCTGATGCTGTCTTTAGGCACTGTGTCGACCTGTTCCTGGACTTTGTGACCATCTTCAGGAAGCTCATGGTCATTCTGGCCATGAATGAGAAGGTATGGGGTGGTTATTGAAACTCTACGGTGGTTTATGATGCAGTAGAGAGAAATAATCAATCTTCAGGTTGTCGCGTGACTTGTTGATTTACAGGTAAATAGAGTGGTTGGATGGGTTTATTTTTAACATTTTCTGTTTTGTTTGGTCCGTGGTCCAGGATAAGAAGAAGGAGAAGAAGTAAACAGGACTGGAGTTTACTGGCCAATAAATGCACACCTGTGGGCTGGCGCACACCCGTGGGCTGATGGCACCAGGCATCACCGCTGGTGCTGCTACTTAACTGCTTCATTGGGTTTCATTCTTCTGAATTACTTAAATATAGTGTCTTAATTTTTTTTGTTCATTGATAGGATTTGGGTTTTGGCTTTGGACTAAGGTTGGTAACTTAGATGTGAATTGTAAAGGTCCCTGTATTGTAGCATTTTTAAGTTGTTTCTGAAGGGATGATGTAAATGGCGTGAACTAAAGGAAAATTATTTCATTAGTTTAATTATTATTTCATGATGATTCACCCCCCTTAGAGAAGTTTTGTTTTATGACACTTCTGAGGGGAAAAGCAAACAGAACAATTTTGCTCTTACATTTGAAAATGCCTCTTTTTACCCTACTCTTGAATAGGATGTTAATGCCTCAAATATGAAGAAAACAAACTCTTTTTATATAACATGACTCAAAACCCAACACTGTAATCAGTTAACACAGTTAAACACATCTATTTCTCAAGTGTATATAGTATGAAAATATGAGGACTTATAATGTTGTAGGCAGGTCAGTTGCCATGCGACCGTATCAATCCAACTTTCAAATATTATCAGTAGTATATCTTTGCAGTTAGCTACATTTAAACATGAATATGTCAAACAGTGAATCATGTAACTAACGACATTAACCTTTATTTCTCAGTGTAATTAATACCATTATAACTTGGTCATGAGACAAGCAACTTTTTTGACCTATTTTTGACCTATAAATGTTTAATGTTTAAAGATCAGTCCATAATTAATATATTTCACAGGTCAGTTTAGATTTTGTAAACTTTCCAAACTGGCCACCACTGTCACCATCACAGTCATAATTTGATGAGAGAAGAGACTTTTATTTATTTGAAAACAAATTCTCTCCAATTCTACTACATCTGTTCCTTTAGTTTAGATGCTTTAGAGTCCTTGATCCACCACAGAGCAAGCTCAGCCCCAAACAAAGCCTCAAACATACCAATATTAGGTGAAGACCATGTTACCTATGATTGTGAGAACATTGGATTTTCCACTTTGCTAAACCTATCTGACGTTTGACTTTGTCTGTGGTTGTTGTGAAGATTTCCATTGGTGCGCAATGCTGTTGAGAAAGTGATGTATATGAACCAACACATTTTTTTGAAAGTGTAATGTATATTTTTTCCAGATGTTTATTTTGCTGTGCTTCTCTATTGTATGTAGATATTAATTTCTACTGATTTAGATGACGTGGTAAGAAAAAGGAGCATTAATGAATTCTGTAGTAATGCATAGACTATTCTGGCTATATCAAAAAAACATCCCTCAGATTTTTTTTCAGCCTTAAATATGCACTTTTGATCTCCAAGGCTAAGATATTGCAAAGGTTTCCTAGTGGCAATTTTTATTTCCCCCACCAGAACTTAATTTTTCACCCAGTTTGGAAACTGGTTTACATGTTTCCTAATGTTTTGCCATTTAGGGTTGGTCAAGCATCATTCTTGTTAATCTGTAAATCAAACTAATTATGTGATACAGTAGAGCGGTTTTGAGACCTGTCCAACACCCACTGCTCATTATCTCATCACTGTCCAAAGGTACAAGAACTAGCCCTCAGCCCACAGCCGTACCCTCTTAATCATTTTCATCTTTTGGGTTGTAAAACAGACCTACAAGTAGCTTTTGATACCAGCCTGGTTTTCCCAAACCCGTGGAAATTAGTGATTGTGTCATTCAAAAAGCTTTATTTTCATAGAAAGTGCCAAGTACAACACAAGTTTACTGATCCATCAGCGAAATACTAATTTACTGTAGAATCAACTTTTAGAGAACAATGCCTATCTTATACTGTGAAGATAATCTTTATTTGCTTTTCCAGGGATTGCTCTTGTAATTCAGCTAAATTAATGTAAGATTTAAAATTTGTTAAAGTAAACTTTGATTACATGAACCCCTGTGTCTTTATTGCCACTGTTCATCGATATGTTGTTCCATTTAATACAGTCCACAACTGTAGTTGTTATCTACATGTCGTAGCATCTTCTCAGTTTGTTTTTGATTTTGTATTTGAAGTCCCTTGTTTATTTTGTTTTCCGTGACTCCACTTGCCAGGCCAGTGCTCCTCTGGTACTCCCGCTCAATGTTGTATTTTGCTAGCCTGGTAAACCCGCCCCTCGTATTCATTTTCATTTTGTTCTGTACAAAATGAAATGACGTACGAGGGGCGGGTTTACCAGGCTAGCATTTTGTTACAACGGTTGTATTTCGCTACAGTGATCAGGCATTTCTACTAATACTCAATATTGTATTTTGCTGCAGTGGTCAGGCATTTCTGCTAAGGGCCCAGCCTGCTTAAACCAATTTGTTTGTTTCCAGTCAGCCATGAATGGTTGAAGGCCTTAATGGTTTTGAAAAACACACACAGTATCCGCTCATGTGAACATGTGCCTGTCGACAGTATCTAGACTCTCTGCTGTCTCGTCCAGCATGCTTCAATTCCACTTCCACAGGGAGACTTTAGGGATAGCTGGAAATGTCCTCATACATATGGGTCTTCATATCTGAGAATGCTGTGATTCTGGTTTATTCATTCCCATTTCTTATAAAAATATGCAAAACAAAACATTGAATATATTAGTGATTAAATGGTAACTTAAAAAAAAAATCAAACATTGCAAAGACGGAGAGTCTTGCGATGTCTTATCTATACAACCCACTTTTTTGTGTTGCCATTGGTAGGAAGATGGTGTAAACAGGTGTACGTGTATATAAAACACCAACTCAACTCAAATTCAGACGCAGCTGAGAGATCGAGGATCGAGGTGTGCAGTTTCCTGCTAATAATAGTCATCACCACTTCCTCTATAACAGCGTTGACTAGCGTAGAACTCGACGGGCTCCGTTTCAGAGCACTGGTAAGCCACAACGCATCGAAAAGGTAAGCAGTTCTCCAAGATACTTTGTTAGGGAAGCTGAGGGGATGCCAGTTGTCTAACAGAGTAGTCACAGAGGAGGGTGCTTTTAGGAGGCACTGTAAAGAGCTGAATTATAACTAAATATTGTTTATTTGTTTTAAGGACAATTTCAAGAAATGGAGTGCATCTTTGATTAATTTCTAACTTCTTGAGCTATGTGAAATCTTATCAGCACTTGGACACAGAACTGATTGTTACACAGGAAGACTGTTCTTATGAGATTTTTAGTTGGAAGTAATTTTCATAATAACCATGCAGTGCTTTCGTGTGCCATGTTGCTTTAAAGAATAAGGTCCTGACCAAGGGCAGCTTAATGCCTTTAAGGTGTGCCATGCTCCAGTGCTGCTTCTTCCTGCTGGGTCTACTATGCAGCACTGCGCCCACCTGGGCAGGAGACCCAGAGGCAGGTCTGTTAACAAAACCTCAAAATACTTAACTGAATTAGTTAAAGTTAATATAAATACTAAATAACTTAATAAAAACACATAATAAGTAAACATACTGAGTTACTTTCTTAATAAACATTTCCTGAACTTCTGAAAATCTATTTTGCCTCACAGCAGTTCCTGTCCTGTGAGCCTGTTAGACAGTAATTAGTTGGCATTCTACAGAATTGGAACCTCTCCATGAGTCATTCATATCAGTGTTTTCACCCACCTACTCATTAGCCAAACGAGTTTTTTTATGATTTTTTTGCCACTGCAATATGAGTAATAACCAATGTCCTGCTTACATATACAAATATACAATCTCTAGGCCAGACTACAGATGTCTATGAGGCCCTGCGAAATATAGAACAACAGTGTTCAAACAGAGTACTGAGGAATAAGGTAATGATGATTCTAGATCAGTAATACTAATTAAGTGTGGGTGATGACCCCTCATAAATTGAGAGATGAACTTCTGTGTGTGTGTTGCAGAGTGGACTCAGTCTGCTTGTGGGCAACTCTAGTGGAGAGATGAGGCATGCCAGAAGCAGATATATAGACTCCAGGGACACGCTGGAGTCTCTTTACAGTGGTCTTCACCAGCCCAGTAGGTTGCTGTATATCTTCTGTTTATTTGATTTTCTGAACTAAAGTAGTTGATGTTCATTTTTATATTTTATCATTGTTAAACCTGCTGCCACCACTGCAGCTTTGGACGAACTGTTTCAAGTTCAAGCTCAAGACATTGAATTACATTACATTACAGTGCATCACTCATTACCCATTACATTACAATGCATCACTCCTTACCCCATCTGCCATAACACCTTGTTCGTACACAGACTGACAAACAAATTGGCATGCGATAACATGACAAGACCAAGCAGGCAGACAGACTGACAAAGCAGACAGACAGACTGACATGACATAACGTGACAGACTGTAAAAAGTGCTGCATAGAACCAACTTAAAGATACTTACAAAAATCTGAAAAATATTAAGGCATCATGCTGCATGGATATTTTTATTACCTTGGTTTAACTTCATGTCACACATGTCTATCATACTTGAAATAAATAATGCTGTTGGTTTAACTTAAACTAACACATATTTAACTGGCATACTGTATGGTCATAATATCTGAAGAAATAGTGCAAGACAATAGTGCACATTCAACCAACATAAAAAAAGAAAAGCAGCACATTGTCTTTATTTTGATTTTGGTGCTCAGCAGCATTGGTTACTGTACATTGCTGAAATGTAATATGGGATGTGTGTTTAGTGGCTTGCGTAAGAGTTTGTGTTTGTGCATATGCAGGAAGAACAGGAGGCCAGAGAGTGATCGGTGAAGGATAAAATATGGTCTGTGTTAGGGAACTGTATGTTTTTGTATAAGTGTGAAATTGTGTATAGTGTGGGGTGGTTAAAGTGACAGATCTTCATGTAAGGTTTGAGGCTTCATGCTCAAGTGACTACTGAATTGATTGTAGTTTTATGCTGTTGAATTGGTGGACAAACAGGGATTGGATGAAACGATCTGTAATGGTCCCAGTTGTTTGCAGTACAATGTAAGCATGTGTTATATGTGTTATAGTCTGTGATCCCACACGCTTTGCTAGGTGACATATTTTCTGTTAATGCCTTGTAAAAAAAATTAGCAGTGGTAAATCATTTGTAGGTCTTTTATCTATGCTTTGATTGGGATTGATATTCTTGAGTCTACAGTTGATAGTTGTAGTTGGAAATAATTACAATCATTTGGTTGACATTTTCTTGGTTTCTTCTAAACAAGGACATCCAGTTTAGAGAAACAATGGTCTAGTCATTATATAACATTACATGACATTGCACTTAGCAGATGCTTTTATTCAAAGCGACTTACAATAGATGACACAAATCAGACAGCTACAGACATGCAGAGAAGGACATTGTACACTAGAGTGTGACAAGGTACGCAGTGCAAAGCAGGCAAGAGCATAGCGATGTATAGGCCAGTGCTGATCAGTGAGGGTTAGCATTGGTAGGATGTAAAGTGTTCAAGGAAAAGTAATCTCCTCATGTTTTGGTTGTAGTCAGTCACAAACATACTCAGATGACATAGCATGGTTCTGGGTTAGTGCTGGCAGTGCTTTAGCTTATGGAGTCATTCTTGATACAACTGAAACACCCCTTTTTCCAGACGTGTTAGTAGATTCCTGTACTTGATTAAACTGTGGGCTTGAAGTTACTGTCTGATTCACAGTATTTAGTAATGTGAGCTATTTGAAGAGGCGTGCCAGTGTCATATCTGCTTGTATTTTGATAAGATTATATCTCATTTCTTATTTTTGCCTTGTGAACGTATCCCCAAAAGATCACAGGTTTATGCAAGGGCCATTTGCCATTTGTCATAGCTTTAACAAAAGTCAAAGTCTTGGACCCAACTTACGATTCCCATTTGAATGAATGCACAACTGCATGACCATTGTCCCATGCCTGTCTTTGTTACTAGACAAGATCAACACCTTTACAATAACTTTAGCATTACTGGCGCACGACTACACAAATAACATTTGTTTACTTCATTTATACCATACATTCTTAAATGAAATTGCTGTTTTTTTAGGTGCTCGCTTTTTGCTGGATATCTCTTGTTTGCTGGACTCTCAGAATGAGCTAAACTGCAGCTGGAACAATACAGACATTCCTGCTAAGGCTGAATATGCCATCACTGGTCGGTAAGTAGGCCTACCTGATACCTCCCGTGGTTTTGGCACAAGGCAGTCTCAGGTAGTTGTTACCATTGTGAAAATATCCATCAGTGGCTTGTAATGTAGTTGCTTTATGTTTTCTTTATGAATAGTGTAGCAACGGTTTGCCCTGAATGCAAAGGAAAAGTATGCCATGTATTAAATGGACCCAACGGTGACCTTTACAGTAGAGGCAATTTGGAACAGGTTAGGTATTAATGAGAACATCTGAACTGTTCCAACTCCTAACAGACGACCAAAACCAAAGACATTGTAGTGTAGTGTCTTTAATGTAGTGTGATTGTAGTGTAGTGTCTTCAATGCAGTGTGATTGTAGTGTAGTGTTTTGAATGAGACACAGTAAGGTATAGATCGTATTAGGATGTGACGGTATTTACATTAGCAAAAAGCTGTATGTACTTTAGGAAAAACAGGTGGCGGTAGACTTTCAAAATCATGTTATTTTTTAAATGACCAAATCTCTAAATCTAAAAAATTATATCATGTGATTTACAGACTCTGCAGGAAAGCAAGTGTCCTGTCATCCTGGAACTGCACCTTGTATAATCAAGGGAAGCGAACAGGATGTGAGGGAAATGTTGGTCATCTTCAAAACCATTACGCCACAGTCATACAGGTCAACGTGTCTGTCAGTGGGCTCTGGTACATCCACAGTAAATATTTTTTCACAAATTACATTGGTAAGTTCGTTTTTAATATTCCAGCATTCTAACGAAATCTCCATATACTCACGTTAAAAAAGGACATCAGCCTAAAATGTTCGTTAGGCTATTAAAAAAGAAAAAACAACTGTTGAATGCTTGCTTTATTGTCTTATATTATTGTAACACTCTAATTTCCTGCAATCAAATGACAAAAAACACTGAAAGAGTGGAAAGTTACAGAATATTTACAGTTTTTTATGAGGATTTATAAGAAATACTTAACATACTTCGTAATATACATTCCCTCTTAGACCCATTAATTTATGACAGATACCCTAAACATGTTTAATGACAATACATCAACTTCTTTTGTAGAAAAAATGGATCCCCCAAAGAATATCAGTTGTTCTTTCACAGAGGGAAATCAGAACTTGACAATCCAGTGGGAGAAGGCCATATCCCGAAAGAAGGACTTGAATAAGTATTGCCTCATGTATGGCATCAAGATAGATGATGAGGTATGAATGTGGACAGATTCAGTGCAGACTGAAAATAGAGGTCCTAAATTACAGGTCCTGACTGATTTATAATAATAATATTGTTGTTGTTGCTCTTTATCGTTGGCTGATGTCTACAGTGTAGCATTTTGATACTTATTTATACTTATATTTATATTTACATTTATATTTCTAAAGGACATCGAGGTAAAGGGCGAGTTGAACTACCATAAGCAAGACATTGACCGGCACAGGAGATACACAGTGCAGATGAGAGTGAAACTTCATAACGACTGTAGAACACAGGAGGTTTTCTGGAGTGACTGGAGTGAAGCCATAGGTGAGATGGGGAATACTCTCTAAGCATGTATTAATTTTTCTGACACAGCAAGATCACATAGATCTCAAAGGGAGCTTCATTTAAAGATCAACAGCCTGGTTTTTGTGAGTCACATGAAGAAAGATAATGGTTTAGAACATCAAAAGATGTCACAGAGGATACAGATAGCATTTACAACCATGAGTCATATCATAATTCTTCAAACTGATAGGGGTTTTCCTGCGGAGTGCTGATAATGATCAGAAACAGTTTCTTAATAATTGCAAGACTGTTTGAAAAGCTACTTCTTGGAGCACTGGTCCGCTGTGATGCATAGGTCAATGTCAGAAGGTCAGAGGGCCAATGCCTATGGCAAGGTTCATGAAAACAGTTATAACTGAGAATTATCTCAAATATGATTTCCCTCATGTGCAAAGTGTGCTTGCTAAAATGCTGCAGAGAGTAGTTTTCACCGTGTTTGTATTAGGCTCAGCAGTCAATGCATAACTTAGCAGATAAAGGTCACAGTGGTATCTTCTGCCCATTTAATATAGTTAGAAAAGATGTTGGTTGAATGGACATAGATAGATCATGTTGACCAATGACAGGTTGATAGCTGTTGCATTGTTGGTAGTCATGTCATTATTTACTGTGTCTATTGGTGTCTAATCTGTCTGATGTTTGTCCCGCTTGCTTACGTCTGCCTAGAGGTGGGCCCAGCTGAGGAGCCTCAGCCTGAGTACAGAGAACTGGTGATTCTGGCCATTGTCCTGGGACTACCCATGATCCTCCTGGTCTTCCTTCTCCTCTCCTGCAAGATCCGAAGGTACGGTGAGATGATATTTTTACTATCAGAGCAGCTGCCACAGAGGTCAGGATGTGCTCAATCTGATACAACCTCATCCTTCCCAGACATGTTTATGCAACACACATGATCATAGTGCAGACTCTTTCTGTATTTATCACATACAGATGTGGGAAGCAGACTGGCTATTTTTATCCACATGACAGTTACTGGCAAGAGATCATTTTTATGATGTGCTTATTTGGAGTGCAGAGAATGCTGCCCGGTTAATAAACTCATATTTTCTTTTCAGGGTTCTGTTTCCTCCCATTCCAAGGCCCAGCATACAGATCAAACAGCTGCTTGAGAAAGATTTTGCCTTTCAGGTAAAGACGTTATGCAGAGGACAAACCAGTCTGAGCAAGTAAAAGTCCTGCCATGTATTCCTTCTGCTTGTGTTCTTAACACATTTGATTTTAGTAATAAGGTCATCTACCTGGCTGAAGAGTTACATGCATATATTTCCTTTTTAATACGATAAAACTAGTAAAAGTAACAGTTTAGTTGCAGTTAAGATGGGCCTGACTCAGTTTAAAAACTGGTTTACCCCAGGTTCCTGTTCTGCAGAACACAAAACATAAAGCAGTCATAACAAAGACAGGGGCACTTACACTGGACCTTAACATGAACCAGACACAGATATCTTAGACAGCAATAGACATTACATGCATTACACAAACACATAGATACATGCAACGATCAAGTTCAGCTAATTAGGATCAACTGGAGCACAGAATTGGCCGAACCAAATAAGTGGAAGAACTTTGACCTTTCCGAGTCCGGGATGTCCACCTCTGACGTAAGGTCAGAAATCAAAGTGTAATGTTAAAGATATGTGCTGTAAAACTGCCTGTAATGGTGGAAATCAGTTGCTGCTCCATAAAGAGCCCAAAAGACCATGCCAAATAAACTACATTTGAGGGGGAAATGAGAAAATGGTGTCTGTCTTACAATGACAATCTGTATAGATGAGATGCAATGCTGTGGTGTTTTTTAAAGGCACATCTTTATAGATTATATTTAGTTGATTAATCACCGGCCATTTAAGTTTTGCAGTGTGTTAAAATAATTAGTCCTGTCTATTATAAATCTATTATAAGTCTGTGTAGTTTAAGGTCATATGTCCATAAAATGTTTTTGTTATTTTATTTATTTAGCCAAGTAATTGTTTTTATAATGTGGTGTTTTTAGTGTATGTCGCTTTAGTGAAAAGCGTGTACTAAATACTATAACCATATGATGGCTCTCTGCACTTTCACAGTCAACTGCTGAGAAGCATGCTGATGAGGTCCAGGTTGAGCTTGTGTGTGAGGTGGAAATTTGCAAGCAGTGAGGCTATGGTGCGTATCTTGCCATGGCTGTCTGATGTGCAAAAGGAAAGCCAAAGGATCATAGAAAAGTCTTCATGCGTTATATTTTTGGTGACATTGTACAATTGCACACATATGTAAGCTTTTGAAACCTGTGGAATAATTGCATTTCCTTGAGCACTGACTGGTAGACCGTTAGGTCATCTCAGATGTACAGCACGATATTGTTGCTCTGAAGTCTGGTATGTGATAAAGCATGAATCATGCTCAATTAAATTTTAAGATGAGTCTTGGCCATGTCAAATGCAGAAGTGTGCGGGATCTGACTCGTCAGTGGCCTGTTTTGACCTCTCTCAAAATGTCTTAGGCAAGAGTTAGTAGGTGTAGACACATGATCTGTATGTATGTATGTATGTATGTATGTATGTATGTATGTATGTATGTGTGTGTGTATGTATGTATGTATGTATGTATGTATGTATGTATGTATGTATGAATGAATGAATATAAGTCCATTGAGACCTTTTTTATTTATGATAAATTGACTTTTCTGATACTTTTGTTTTACTGATTTCACGGTACAGTTTGCTTACCATCCTCAGTAACAGTGCACAGGATTTGGATATGTTTTTTTTTTAAAACCGCAGTACACTCGTGTGCAGTGTGCATTTTAGTTATCAGATTTAGCTTCAGATATCTATACAATGTTTCTGCACATCTACTGATTCTGCAGCAGTGAAGCCTGTAGCCTTGTAAAGATGGTGAGACACAGTAAAGATGGTGATGATAATAACACCCGTAATACAACAACAGGAAGAAGAACAAAAAGTTTGAAAAAACAACCCAATGAAAGATAACTCACCCGGCATGTGTGATCAGAGAAGCGGAGGGGTGTGTGTGTGTGTGTGGGGGGGGGGGGGGGGGGGGGGGGGGGGGGGGGCTGTTTGTAAAGATTGAAAATGAATCTGTAGTTTTCTTCAATAAAAGTGCATTTGCATGTCTGTCTATACAGTGTAGCCATATTTCTGCCATATACATCCATCTCAGTTGTAAGGGTTAGGGTTAGAGTTAGTGGTAGGCTTTTTGAAGAGCCCTGATAGGCCCTATAATTCTGTATTGGTTCAAAATGTGGCTAGGAACTCACTGAGTTCTGTGCCCACCTTTGGCAAGAAATGCTGAAAAAAGTGGAAATGGAATTGTAGATATCCAAATTCTGGGTCTGGTTTTAAAATTTGCAGTCGTACCCCAGGGACCAGGTGTTGGACACCAAAATCCCAATACAATTTAAAAAAGGTTAAAAGGGTTACCTATAGCCACATAAGACGGCCACTAGATGGCAGTGTGAATCCTCCTGTATCTTTCTGATAAACTGCAAGCTTGTCTTGGATGTGGAAGTGAGAGGTCTGGAGGACTGACAGTAGCATGGGCGGAAGCAGCTGACTCGGTCTCAGACCGTGGATCAGCCAAATGTCCAAAAGTAACTGTGAATGTGTTGAATTAGTTAGCTTCCACCGATCCACGGTCTTTCCATTCTACCGTTTACCTGCGTGTGGCACCGCATATGAAAGAGATTCGGGACAGCATGTATGTAGTGTCCTTTTCTGTCTTTAAAGTTGGCATGCCAGCTAGCCTTCCAGCTAACGCCAGTGTTAAAACTCAACGTTAGCACACTGATACATTATGTCAGTTGTTGCACGAGCATTGATTCAAGTATATTCTTAGCACAGTCTGCATGGTGAAGTTGATACAATTTAACGTACTAACGTGAAAAGATACTTCAGTGAACCAACGAAATCAGTCACACCGATAGACACCAGTAGCGGCGCCATAGCCAAATTTAGTTCACGATGGGATTGAGCCATTCAGTCGTCTGTCTTGCCTTATTTGGCTGTGTCTGAATTCACTGATAGTCACTCAAATAGTTTTGGAAACATGAGAAGGCTGCATAATGCATACCGTAACTGTTCTAAACATTGCTTGTTTAATTAACACAGTGTGAATGCAATGTAAATATGTAAGTGTTTCGTATGTATGTTCATTTCGACCTTTGTTTTAAGCTGTTAACCACTTGTATTGTATAGTAAACACAAACTGATTTATTGGCCTACTGACGAATTATGCATACAGACTGTTTTAAACCCTTGTGTGGTGTTCGGGTCATTTTGACCCATTTTACATTTTTAATTAAACTAAAAGAGTAATGTATTTCTTCCGTATGCTCTATACCCTTTGGTTATTTTGTCTGAAAAACATGTTAATACAAAAAAATAATAATAATTTGCTACCATACCCCCAGACATGTCCTTCAGAAGGTGTTTGGTCAAATTGACCTGCATGTTCACTGAGACAGATATACACATAAAATCCAGTGGCAAAATGTTCAACACTACCCCCAAAAAACCCATGGCATCCCTCTCATTCAACGCACGCATGCACGTGCAAACACACAAATATGCATGTATGTGCAGGTTTACACACCCTCACTAACTGCAGACTGCACACACACTTCCACATATTACTGTTAAAGGGCAAGAAACTTCTTTTCATCAGTAAGCCCCTTCTACAACTTTCTACTCACTTCAGTCCTATTTCTCCCTTTTAGCCCTAACGCCCTCTCTCACTGCACTCACTCTCTCTCCTCACACACATTTGCCCCATCTACACTTCCCCTACACGCCCCCCCCCCCCCCCCCCCCCCCCACACACACACACACACACACACAACACAGAGCCCACGGGTTTACCAGTCAGGGGCGGGTTTACAAGTCACCAGCACCATGAGCAAGAGAAAGAAAATTGCTTAAACATTTAGGAAAAAATATCATAAAGCCATTGAACCTGTAATGGGAGAGGATGTTTCAGAAACTGGATTTTTTAGATATACATCGTGACAGTAAAACTGAGAGTAAAAGTGAATTAGAGTAGGACCCTGCATTACAAGGGGCATCCAAGGCAGGCTCATGTGGAACTGATATCTTCTGTTGTTCAGCACTTTAAAATTAGCCAATGAAATCAGCCAGAACTAGAAACTAGAGTATACAGAATAAACAACTTGGAAGTATTTTTTACTTCTCTGATGATTTAAAAAGCCAAAATAATATGACCCGAACACCATGAGAAGGACCAAAATCTGAACATAATACAAGTTAAAGGCAGAAGAGGTTTGTCTAAATGCTGAAAAATCTCTCAGTGACTGTGTGCGTTGCTCTTACCACAGGAGTGAAGGGCAGCTGCGTGTGGTGCCCCCTTCACGAGCGGTGGGAGTTGGTGGACACCTGCGCGCAGCTCCTGAACGCGCAGTGGAGCCGCAGCCAGGGGGCGCGCGTCCACTCCCTGCGCCAGTCCTGCCCGTCCTTCCCCGTCTGCCTGCTGCTGCTGCGCCAGCACCCCGCGGCCTCGGGCACCCCTGACACGCTGCTGGGCCACGCCCGCCTCTCCCGGGTGCTGGGCTGCATGAGCCTCTTCGTGGAGTCGGTGGTGGTGTCGCATGCGGAGAGGGGGAGGGGCTTCGGCAGGGCGCTGATGGAAGGGGTGGAGGCGTACGCTCGCAAGAGGGGCTACAAGCGCCTGTGCCTCACCACCCACGACCAGCAGTACTTTTACGCACACCTGGGCTACGTGCTGTCCGTGCCCGTGCACAATTTGGGCAACCTGGGTAACGTCATGCCCAGCGAGCTCCTGTATAAGTTTTGCCGAGCCCCCCAGGCAGCGCTGGTGACGACAGGAGGAGGAGGAGGAGGAGGGGATGGATGCATGAAACCACCCATCAGGAGACCCGAGCCTCCAGGTGTGCCTGCCCCTGCCCCTGCCCCTGCCCCACCTCTGCCTGCCCCGTCACCTCCACCTTGCTCTGCCTCTCCTCCACCCACACATCCGCCTCCTCCTCCTCCACCTCCTTTGCCATCTCTTTCCACTCCACCTCCTCTCCCTGCATCAGGTCTGCCTCCTCCTCCACCTCCGCCTCCTCCACCTCCTCTCCCTGCACCAGGTCGGCCTCCACCTCCCCCTCCTCCACCTCCACCTCCGCCTCCTCTCCCTGCACCAGGTCTGCCTCCTCCTCCACCACCTCCTCTCCCTGCATCTCTTTTATCTCCCCCTCCTGCTCCTCCACCAGCTCCACCACTTTCTGCCCCACCTTCGTCTCCTGCACCCCCACCCCCACCTCCTCCACTCCCCACCTCCACCCAGACCACCTCCTCAGCGCCCCCTCCTGGGGTCCAGACGCTGGAGGTGACGCCATACCGAGACGCCAAAGGCATGGCCATCTTCTGGATGCACAAAGACATCTGACAAGAAACCACTGGACCACTCAGCCACTGTCTGCACTCACAGTACAAAACACGCATTTGGAGCCGAACTATCCTGCAGACCTCACTGTATTGAGCCCCATTGTATTAGCTGCTGAGCCAAAGTTTTGTGGGCTGAAGGTCCGATTGATTTCCAATGCTGAAGTGTGGCTTCAGATATCTGGACTGCTTTCAAACATATGTCACCTCCCAATGATACTTGAACACACCCTTGTACTGATATTTATACATGTATGTGCTGTTTTTAAGATGCCTGCATATCATTAATATACTCTGTGGCCTTCCACAAAAAATATACAAGGCAATGGAGTGAATGGTACGCTCATCTTCCACTTTGAGGAAAATGAACAAAGTGTTCATGCTGTTTAGTGGTCTAATGAAACTGTGCCTAATGACTTTGAAAAGTGCCTTGTTGCTAGACACATTGTAGCGGAAATGATGATTTGAGTGACAATCATGAAATAGAATCCGGATTGTGCCTGCAGCTATCCATGAAATAGAATCCGGATTGTGCCTGCTGCTATCCATGAAACAGAATCCGGACTGTACCTGCTGCTATCCATTAAAAGTCACATTTTGTATGTTTCAAATGTCTGTCTTTGCAACTCAAATCTATGTAGCGATCTCAGTCACCAACCCAGTTCACATACCAAATTACTACGCTTAGCAGATATGTTTCTTTTTATTTCACCATACACTTCATGGCATCATGTTTTTTTTGCACCTACTTTGTAAACATGTGACCAGACGTGGAGTCAGGAAGTGTGCCTGATGACTAATGACAAAACAAAACAACAAACAGTGCTGAAATCCTGCATGTCAAAACAAAATGGTAGAATATTACCATATTCATTGATGTATACAGACTACAAACAGGAAACAGAAGTATTTACCATTTTTGAGAAACCAACAGAATGTGCATTGCAAGGCTATTCAATAGATGCTGAGCAAAAGTGAAAATCATCTTTCTGCAGCTGTAAGCTATCCTGGTAAACTAGCCCATCATACTTTATTTCATTATGTACAGAGAGTCGGGCCTTGCTGCACTGAGAAACAATTTCTTCTTGGAGGTGTGGACTCTGCTGAAGTTTAAAACAAGTAGCTATGCCTTTACCCAATTGCTAACGTCTGGTCGTCATGTATGCAGTTAGCCTGCCTACGCACTACAATTCAAATGTAGCACACAAAGTCAATGTCATTGCTCACGAACACTCCCTCTGTTCGCTGATTGGCTTGGATTCGCTTGGTCCGAATACATGAATGTCAACGGCAAGGTCAGACCCTCTGTACAAAATGAAATGAATTACGAGGGCCTGGTTTACCAGCTAGCTGTACCTGGCTTCAAGTGGGCTGTTTTTTCTTCAGAATAAAAAAGAAAAACTCTACTGGTTTTGAAATGTTGCCAGGAAAAAAATCATATTGCATTCTGGAAATGAACTCAAATCTCTCAAAGTTCCTCATAGGACTAGCTTCCTAAGATAAGACACCAAAGGAGTTTCAAAAGACATTTCAGAATAGGAACTGAAACAAGATTTTGTTGCTTTTGAGTGTGTGTGTGTGTGTGTTTATATGTTTTTCTTTCTTTTATTCGTTGACAAGTGCAGAGAGGGCCCCTGCAGCTGCAGCGTCCCGGTGGCGAGGCTCAGAGCAGGAGGGGGGGAAGGGTGCCGGTGGCGACGGCGAGAAGCACGAGGGGTGTGTGGCTGAGGGGGGCATGGCGAGGGGAGGAGTTGGTGCTAGGGGGGCGGGGGCCGTTGCAGAGTGGCGTTTGGCAGCAGCTGATGCAGATGGAGCCGCGGTGCCCCGGGTTGCAGAAGGACTGGTACCCCGCCTCGGCGATCAGGCACGTGCTGTAGGTGGCACACTGTTTACGGTATGTGATCACTCCTGTCAGAGAGAAGGCAAACTCTGAATCGGTGGATGTAAAATGATTGAAAATGTGTGTTTTTTGATAGCAATTGTTAACTGTTAACCGCCCATAATTTGGGTAGGGACACAGTAAAACAATGCCAATGTTGAACTCAAGCATAAACATCCTGACACAGTTTTAACATGGAAGTGTTTCAAGATGCTACTACTGGCAGAGTTGGTGGGCCAGCCAACATAGCCAAGGTAGCATCAAGGTAGTGAGTTTAATCCATTATTGACTGGTGCTGAAAGCAATCCAAACCTGTAGTAAAAACTAAGGTGTTTGAAGTGTCATCCAAGAGCTGAATAAAAGTAGGTTGCACATCACTAAAACTTAGTTGTTTACCACATTGCTTCATTTTCTTCTTTTTGGAAACACTTTAAAAAGCACTCTGTCTTTGCAGAGCTGCTGCGTCCCCAGGGTGTTTCGTACTCACCCCACCCCACCTACTCCCCTCATGCATGGTGCTGGATTTTGGCGCGTTGTGCGTTTGATGGCATTGTGTTTGAATGTGAATAACTAAGATAAATCTCATTTGAATGAAAGACTCAACGTTTCTGTTGCTTTGGATCAGGATCAGGATTGATGATTTATTAACAAATTAATGTAGTTGACTTGATTGAAATAAAATAACATGAAATAACAGAGAAATGCCTAACACTTATGCCTAACAGAGTATTGTCTAAGCCTAAGCTTAAACTATACTCTGTCTCTGCCACAAGGTTCTCTGACAGGGAGGTTCACTGCAGGTTCGATCCGCCTTGTTGGAGACGAGACGAGCAGATAGATATACCCAAATCTTACATCGTAAATCTGTCTGAACAGTGGAAAATAGCTTAAACAGTATCTAATTGAGGAAGGGCAGTCCATATAAGCACATAGTTCACTGGCACCTCTCTGTCTCCAGCTGCACCTGAGCATAACATATGTGTACTGTAGACCAAACAAAGTGCTCCACTTGTTTTCCACATTTGTGACCTTACTCAGCATTCCATGTATCAGTCCTGCTAAATTTAATCTTCATTATGTGTGTGTGTATGTGTGTGTTTGTAGGCAGTGCGAGGCCTTGTCTATTTCTGAGCCTACCATCTCGGCCGTAGATCACCTCCCTCTGACAGGCATTTTGGATGTTGGCTGTGCAGTTGGCGATGAACTTTGGCGAGGAGCAGTCGGTGTCCAGCGTGCTGTCCTCACAGTGGTAGCACTGCATCTGCAGTGGCCAGACTGAGACACACACACAACGCTGACACACTGGGACGCCTTCCCACACAACATGCAAAGGTTGGTGTTACTCTCTCGACCAAACACACACCTGTACAGCTTACACAGTCCTAGACAATTGGGCTCTTTGGGTCGGTACTACAAAGGAACTCAGTGTTTCTACTTAGAACATGATTCTTTTAACCAGCAAAAAGTGTTTTCTTTGCATTTTAAAGACATTGTCTCTCTAAGGGATGTTAAGATGTTTTCAGATTGAACCAAATACACTTCCCCAAAGAGTCCTCCATCAAAAAGATAAATTTCTCATACTGAGGACATAGACATTTCTCAAAGAAAGAAGACTTTTAAGAGGGAATACATAAAACACAAAATAAGCATTTAAGTTGTTCATCCTCTGGCTAAAGATTTCTAAGCTCAAGCAATACAGATTTTACATCAGGAAAATAGAATAGCAGAATA
Organism: Coilia nasus; assembly: GCA_027475355.1. Lineage (NCBI taxonomy): Eukaryota > Metazoa > Chordata > Actinopteri > Clupeiformes > Engraulidae > Coilia > Coilia nasus. The sequence continues at coordinate 11,758,485 of CM050211.1, read as the reverse complement.
GTACATCAGGAACATAGAATAGCTGAATAGTACAACAGAAAACACAAGCAAACTAAATCTCCACTTTTTCTCCACATTTGTGACCCGGAATTGAATGTTGGATTTATCCATTAGATGAAGACATTTCCTCTGTGCAGCACTTCAGCATGTACATAAGTAAAGGACATTAAGTGTGGCTTCAAAATAGTTCAGTAGTTATGTTTAGATTAGAGTACTATCTTTATAGCTTAATGAAATATACAGGTGTTTACAATAGCATTATTTACAAGCATTGCAATAATCATCAATGCATCCGACTGTTAATCACAAACTCCCCGATTTTTTTAGTAGAAAAGAACAAACCACAGCGTTTTAAGCCGTTAGATAGTTGGGTTTGCAATTCTGAGTGTGTCGGTGGGAGAGGGGAGGGTGTGCTCGTGCGTGTGTAAGCGAGGGGTCGTGAGAGCTTGGTTTAGTTGGACTTGGTCTCCTCGCTGAGTCCACACATCGTCTGTGTTTTGTTATGGTCTGCCTCCGTAGAATTACTCATCAGCAGAACAAAAATATCTGATGCCTCACTGTCGGGTGGGGGGGGGGGGGGGGGCGTTAGACACGACGCACCATAGCGACCGAGACGACATCCATGGATGATAATTTTGAGAACCTCTTTTTTCCCTCTATAGCAACAGTGCGGCCTAATAGGTTATCTGTGAATCTGCTGCACATGTTGACACCGAATCGGATATTTGGGAGTCGCCAGCCAGCTTGCCATTGATCAGAGATGCCACTTCTTACTGATTCAGTGGCATCGATCTCTGTCCTTTAACTTTTCGATCTGCTTCTGAGGCAATGTACAGAAACCTCCCTAGATACGCAGACATCCTTTTAATGAACGACGAAACCATTTTATTTCATTGATTTTAGGTTGACGTGACAGCACGCCTTTTATTCTGATGTCTCCAAAAAAGTCTGTTGAACAAGTAAAAAATGTCTGTTTGCAATGTGTCGAAAAAGCACTTTACGCCCTGCTTGGTTTGATATTGAACATTAAAACTAAAATGATTTTAGAGGAAAGGCAAATCATAACACTTTAGTTACATAATTATTCACGCTGCAAAGAAGTTATTCCCAGTGAAGACATGGGAATAGGCTGTGTTTACCAACACGAATTGCAGCGCATCAAGAGCGTGTCGATAAAACCGTCTCTTCAGAAGATTTGTGAAGGAATGTGGTGAAGGTAAAATGATACGAAGTGTACAAAAACAAAGACGTGTCCAAGTGTTTTCTTATTACAGTTATGTCTTCATGGTTGTTACAATAATGGCTGTCAAGACTGTATTACTGTGCGTAATTGCGCAGTACTAAAACAAAATATTTGCGGCGCTAATAGGTTATCTAAAAACCAAGGTATTTTACACTTCCTATGACAATCTGTTGATAGATAAAAATGCAATAAACATTTCTGAAAATAAGTAATTCTACAGACTTTACAAAAATGCGACTTTACCTGAGCTCAAGGCGCATCCACACAAACAGGCGAGGAGAACAAGCGATTGCATTTTCGACCAACTCCATTCAATAATGTCCACGTTCTCACTGGTTTGTGATCATCCAAAAAGCAAAAAACCATCGGGAGTTTAAGACATGACCATCAAGGCACAGAGGAATGTCTGTCAGCAGACAAATTTGTTCTCTGGACAACGCGGTGTAAACTTGGACGCGGCTATGCGCTCGCAGCTCATGCTGCAGCTCTGCCGCTGTAACGTTGACACACTGAATCTCTGCCCTCACGCTCCACAGCTGCGAGGCGGTAATACGTTGTGTTTTTTTCTCTTCCTCACTATCTGTTTAAATCTGTTTGACCAGCATCGTTATACTGTTTTGAAGTTGCTTAATCGAAGATTGCTTCATTATTGCTATGAACTGCACTTAATTAAAATGGCCTGCCCTCACCAATCTACAAATAGTATGTTGACACCAATACATACTTCTGATTCTAATTTCCCTAAGCATTAGCTCCTGATTGCACTAAGTCCACAGTCAGACAGTATATAACTCAGTATTATGATTAGAGAACGCCTCAGTAGATTAGTTGATTATTAAAGGTTATTATTATGCATCGGTATTAGGCAAAAAGGCCTGCACATAAGATTGTATGTGGTGGGCATACTACTGTAAGGATCAGATGTAGCTGAAACCATGAAACCATGACAGGCCTGACACAGAAACATGCCTTAACAGGCAGTGGGGGACATGTTAAGAAAAGTCTAAAAGGAAGAGAGAGAGGGGGAGTGACAAATAGCTCTCAACAGAGTCAGTGTGAGTGACTTAAACGTGAATGTTCAGGAGTACAAAAAAACCTCCACTAAGGGTGAATCATCTGCGAAAGGAAATGTCAAATACACAATAACAAGCGCTCTCTCTCACTCTCTCAACCCCCACCCCCTTCTCCTGTCACTCCTATGTAGCCCACCCATACCAGACACACACACACATACACACACACGAACAGATAGTAGTATTTCACATACACATGACAGCTCTTCCAAGCACATACAGTAGAATTTGGTAATGCTGGCTACAGATTACTGAAGCTAATGCATGGCTCTGCAAATCTTTTGGGAAATCACTCCAGCGTGTGAGGCACTCAGCAATATTCCGACAGGAGGGGCTATTTCAAGAACATTTGATATTCAGTTGTACCATAGCAATACACGCTTCATCACTGCATTTTATTAGTCATTATTCTTCACTGGATTTTTATAAATGATTTCTTGTTTGCACTGAACAAACAAAAAGTGTTCTGCTGAATCAATTTCCTTGTATGCTTAATTTTCTTTACAATGACAGCACAACGGACATTAATCAAATGTAAACTTTTCATGCATTCTTGTTTTTGTAAGAAATGTAGTCGAGGAGATGCAAGGGTTTGAGAGAAAGGGTTTATTTCTTGGGTTGGATTGAGCCATAAATTAACATTTTTTTATCTTCATGATTTAACTGCCTTAAAATACATCGCTGTTTATGGCTTCATCGGGTTTCTGGTGGAAATGCTATATACATAGCACCTTGGAATACTATTTACAAGACAAAATAAATTCAAATGAGAAAATTCTGGTCATACACAAAGCAGACAAACCTTGCTAGGAAAAAACCTCATTCAACAGAATGAAGCATTAACAAAAATCAAAGAGTACAAAAATAACAGTAAGAATAAAAATGCTTATAACAGCAACACCATTAACAATAACAGGAACGACAACAACAGTGACAACAATAAAACAGTTTCATACTAGTATAATTCTGCAAAAAAATAAATAAAGTAAATAAATATAAAAAAGCTGCAACCACCCCATATCACTGTGATCTGAGTCAGGAGTACAAAAGGAAACTAACATGAAAAGAAAAGGTATGGCATACATGATATACTGTTGAGTCCTGGTCAGTGCTATCGTGGTGATACACAGTATTGCAAAGACACCTCTTGCTCTACTCAGAAACGCTGGCTACATGGATGGTTGACAAAGACGATGATGAGGCCTAAAAAAGGCAGCTTTGCCAAGTCTACTGGATAGGTGATGAGAACTAGGGGCGGGGGGCATTAATGGCGTCAGAAAGGTTGGAAGTGGCCATGGAGAGATTCTAAAGGTTACAAGCAGTTTATGAAGACATGAAGAGGACCAGTCCAGAAGCACTAGAAGATCCTTATGGTGGGGTGATCAGTGGCAGTTAGGAGCCTCGTTCTGATTAGCACGGGAAACACAGAGTGGCACCAGGAGCCTCGTGTCCTCCAGGTTTCGCCACCCCAATCATAGTAACACACAGCAGACACAGAGAGAAGGTGTTTGTAGACCAAAGTGGTTGGAGATGTTTCAGTGGAATGAAAGTTCTACCTCCTTCTACATGCCTTTCAATTTGGTCTCGACCAAGCTTGAAAATGAACATCTTCATTATGTCATTTTGTCTTTACCATATCTAAGCCGAACAGTTTGGGCTGGGTCAGGAGTAAAATAATACCTCATTTCCCACCCCGCACTCTCTATCTAATCTAATATTTCTAGATGGACCGCAAGTAAGGGGATTGGCAGCGGTTGTGTCGGAAGACAGCCCATTTGGGAAAAGCGACAGAACGAGCCCACAGATTGGATGAAATAAGACTTGTCTCAAGACGGCTCCAGGTAACAGTCATATGTGGAGTTGCCCGTTTGTGTTATTACAGTCATATTCATATCCAGGAAACAAGGGATGAAGAGGGTTCAAAGTGACCACGAATAGGGACTCCCCTGTTTGTGCTGTGCACAGATGATATAGCCTTTCACATGACAGTGAGAGAAGAAGCCACTGGAAGCACGTGGATGTGGTAGTTTAAGTAGATCTGCTCATATTTTTCAGGAAGGGAAAAATCACAGATTTTACTCAGGGTACAAATATTAAGAGAGTCCTTACGGCCCATGCTGCTCATACAGACCTGGTGGCCCCTCTCAGTTACGTGTGACGCTTCAACCCCTTCCATTCTGACAAAGTCCACAAACGCCATTTCTTCTTTTTTCATTTTTAAACTGTACATCAAAATCACTCTGCATCTATATAAACACCAATATTGCTCATCAGTGTTTTCATCAGTGAATGCAGCTTTTAACACAAGCTGTCATCTCCTAAGTCATATGATATCTTAGAAACTCATTTACAATCCCTGTGCTCATCTTGCATTATTTATGACTAGATACATAACCTTAAACTGTTGACAGTCCTGTGGTGACATCATTTTCTTGTCTTTTGGATATATTTTCATATTTTGGGCTTAGCTGTTTTCCTGGGCAATGCCAAGCCACAGAAAATCTTTCGATGTCTTTGCTTGACGTTGCCTTCAGGGCTGAAGCAATGTGTGTGAGCACTGCTCTACAGACCCTTGTAGCTTCTGTGCTTATAGTACATGTTTGGAACTGGCACTGCCTGAGAGTGTTTGATCAAAGAGTAGACTGAAGGCTCCCTATTCAGGCCAGTGGGGTTTGCTGTTCTCTTATTTACACTTATAGTGTCTGTTGGGAGCCATTTTGACATTAATTAGGGTTTCGTCATACACAAGCATGTGCTGCATGAAATGATGGGCCACTTCTGAACTCAGTGGCCAAGGAAGAAGACAAGGCAGCAAATTTAGTAGTTGCTTAAGATCTAAGGGTTCTGATAATTCGGAGCTGAATAAGAGTAGTTTTTAACAAAGTCGCCATCAGTTTTCAACAGATCCTATTCATCACAGTTTGGGGTCGGCTGCACAATAGTCATTACAATCACATGCATTTGATCACTGCAGCAATTGTTAAATGCTTAGATCTGAAGATAACTCATGATTGAGGAATGGCATATAAAATGTTTTAAAAATGATAATCAGTTTGCTTCTAAAAGCGTGTGAGCCAAAATTCAGCTTTTTAAACTGGAGGCAGTCAAGTTTGCTGCAACTAAAGATCACACTACAGACCATAGCATATGTCTCACCCGGGTCAATGTAAATGTAATGTTATCATTGTTGGAATAAGATGACAGGGACCAAAGCCCTCCATCATGGAAGTGTTGCTTCCTACATCTGCGTGTTTTTATATCGTGTGTGGATATGTGTTTGTTTGTTAGTGTGAGAGCATATGTGTGTGTGTGTGTGTGTGTGTATGTATAGATGGTTTTCTGGCTGTGGTGCTTTAGACTGACCAGGGTGAAACTGAGGGTACATGTGTGAGAGACAATTAACATCTGTGTGTGTGTGCGTGTGTTTGTGTGTGTGTGTGTATATCTGTGTGTGTGTGTGCATGTCTTCCTGTCCTTCTGGCCACCTGAGGAGCATTTTCTGGGAGGACACACTCTTTAGCTGGAGTGCGCCATCTTTTTTGAGCTTCAGTGTCAGCATAAACATCAGTTCATCAGTCCAGCAGAGAGAGTGTGTGTGTGTGTGTGTCTGTGTGAGAGTGAGTGTGTATGTATGTGTTTGTGTGTGTGTGTGTGTGTGTGTGTATGTATGTGTTTGTGTGTACGTGGGTGTTTGTGTGAGGGCAGAGTGGGTTATGTCACAGACCACCCACACACACACAAACACAGTCGTGTTGTTGTGCGGGTGTTTGGGGTGGGTGTGGGGTCGTTGTGGACAAACACACATGTCCACCCACAGTCACCTCGCCGTTACGAGTTCAAATTGTGGAGCAACACATTGTGGAGCGCCCACTCCTCTTGTCGGCCCCCGTGTGCCGCTCACAAAGATCCTTGAGCTGATCTGGCATCCGTCCATCCCTCCATCCCTCCATCCCTCCATCCCTTCATCATGTCCTCTCTTCAGCTTCACAAGGCTGGGACATACTGCATGTGGAAATTACTTTTGTTTGGTCTATGTAAAAAAGAAGACGCGGTGAAAAGCGACCCAGGCCTGTAGCAGCTCACTAAAAAGCTGCTGAATGTCATGTCATGTACTAACGGCAGAGAGTGGTGAACACTGTGGATTATTACTACAAGATGCAGAGCTTGTCTGTTGACCGGTCAGCCATGCATGACCCGACATGGAAATCTCTGAACTTTGACATCTGACCCCTTTTGAACACTGCCCCCCCCCCCATGAGAGAGTTGTCTGTGAAGGTATGTCCCCCTTTTGAACACTGCCCCCCCCCCCCCCCATGAGAGAGTTGTCTGTGAAGGTATGTCCCAGCCTTTATTTATAAGTTACATTTTGTCAACACTTATCTGTCATGGACCAGTAATAAGATCCTTTGACTTTCTGTCCATTCATTCCAAGGAAGTCTGCCGCACAACAAGCTGAACTGGGACCACTAACAGCGCCATCTCCCCCCCTTCACAACTCTCACAACTGCCAACCGGATGAGACCGATCTGAGAACAGCCGAAGCGAGGCAGAACGAGGAGAGCGTACGGGGGTGGTGGTGGGGAGGGCCGAGTCCTTAGCCTTGGCTGCCACAGGACGACAGGCTGTCATAGAGCGAGTCACTCAGGGACTCGGGGGTCTCCAGCGCCTGCGGCCGGCTCGGGGACAGGATGTCGTCCGGACGCTCCTTGACCAGCTCCAAGCCGCCCTCCTTGCCCACCTCGGGCCCTCCAGGGATGCGGCTCTTCCCCCTCCGGCTCAGCCCCATCTGGGGGGCCAGGGGGAGGCTGCTAGGGTCCACCTCTCGGGGTGGCGGCGGAACACCCTGCTTCTGAAACCACACACAAAACAACAACACAACTAATAAGCACACGTCAATGCTTGCTCTTTTGATGGAGGTAATGGGGTGGACAGTGAACTGTGAAAATATGTGTTGGTGTCATATTGTGACATGTCATGTTTTGTCAGTGTTCAGGCACAATGATCATTAATATCAAGGGTAATCAACCTAGTCTCATAGGGAAGAACGTTCCTTCACCAAGGTTATTGCAGAGCCGCCTAATTATAGCTTGCAGCACGTTTTGTGAGGAGTAAGAAAAAAAAAAACCCTCCACCGACGAGGGGTGCTGAAGAGACAGATCGGGGAACTAAAGAGAGACTAATCTAAAACATTTTTTTCTTGCCATCCTCGCTATTTAGTCTTTAGTCACCTCAAAGGTCAAACGTCTGATCAATAGTTAATGAGGGAATTTTGCTTTTTTTCATTCAAAACACGACATTCTTTTAATCCACCTAGTTTTGTTTTTATTCTGCAGCAAGATGGCTGGCCGGCTTTTTCTGTTTTTTTTTTCCACCACCGTTGGATTATTGCAAACTGTAGTCGAAGGGGTTGAGCCTCGAACCTGGGTTGGCGAACGTACTCTGACCGTGACGCCAAGAAGCCTCGACAGCAACGGCAAGAAAGATTTGTCTGTTTTTATTCCTTTTGGCTGTAAGAGTCAATCAACATCCTCTCTTTAGCGCCAGTTAGGTTGGGGGTCGTTTTTTGCTACTCCTCACAAAACGTGCTCCTAGGTACAATTAGGCGCCTGTTGCCAAAACGTTGGCAGAGGAATGTTCTCACCATGAGACTAGGTTAATATAAATGACATGCTCTTTTGAACAAACTATCAGAAAACACAGTCATATATCATTTCTTTCAGGAAGAGTAACTTGGACTTGAACTAGTCACAACGTCAAGACCTTGAAAGATTCCAGACATCATTCAGAAAAAAATCGTTTTTCACCAAGGCTTTTGTTTTGTAACCTTCCTCATTTATAATGTGAAGTATTTTATTTCTACCCTTAGAGCAACACCTGACTTTGGTGCAGTCTAAGAGAGGTTTATGTGGGTAGTTAGGTCCCATCACAAAAGCCTGCCTTTTGAAATACTTTTGATTCTGTAACCTGGTTCTCCTTATTCCCACTTCTCTTGTACAATACACAAAAAAGCTGCAGCCAGAACTGGAGAGGAAAGAGAGAGATGACTAGCTTGAAAAAGTAAGGCATAGATGCGGCACTTTTCCTTTTTTTGCATTATTTCCATGGCAACTGCTCTTTTAGCTTCTCAGGAAGTGGTGCAGGTTGATAATGACAATGTCACCTCTCTCCACCTATTCGCTTTCCCCTCTCTACCCCCCCCTCCACCTCTTCTTGTCCTCTCTCCACCTATTCTCTCCTTTCCCCTCTCTACCCCCCCCACCTCTTCTTGTCCTCCCTCCACCTATTCTCTCCTTTCCCCTCTCTACCTCCCCCACCTCTTCTTGTCCTCCCTCCCTGTTTCCCTCTGCTTTTCCCACCTTCAGCTTGCCATACTCCGCTAACTTCCTCACACCTGCGCCGACAGCAACTGGGGACGAGGTGTGACATGATACAGCGACGCTGGAGAAGAGCTGCTGAGATGTGAATGAAGCACACTGATGACTTCATCTGATGTGCTAGTCTATGCATCTCCAAAAGGGCTATGAATGGTTTGTGCAGAATATGTCTGGGGAAATGTTTGTGCAAATGTATATATGTGTGCGATGGTTGTGTAACTGTAAAAGTAACTGTGCGTGTGTGTGTGTAAGAGAGAGAGAGAGAGAGAGAGAGAGCAAGAGAGAGTATTTGTGTGTAGACCTTAGCTGTCTGTCTAAAAGGGAACTCACAAAACAACCAATTTCCTGTCCATGGTTCAAGGCAGATATGTGGACATAATATAATGAAGTGGCACCGACACATATTTCATTTTTATCCCCAACCTCCCACTCAACTCCACAGACAGACAGACACACACACACACACACACAAACACACACACACACATTTTAGTTTTATGCTCAACCTCCCAGAAAACAACAAAAAATCACATATGGTGACAAAAAACAGGGCAACAGACAGACTTCTGATGCATGCTTTCCACTCTCTCATGAGGTAGTGGTAGAGGAGGGTGATTAAGAGATGATCAAGAAGCCAGGTTTCAAGAAGCCAAGTTCAGGCCCAGATATCAGATATAGTACACATAGTAACACACAGTACATAAAAGAGCATGGCCAGTGTCTGAACAGACTTAACACAGAGTAAAGAGACTTGATGTGTAAGAATCGAGTGAAAAGGACATCTTTCAAAACCCTAACACTACCAGCTTTCTTCACTGGCAGTTAAATCAGAGGTTATCATCTGTTTCCATTACCACTAAGGGGCGCTCTGTAGACTGGTTTCCAACTGGAAAGTGTCTCAAGCACCTTGGCATTAAGATACCAATGGTAAACACTGGTGTTAAATGGTTAGAATGAGGCACCCCCATTAAGCAGTACATAAAACATAAGTTTAAGGTTAAATGGTAAGTATGACACCAATGGGAAGCAGTAAGTCCAAGAATTGTGAATCCAAGAATGACCAAGAAAAGCTACCACCCATTTCGATAGCCCCAATTTAAAATAGCCACAAATCTTGCTTCACACTTTAATGAGGCAAGCCTCAGTAAGTATGCATAAAGAGAGTTGGCTTTTGACAAACAAGCACAGCTCGAGGCCTTTAGTAAACAGTCCAGGGGTTTCAATCATCAAAGAGCATTAAGCAGTAAGCAGCACAGTTTCAGTTATGAAAAAGGGGAATGACTGAAAAATGTGGCTGGAGCACACAACAAACTGGCAAAATAAGATACTATTTTAGTATAGCTTTTAGTGTCAAAATTAACATGTTAATCTTTGAAACAAATGCAACTAATCACAGATGACCTGTGTCTTATTGAGTCTTATTCACAGAGACTATCTAAAGCTCAATTCTTCACCTGGAATGAAAATCTCAAAATTTGGTAAGGGAAAAATTGTGTCTCATTTACAATTTACACTATGTCAGAGCTTTTGTGGGTACACAGATCTGATGTTTTTGTTTACCTACCTTGTACCGCTTCATATGTTGTCCTCACTGTTATAAATTCAATTCATTGAACTGCTAAATCTACACATTGACAAGCATAGGAGGACAGGAGTCAACTTTCAGTTGAGATGGCTGCAACACCCGTGCATTGCATTTGGTGCCACTGGACTACGATCATCGAAAGGGGATCTGTAGTCACTGTACTGTTAGTCACTCGAAGTGAGCGTCAATGAAGTGACTAATTGTGAGGTGGGATGGCTTACCCTTCTGGATGGCGTTCCTTGCCCAGATGGCTCCAAATCTCCTTGGACACCAAGATAAACATCGGTGGTGCCTGCCGATGCCTTCAGGTTGGGGAAGGTCCAGTTCTTGGATGGGGGAGTTTGCATATGGGCCCCATAGGCATCGATGTCTAGAAAGTGGATTAACAGAGCCAACACAGTCATATTGGCCAGTCTGTTGTTGGGGGCTAACAAAATTACTCATGGTTTTCGAATACAGTCATTCTAGAGGAATATGAGTTTGTAATTATGGTTTAATTAAGAGTCTGACGGGCAAATAACTAAAGCAGAGAGACAGAGTGGCAATTAAATGCGATGGCATGTGATTCTGTAAATTTACAGGAAGTGTTGTAGTTCATGGTGATGATGAATGGCTATAACCTACATCATAAGCAAGGTATGATGATGATTTATGGAGTTACATATGGCCTAAATATCATATGAGCACAGGAATGACAGCTCTCCCTCAATGCTTACCTTCGTGGATAGTGCTGGAGAGATGCATGCTGGGCCCTTTGCCCTCCATGGCTCCACCATACAGTGCAGATGGGTTAACCTCCTCCAGGGACGACAGCTCTCTTTCCAGGGTACGTGCCTTCCGTGGAACCTTCATCAGGGCACCGTGTTTCCCTTGGGAAGCAGAGAAGCCTTGCTCTCCATGAGGCCTTGTCTTGGGGATGCTTTTGCCTGCTGCACTGCTAGCATAGTCAGGCAGAGGGAATGTGCCAATGCCACTGTCCAGGGTACGCATGGAGGCTCCTGAACCTGTACGTGACATGGTAAGCAATTAGTGCACGCAAAATGCGGTATAAGCATGTCATGATGATATTGAAGATAAGACGAGCTAAAGTTTACAATTAAACTTGAAAAAACTTCTTCATCATGCAGAATACGCATAATTGAATTCACAGATATATTTTTCATCTCGAGATGATCATTGTCCAAGTGCGGTCATACTGAGATTTCTTAAATTTGAAGCTGAAAAGCCCTATGTCAGTCTCCCTTGAAATATGGCATTAAAATGCTAACTTGGTAGGAGACAGCAATATTCATTAATAATCTGCATTCTTAGCCACAGCTTATATAAGCTGCCTGAGCATAGCGGAGTCTTGAGAAGTTTACATTCAACTTCTAAAATTACCAACTTATTACATAACACATTTAACAATATATAACATACCATATACAACAACTTATATAGATAACATATATTCACTGGGGAGTGAGTCCAGGAAGGAATATAGTGAAACGCCGCCCCCAGGGAAAAATTAATGCAGAGCCAACAATCACCACCGTGTGACCTCATTCGCTTCTTCTCGGGCAGAGCTACACACCCCAAGGGATCAGATCAATCAGATGCAGACGCAATTACAATCTGTGTCAAAACTTAACAAGAGATGGTGGCCGTGGTGTGTTCTTAGCCGAGGGCCATAGGGTTATGAGCCATGAACACAACAGTGCAGCTAGCCGGAGAAAGCCGACAGGGGCACTTCATCAGGGGTTGGGGGTGGTGGCGGTGGTGGAGGGGGGTGTGGTGTAAAGGGGGATACCTGTGAAGTGCTGGGAGCTCATGGATTCAGCCAGGTTCTCGTCAGATATGACCTCATCCCGACCCACCATGCCAGGCCCCTTAAACAAACATAATGTAAATCAAATGCACTGCAGTCCAGACTGCTATTTACATATACATATAATCATTCATCATTACAGTCATTCCTGTTGCAAAAAACAAAAGTGACAGAAACAGCAGTAACAGAGGATTGATATCACAGTCAAACTACTGGGACTAAAACTGCAGCATTAGTATACATCATGTGTTAAGCATATAAAACACATATAAACAGTGCCCTCATCTTACCTTATCCATCTCGTCCCTACTCTTTGTGTGGCTCATGCCATTTCTCTGGTGGAGGAATGCAGGTTGGGATCTTTTGGAGTCAAAGGAAAGGCGCCTGTGTGCCATGCCAAAACTGGCAGCTCCCTTGTCATCCACCCTGCAGACAAAATCATGTTAGTTTTATTTGCATTTCAATGCCACATTGTCATGAATAATGGTCACAAGTGTACTTTAAACAGAAACAGAGTGCTTTTGATGTACACTGAATTTGCCACATACTTGCCAGTGCTGTATACACACAATCATGCCAATGAAGAACACTGAATTTAAGTTAAGAAATTTTTGCGCAGTGACAAATCAAGCATGATGCCTCTTGTTTTATCTCATGGTTTGGAGCTCTAAAGTCACAGTGAATCACTCTGTATGAAGCCTCACAAACCTGTTTAACAACTGCTGCATGAAGTTGTCAGCAGTCACTCCACGGTACATGAGGGAGAGTTGTCCCTGTGCTGGATCCATCACCACCTCACATGAATGTCCCCTCCCAGAGCGGTCAAGGGGAACTCCAACACCCACTCCATTCACGTAGGCTCTCTCCTCCTCGAGGGCCTTCCGGAGGTCCTCAGCTTTTTCCATCAGCTTAGAGATGTTTAGGCTCTCAACCACCTTCCTCGGGCCTCCTTTGGAGTCTTTGTTGGCCCCGGAGGAGGCGGAGGATGACGAAGATGATGACATGTTGAGCCTGAGTTTCGACATCTCTGGCTTGCGGCTGAGGGCCGGCAGCTTGCTCTTCTTCAGGCCGAACCAGCTAGCGATGCCGTTGGAGGTCTTCTGCTTAGTTTCCACTGCTTGGCTGCGGTCCTGTTCTTGGAGCTTCAGCATGTTCTCCTCGATTCCACGCATCACCTTCTGCTCGATGGCTGACTGAGGACCAGAGGCAGATGCCAGAGGCTTCTTTTCCTCCAGCGACTGCGTGCTTGCAGAAGCGTCAACTGGAGGCCTGGGAGGAGGAGGAGGAGGGAAGCTCTCCGCATGGACGAACTTCTTTTTGCCAGCAGTGAGCTTGGACTTGTCCTCAGGCCGAGCAGGGTGTTTCTGGGCTTGGCCACGGTCATCGTGAGTGGGCTTCATGCCTCGCGGGTAGGAAGATGCCTGGCCAGCTTTCGAAGGTGACTTGGATGGAACCTTGGTTGGACTGCTCTGTGGGCTTGGGGAAGTTTTGCTGTGGTGGCTTGGTGGAACCTGGCATTTTCCATAGCTACGCATCACAACAGGGGGCTCTGTCGAGGATGACATTCCCATTTTTATTTTTGGACCTTCTGATTTGGCAACATATACCCTTGGGGAGAAGCTTTCCAATTCTCCCTTGCTGGCAGCTGCTGCTGACTTGGGGCTTAATTCATGGCATGTACTAGGATACTTTGTATAACCTGCTAGACTAGTCTTGGGGTAAGGTTTCCCATCTAAAGAGTCAGTGTACTTTGTGTGCCTATGTTCAACCACACTGCCTTGTCGTTCTGCAGTTTTGCTTCGCTCGTTATTGCCAGGTGCAGAGGGTGCTGGCCCTCTACCCACAATGCACTGTGCTTCTTTCTTATCCATGGGCTGCTGGTGCAAATCCTCATTGCTCTTCAGCTTTCCAAGAGCAGCTAGCCGCTCTTTGAAAGGGTGATGGCTGGTCTCATTTTGGGGTTTGGCAGAGACTGTCCTTTTGGGCAGTGATGGGGGCTGGTCTCCTTTCCTGGAGCCAGTTGGCTGAGCTGATTGCACGGATTCAGCAACTTGTGGCTGCACAACTTCAGGTGCTATTCTCTCCTGTGGCCTGTCCTTCATGCTGGAGTAAGCTGAGACTCGCTGGGCTTTGCTAGAGGCAGATGATGAGGAAGAAGGCAAACTGAAGTGTTGATGGGGCTTCTGCCACACAGGACTCTCTGTGTCAGTCTCCTCCTCCTCCTCACTGGAGGAATCCGACGGGGAGTCACCAGTGGCTGGGGATGAATCTGAATTCTTGGAATGAGGACTAAGCAGCTTTTCATCAGATGTGCTCACCTGCTGCTTCTCTGTGGCGCCTCCCTCTCTTTGAGGATATGGGTTAAACTGCATCATACCGTTTGACGCGGCAGCAAGATCGGACACATTCTCGTAGTGGGGGACCTTCTGGGAGTTCCTCTGGGACTGCGATGACGACTGAGAAGCACCTTTTGGGCTTTGGCCAGGTTTGGGTGCTGGGTGGCTGCTGTAGCTTACCTCCTTCACAGGGACAGGAGGACAGAGGTTGTCATCGGGCTTTGGGGGTGACGTTGGTGCAGAGTGTGTGCCAGGGTAAGTGTCTGTTTTAGAAGAAGATGAGGAGGACACCTTTTCCCTCTCTGTGGTGGTGGCTTTGCGTGCCATCACAGGCGAGTGGTAGACCTCATAGTTGTTATTCCTGCAGGGGATCTTGGAGCTACGCGTAAGCTGAGGACTGAGGCGCAAGGCTTGAGCAGTCTGAGGTCTCTCACCAATCGCTGGGATCTTGAGGAACTTGAGCAGGCGTGACGGCGACGATATCGGGGAGGGCTTGGCCTCGCTAAGGCATGAGGTTGGGGAGGTCGGGCTGAGTGCAAACTTGCTTTTCCCAGAAGATTGCTGCTGTTGCTGCTGAGACGTTGACCTCTCCGGCACTGGAGCTGGAGAGTAGGAATCCACAGCCACTTTCTTAGACATGGACGTCTCATTTGAGGAGAAGTAGACTCCATTGCAAATCTTCTCGCTGTCCTCACATTCTTCATCCTTCACGGCAGCATCAGTGTCCACCACCAGGTAAGTGTGGTCCTGTTCGGCTCTGCTGCCCGCCTGACTTTGATCCTGACTCTGGGATGGTGGTGCGTCAATGTGTGTTCCATCTTCACCTTGAAGAGCGCTGTCAGAACCTCTGGACAGAGATTTCTGCAGTGACAACTTGTCCACCGCTTTGTCTTTATGATGCTGCCGACTGCTGGCCTCATCACCTGCCTCCTGGCTTCTGTCAGAAGCCTCTGACTCAGACCCAAGTGCTGCTCTACTCTCCATCCGTGTGCTGACCGTGTACGGTTGGCTTGTGCTCTCCCGGGAGGGAATGCCAACATGTGGGTCAGGAGCACCTGCTAGTGCCCCCTGCTGGTGACTCTCCACCCAGACCTGCCCACCAACACCCTCTTCTCGAACCGGCACAATGGCGGCAGTGGCGGCTGCAAAAGAAGCACCATGTCCTGGTGTGACCTTCAACAGGCTGTCCAGGCTGCTCTTCTGGGTGAGGAGCCGGCAGGATGGGCAGCCCCCGTGTCCTCTGCCGCGGTCCTCCTGTAGCCCCCCCTCCACGCTGGCGTACTCATGGATGTCCGAGTCGGAGCTGGAATGCCTGCAGTGGGGCGTGCGGGACATGGAGGTCCCCGGGAGGTCTCCTGGGAACAGCACCTGGCCCATGTCATGGTAAGAGGAGAGGCAGGATGAGGGGTGGCCCATGTCATGGTGAGATGAGAGGCAGGATGAGGGGTGGAACTTGAGTGGGTCAGACTCCTCCAGCTTGCGCAGGACTTCCAGGATGTGTGCTTTCTTCTTGAAGAACGGAGACAGGGCATCCATTGAGGTTGCAGGACCTCGTGCTTGGCTTGGGGTACCATTCTGTGTGCAATCACTATTGTTCTGTAAAAGTAACAAAGACAACCATATTAGCAGCTTGTATTGAAATATGCAGTATTCATGTTACATATATTTGTATACTGGTTGACCTGTTTATCAATGCAACTGTGAAAGGTTTTTGGACAGCAGTCAGTAGAAGAGGTGATGTAATTGAATATAAAAAAACAGCTGTGCAACATGTGGTGCATAAAATTACATATAAAGAAATATAAAGAGCTTCACAAAAATGTGCTTTGTAACTTCTTCAAAGGGCTTATGACTATTCCAATGTGTGTCATCTGGAGTTGGTGCACAGACACGTCTTTATTAATTCAACACAGACAAAGACCTTGACAACATCTTTTTGAAAGGCAGGGCTATCATTTGGTGTCGAATTATATTGAAGAGGGCATCTACAGAAGAGCACAGACAATGAATATGGGACTCGGTACTCAGGCACTCACAGAAGGTGACCCTTTCCTCTACACAGGAGGGAGCAAATGAAAAGGAGAGCAGGAGGAGGACGGGAATAACCAGTGGAAGTTACTTTGCTTTCATAAGGCTGGTCCATCCTGAGGAGCCAGCTTTATCTTTAATTAAAGAAGCAATTAATTTTACAACACACACATACACACACACACACCCAAGCGTGCATACACACACACACAGGCAGACACACACAAGCATACAAGCGCACACACACACACAAGAGCCTACAAGTGTGCACGCACACACATGCGCACAGACCCACACACCTATACAACCACACACACACACACACACACACACACACACACACACACACACACACACACACAGACAGACACATCCCAAACCCCTCCTTCCACCTTCCCAGGCAGAGGAAGCCAATCTCTTAAATAAAAGCCATCAGTGGCCCGCTAAGCCCACAGGGGATTAGTGAATTAAGACAGATGACAGGGGAGAGTGGAGCGAAGGAGACAGTAAAAACAATGATGCAGCACCACAGACTGAGTGCTCTGCAGCTGGCACGCTGTATTCTCCCCCTCAGTGCTAAACCCGTGAGGGAACAGCTCGTCAATATGACAAATCTATTTCCAGTGCTTCCAGAGGTTATGAAGGTAATGGAATTGATGATTGGAAATGATGATTTATCCAGCTGACCACAGCATACGATCCCTATGCGGGGACAGGCTGATGGGCTGCTGCTGCTCTGCACTGGAGTCTATACTCGCTGAAGGTGCATTCTGACCTGCTAAGGCTCTTCTGTACAATATAATAACTCTAACACCATAACCTACACCTACTTGGGACTCCTCTGTTTATCTTCCTTGCGCTTGGGATATTTCAGTGGAGGTGCTAATTAGCACTTACTTTTTATATGTCTCTTATTACTTATTACTCTTCTTATATTATATGTACTCTTTTTACATTATGGTTCTGTAGTGTAATGGTTGTTCCTCACTTTTAAGTTGCTTTAAATAAGAAAATGTAATGTAATGTCATGTAATACTTAGTGTTGGATTTTATTTATGTAGCACATTATCATACACAATGGCCATTCAAGGTCTCTTAGTACTGTGGGTTTATGGAGCAGTGTTTAGGAGAGGTCATCTGAGTGTACATCTCAGAGGTCATCTGACCTTACAAAATGAATAAGTTTCTTTATCGGCCAGACTAGCAAATACTATGGCCATTCAAACACCTCAACAGTAATAGCCCTTCAGCCAATTTCCCCAGTGCTTAAAATGGCTCTGGGTGGCATGTGGTATACACACAGCAAGGGAATTGTCAGTAAATCTGAACTCTTCTGGTAACTCAGAAAACAAACGGGATATGAGTGCTTGAGAGAGGGGGTGGGGGGTGAGAGGCTGGTTAGCTGGTAGAAGACACAGGGATGAGGGGATGGGGAATGGATGAAGTGCCGTCTGTGTTTTGGGGGGAAAGAAAAAAAATCTATATTCAATTTGACATCTCTGTCCCCAATCCTCTCGGAGAAGCAATCAGTGGACTTAAGGGCTGAGGTGACTGGGTATATGTCCCCTCCTCTAGCTACTACAGGACATTTGTCAGCGGGAGGGAACACTTTCTCCTCGGGCTGCAATGCAGCTAGTCACTCGCTCATGAAAAAGGACGGGAAGAAAACAGAGGAAAGAGGAGAGGCGCTTGCTGGGGACGAGGGGCGGATACTTAGCCACGGAGACTGAACAGGCAGGGCCAATTTTCTTTCTTGCCAATTTTGAATTACACGGGAAGCGACTAGAAATGGGTGGAATATTGGAATGGGAACAGAGGTGCTAAACCAAACGAGGATAAAGGTGTGTGTGTGTGTGTGTGTGTATGCTTGTGTGTGTGTGTGTATGCTTGTGTGTGTGTGTGTGTGTGTGTGTGTGTGTGTGTGTGTGTGTATAAGGGGGGTGGGGGGGATCGGGGGTGGACAACAGAGACATGAACTATGTGGATGGTGTTCATCAAACTCTCTGTCATCAAACCCTCTGTCATCAAACCCTCTGTCATCAAACTCTCTATCATCAAACTCTCTATAATCAAACTCTCTATCATCAAACCCTCTGTCATTGTCTGAGATCTGCAGAATTAGGTCTTGATTGCAAGCTAGATAAACAAAGGGCTTCACATTGCATCTTGAAAGGTTTGGGGCTTTTTTTCCCCCAGTTCAATTTTCTGGTTAAGCTGCCAACTGCTGGAAGAGACTAAACTTTAGGGGTGTCACCAAAGCCCCAAACACAACAAAAAGTAGAAAAGCAGAGTCTCCTGAAGTCTTAGCACTCAAGACTGAATGTCCTCATAAGGAGTAATGTACCAGCAGACTCCATAGTATGCTTTAATAGAACACTTCTATTAAGCACTTTTCTACAATTTATATGACCTGATATGTGTGAAGCGCCAAGAATATCCATCTATCCATCCATCCATCCATCCATCCATCCATCCATCTATCCATCCATCCATCCATGCATCCATCTATCCATCTATCTATCTATCCATCCATCCATCCATCCATCCATGCATCCATCTATCCATCCATCCATCCATCCATCCATCCATCTATCTATCTATCTATCTATCTATCTATCTATCTATCTATCTATCTATCTATCTATCTATCTATCTATCTATCTATCTATCTATCTATCTATCTATCTATCTATCTATCTATCTATCTATCTATCTATCTATCCATCTACCCATCCATCCATCTATCCATCCATCCATCCATCCATCCATCCATCCATCCATCCATCCATCCATCCATCCATTCCCCCTATCCATACATTTATTCATTCATTTATTTATTCGTATACCCATTTCCCATTTAGAGTGCGTTTAAACACTGCAGGCTCACCTTGGCCTCCTGGCAGTGCGATGCTAGCATCTTCTCTGTGCTCGTCACCGTGGCATCCAAATTGTGCTCTGGAAGAGTCACCGATGGCAACTGTGGAAAAGAGCAACACAGAGCAGGTTTCTTCAGACAAGTGGTCCAATTAGATAACAATAGTAGATAATAATAATAAGTGCAATCGGAGATGGTAACTTGCAGACACACACACACAGACACACGGATAGGGTCATTGCAATACCTGGTCAATCCCCTCCGGTAGACTAGGTAGTAGTAGTAATAATAATAATAATAATAATAATAATAATAATAATAATAATAATAATAATAATGGTCCAAGAGAGATATCATCTGTTTCGCACAGACGCACTCCAGGTAAGACATGTTTTCAAAACTGGAACATCTGGTTCACAGTAGATTGAGCAGTCTTGAGTATGCTTAAGCGTAATTGGTTTTGTGTGTGTTTTGATGCAATTTAATTTGTGAAAACATTTTGTTTTGTACTAAGACACCCTGTGGGAGAGGATGTGGAGACTTGTGCAGTCATAAAATTATAGGTCAGTAAGAAGGTGGTGGTTGTGTACAGTAAGAGGGTGGGGGGTGGCATACAGTAAGGTGGTGGTGGTGGGGGAGCTGGACACCAAGAAGGTGGGGGTGGGGGTGGGTGGTGTACAGTAAGAGGGTGGGGAAGGGGTGGTGGTTGTGGGGGGGGGGGGGGCACTATTGTGTCTTGTAAGAGATGTGTCCATCCACTTCATGAATAGCAGAGTGATGGAGAGACTGGAGGCAGATTGGGACAGTTTCCATCTCTCTAATAGAAAATGCCATTTCACCCTCCTGGCAATTACAGACAGGATTTGTTTAGATTAAAAGCGGCATCAAGATTTCTTTTCAAGATTCACTTCTTTTCAGCCCCCCCCCCCCCCCCCCCCCCACCCCCCCTCAGCTTCACCTTCACCACCATCCTCCCCCTTTTCTTTCTCAAGTCAGCACACTAGAATACTAATGCCACTGACAACAGGCAGAGAGAGAAAGGGAGACAGAGAACGAGGGGGAGAGAGAGAAGGAGGGAGAAAGAGAGAGAGAAAGCGGGAGAAAAGCTGAGTTACAGAAGAGGAGACAGCGAGACGAGAGAATGAAGAGGTGAGGAGAGAGGGAGAAGAGAAAGAAGGTGAGTGTAGAGTAAACAAACACAGAGGGCAGCACAACAAGAGAGGAGAAAGAGGAAAGAGGAAAATGAAATAGAAACAGAGAGTGAGACAGAGAGTGAGACAGAGACAGAGCAGAAGTGAGAGTGAGAGGGGGAGACAAAGTGAGAAGGGGGAAGGGGCAGGGATAGAGAGACAGATGAAGATGAAACACACAGCACAGAGCCACCTACACAAGAACACAATAAAATGAAAGGTAGAAATGGACCCAAGGTTGGCCCAAGGTTACAGAAAACACAGCAGAAGGCCTGAAAGAGACAGACACAGAGAGAACCAAACACAGAAGGTCTTCATGTCACATTTTAAAGAGAGAGCCAAGGTGACCTGCTGTCACTTCATGCTATATTGAAGAGCCAAGGTAACCTCCTGTCCCTTCCTGAGCTTTCCTCGGTTAATAAATGCAATGACTTTGCATCTTTTTTCAAAGGAAAAATTGATAAAATACGACTGAATATAGCTTCCCAATTGCAAATAGCTCAAAATCTGGAACCACTGGCTGTAGAGAGAGGGGACCTCAACCTAATGCCAACATTTGACTTTGTTGACTATAAAACCCTACAAAATCTCAGTTCTTCCACATCTGAACTGGATATTTTGCCCACAATTTTTTTCAAATCTGTTCTTCATCTTATATCAGCCGATGTACTTCAGATTATAAATACATCACTACAGACTGGCATATTTCCTTCCTCTTTAAAAAATGCAGTTGTAAAACCCTTACTGAAAAAGAATAACCTTGATAG
The DNA here is from genome assembly GCA_027475355.1 of Coilia nasus. Taxonomy (NCBI): domain Eukaryota; kingdom Metazoa; phylum Chordata; class Actinopteri; order Clupeiformes; family Engraulidae; genus Coilia; species Coilia nasus. The sequence continues at coordinate 11,737,207 of CM050211.1, read as the reverse complement.
TTCAGTGCTTAATAACTACAGGCCCATATCCAATTTACCATTTATTGGAAAAATAATCGAAAAAAATTGTTTTTATTCAATTAACTGTCTTTCTTACATCAAATAGCTGTTTTGATAAGTTTCAGTCAGGTTTCCGTGCCAATCATAGCACTGAAACAGCTCTTATTAAGGTCATAAATGATATACGTCTTAATTCTGATGTTGGCAAAACATCAGTCTTGGTGTTACTGGACCTTAGTGCAGCCTTTGACACTGTTGATCACTGCATATTACTACATCGACTGGAACATTGGGTTGGATTCACTGGTACAGTTATCAATTGGTTAAAATCATACTTACAACAAAGGAGCTTTTTTGTTGCTATGGGAAACTGTACCTCAGCATCTATGTCCTTGACCTGTGGTGTCCCACAGGGGTCAATCCTTGGACCATTACTATTCAACCTTTATATGCTTCCGCTTGGGCAAATCATCAAAAACAACTCAGTCAATTACCACAGTTATGCTGACGACACCCAAGTTTACTTAGCTCTGTCACCCAATGACTATACCCCCCTTGAGTCTCTCTGTGGGTGTATCGATCAAATCAACACCTGGATGTCACACAATTTTCTTCAGCTGAACGCAGATAAAACTGAAGTAATTGTATTTGGGAAAAAGGAAGACAGACGTAGGATCATCACTGCTCTTGAGACTAAGGGGCTTAAAGCAAAAGATACTGTTAAAAATCTTGGTGTCTTTATTGACAGTGAACTAACATTCAACAGTCACATGAAAGCAATCACTAAATCTGCATTCTATCACCTAAAAAACATTGCTACGCTCAGAGGTCTTATGTCAAAACAAGATCTAGAAAAACTTGTACATGCCTTTATTTCCAGTAGGGTTGATTACTGTAATGGCCTTTTCACAGGCCTTCCTAAAAAGACCGACTTCCAGAAGACATTAAAAATGCTCCTACTGTTGGCAGTTTCAAGTCTAGACTTAAGACCAAACTGTTTTCAGATGCTTTCTGTTAATGATTTTTACTAAATTTATTTTTATTTCGTGTTTTTTACGCTTTTATATCTTTTATGCTTTTACACTTACTTTATCTTTATCTTTTATGCCTTTATATATTGTCCTTTGCTTTTATTTTTGTGAAGCACATTGAATTGCCATTGTGTATGAAATGCGCTATACAAATAAACTTGCCCTGCCTTGCCATGCTATATTGAAGAGCCAAGGTGACCTCCTGCAGCGAAGGAGATGGTAATGATAACAATGGCTCTCATCTCAAGGACTTGCAGACTCATTCTTACCATTACTATTCTAAAAGACAGAAAACTTTGCATGCGGAGGCCTATGAGTGTATGCCCACATGCATAGACCTATAATGCATAGAACTATAATGAGTATACTTATTATGCGTAGACTTATAATGCGTAGACCTATAATGAGTATACTTATTATGCGTAGACTTATAATGCGTAGACCTATAATGAGTAGACCTATAATGAGTAGACCTATAATGCGTAGACCTATAATGAGTAGACCTATAATGAGTAGACCTATAATGCGTAGACCTATAATGAGTAGACCTATAATGAGTAGACCTATAATGAGTAGACCTATAATGCGTAGACTTATAATGCGTAGACCTATAATGAGTATACTTATTATGCGTAGACTTATAATGCGTAGACCTATAATGAGTAGACCTATAATGAGTAGACCTATAATGAGTAGACCTATAATGAGTATACTTATTATGCGTAGACTTATAATGCGTAGACCTATAATGAGTAGACTTATAATGCGTAGACCTATAATGAGTAGACCTATAATAAGTAGACCTACAGTAATGTGCAAAAGTTTTAGGCAGGTGTGAAAAAAGCTGTCAACTAGGAATGCCTTCAAAAATGAAAGTGTTAATCGTTTATGTTCATCAATCAACAAAATGCAGTGACTGAACAAAAGAGGAGCCTAAATCAAATCAATATTTGGTGTGACCACCCTTTGTCTTCAACAGAGCATCAATTCTTCTAGGTTTACTTGCATACAGTTTTTGAAGGAACTTGGCTGGTAGCTTGCGCCAAACATCTTGAAGAACTAACCACAGATCCTCTGTGGATGTAGGCTTCCTGACATGTACAACTAATTTGGTGTAATTGGTTGATCATACATCTGACTGTAATCCTGTAAAATCCCCACCAAATATTGAAAAATGCCAACAAATATATTGATTTGATTTAGGTTTCTCTTTTGTTCAGTCACTGCATTTTGTTACTTGATGAACATAAATGATTAACACTTCCATTTTTGAAGGCATTCGTAGTTGACAGCATTTTTTTCACACCTGCCTAAAACTTTTGCACATTACTGTATAATGCATAGACCTATAATGCGTAGACCTATAATGCGTAGACCTATAATGCGTAGACCTATAATGCGTAGACCTATAGTGAGTAGACCTACATGTATAGGTCTACATGCTTTTGCACAGTACTGTATAATGCATAGACCTATAATGCTTAGACCTATAATGAGTAGACCTACATGTATAGGTCTATAATGCGTAGACCTATAATGCTTAGACCTATAATGAGTAGGCCTATAATGAGTAGACCTACATGTATAGGTCTGCATGTATAGGTCTGCATGTATAGGTCTGCATGTATAGGTCTACATGCTTGGATGAAAATCCTGAAAATCAAGCCACGGCAGGTGATGGAGAATGTTAACAAAATGCCTGCACTGCGAAATCCTTTTCTATTTTACTATTTTAAAAATATTAGTTTAAGAGTAGTATAGTAGTAATATTAGTATATTTATAATACATAATATATCTGTACATAGGCATACACCAACCTTGCATAGACCTACAGTAGGCCTACATACAAAAGGCAAACGTCCTGGAAATCAACAAATGGCATGCTCCATTACATCCTTCTTTACATTACTATTCTAAAGAACTATTTTTTGCAAATACAGGCCTATTTACATATGAGCACATCCAGGCGAGGGATGGGAACTCATTACATCATTACATCGCTGATTATTTGTGCACCCACACATGGGATGATAACACATTGCACGGACTGCTGAATAGCAGCCCCACAAATAACCGTCAGCTAAGAGTCACATCCCCTCGTCAGAAAAACAATCACCGTAGCAACGGGAGGCTAACCGAATCACCACGACAGCTCGGAGGCTAATGCAGAGTGGTCCAGCAGCCTGGTGATTTCCCCTCCCCCCAAAAAAACAAAAAAGAAGAAGAAAGAAAAAAAAAAACATGACAACAACCGCCTCCCTAATTTGGGGACATTTGCTCTGTTAATGAGGACACGTGTGACAGGTGCAGAACAGCGGTTACACGGCGCACACGCTCCTTTGTGACTTGAGGAGGGAGGGGTCGATGAAATGGCTAGATTGGAGAAGCACAAAAATAGGGGAGCTCGAAAACAGAAGACTCTCTCACTGTCTCTCTTTCACTCTCTCCCTCCTTCTCTCTCTCTCTGTCTCTCTCCCTCTCTCTCGCTGTCTTTCTTTCTCTCTCTCCCTCCTTTTCTCTCTCTCCCTCTCTCTCGCTGTCTCTCTTTCTCTCTCTCCCTCCTTCTCTCTCTCTCTCTCTCTCTCTCTCTGTCTTGTCATTTAATTCTAAGCAGTTGGGTTTGCACAGCAGTCACAAACACTGAGGAGCTCGACTGCACCCCCTCCTCTCATGGGGAAGCGAGGAGCAAGGTTGGCTGTGTGTGTGTATGTGTGTATGTGTATGTGTGTGTGTGTGTGTGTGTGTGTATGTGTATGTGTCTGTGTGTGTATGTGTCTGTGTGTGTGTGTGTGTGTGTGTGTGTGTGTGTGTGTGTGTGTGTGTGTGTGTGTGTGTCTGTGTGTGTATGTGTCTGTGCATGTTGGGGGGGGGGGGGGGGGGGGGGGGGGTTGTGGTTGGAGGGGAGCTATTTTGGCGCCGCTTATTTCACAGGCAGATGAAGCAGAGTGCTGACAATTTCTTAGTGAAGAAAGGAAAAACAGAAATGAAAGCTTCGCCCCAGTTGCTTTTCTCATTAGTGGACTCATAGGATGCCTGACTGGTGGTGCAACAGCTGGCGAGTTCTGTCTCTAGTCACACAGGTGGGGCCACAGAAGTGCAGTGCCTTAACAAGCCATAACTACACAGAGCAGCATAACATGTACACAGCAGCATAACAGCACAACATGTACACAAGGACACGACAGAACAACCTCCACAACAAGAGAAGAGCCTTTTTGTAGAGGCTAAAATATGGAATTAAGAGTTGTGTGTGTGTCTAGGTATGTGTGTGTGTGTGTGTTTGAGTGTGCATGTCACAGTGTGCATGTGCCTGTGTGTGTGCCTGTGTGTGTGTGTGCCTGTGTGTGTGTGTGTGTGTTCTTCACACACAGCATCTTTCACACCAGCCAGCCCCACTAGCTTTGCTGTTATCGGACACACTGGACTGGGTTAATGCCAGAAGCTGTGTTGAGCTGACAGGTGTGTTGGGCAGCCTGTGAAGGATGCACAGGTGTGTTGGTTAGCCTATGAAGGATGCACAGGTGTGTTGGTTAGCCTGTGAAGGATGCACAGGTGTGTTGGTTAGCCTATGAAGGATGCACAGGTGTGTTGGTTAGCCTGTGAAGGATGCACAGGTGTGTTGGTTAGCCTGTGAAGGATGCACGGGAGCACCTTTGGCTCCGCGTGGATGTGGATCAGGTGGAGAGACGGGATGAGCGCCATGCATGACATTAGGGATCTTGGCCCAGCCAGAATGTGTGTGTGTGTGTGTGTGTGTGTGTATGTGTTTTTGTATTTGATTGTGTGCCTTGTGTCAACTTGACTCATTGCTTATTCAGCTGTACTGCTTGTAAGGATGCTGTTACGGCCCATGATAAGCTCTAAACACGATTAAGAGACCGAAGAGACGGGTTAACAGATGGGATCTCGCATCACAGTTATGCTAGCACATGAGTGTGCAAAAAGCCACCTTGCATTGCTGGGGCATCCAAACACATCACTGAACCACAGGAACCATCAAATGTCATATACTGTGCGTACTGTGTGACTGTGTGTGTGTGTGTGTGTGTGTGTGTGTGTGTGTGTGTGTGTGTGTGTGTGTGTGTGTGTGTGTCTGTGTGTGGCTGTAATCCACCTTACCTGTTGAAGGGGATTGGCGGGTGTGTGAAGTTTTTGTGTGAAGAGCTCTGTCAATGTCCGGTTTTGCCTCTCCAAGTCAAACACACGCATCTTCAGTTTAATGCATTCCTCCCGCAGGTCCTGACACACACGCACACACACATTACTTGATCAATAGATTTTAACTAGCATTTACGCACACACATCACACTCCCAGAAGTGTAAATAAATACCAAAGCAAATGTTATAAGGAAATTGAACATTGTTTGTACCTTTTGATTGAGTAGAGCCTGTACCACATGATTGGCAACCTGTAAAATCAAAGCAGTTATTGTGCAAATCAGCAAAAATCAGCAAAATCACAACAAAGCAGTTATTGTGCAAATCAGCAAAAATCAGCAAAATCACAACAAAGCATTGTGAAATTGACTTCGAAAAAGGGATAGCAACCACGTTAAGGTAGTGTGTTTTGATGGCAATTTGAATTGCAAATTGAGGAGAATTGCATGAATGAGACTTCTTATTTCAACATTACCTCATCCAGACACCTCTCATAGGCTTCTCTCTGACTTTCGTTTGCCAGAGCCAGGGCGGAATTCTCAGCCTGTGAGAGACGAGGAGCAAGAGGAGAATACACGTTGAGGGGGATACACTGACAGCATGACACAGCAGAGCTGACAGAGAGAATAAGACATAAACACTGCATGACAGGCAAAAAGACAGAGAGAATAAGACATAAGTACTACATGACAGGCTAAAAGTTTTGTTTGCATGAAAAACAAAAACTTGAGGGCAGAAAATTCACTTTAAGTGTGGACCCATTTCCCTTCTGAGGGCCACTTGCATTTTGCGTTTGCATGGCCCTTTGAAGGTAAGGAAAGGAAGCTTCACATTCAGCTTTTACACACCACGTACACTTCTTAGAATATGTGCAGAGGGAGACAAGGAAAGAAGCAGGACAAAGGAAGCCAGCATCAGAAATATCTTTTTTTCTGTCTTTCTCTTCCAGAGTTCGTTCTTATCCACGGAACGACCAAACAAAGGGTTGCTTTCCCGCTGTCATGATTAGACTGAGGGAACATGTAGCTGTCACAGAGAGGACACTGCATGTATTTGTGTGTGAGCATGTGTTTGTGTGCGTGTGTGCGTGTGTGTGAGCATGTGTTTGTGTGTGTGTGTGCACATGCAAATCTGTGTCTGTGCTTGTATATTTATCTGCTCATGGGTAAGGACCAGTGATCATGGAGTCTTCTAACCAGAACAACACCTGCACCTCCTTAAAGGTGTACTTCCATCGTGTTTTCATTCATTTTGCAGTGGTCTCTAGTATTAATGAATGCCCTGTGAGCCGGTTTTGGTGAAAAAAATGCTTTAGTGCTTCTGTTTCAGGCTGTTCTAGTTTGGTGGAGGAGATGGAGCAGGAAGAATGACAGGTTCTCGGCTATGCTAGTCACAGGCTACAATCATTCGAAGCCCATTCGGTCATAGCGAATCAAATAGAAGATCTAAACGTTATACACAAACACACTTTTCTATACTTCAGTAAGTGAATGTGTGCTGCAACAAAACTTCTCCAGTAATCACAACTGTGGCATAGCTTTTTCTAATTTACAAACCTAAGTCACTTTGTTGGTCTTTTTCTTAGTCACTCGTTTTTCCGCCTACTTTCTTTCACTGACTAATGGAGGCACTCAGGGTAGAAGAACATTTTCACGTGCAGCATGCATATGCAACTCGGGTAACCTGTCGTATTCCAAAAGAGCAAATACTAAACGGTTTCTCGTTTAGTACTCCTTTAACTAAACACGCCAATAAGAAACTTCTCTACTCACGCTCTTCCTCTCTTTCCAGCATGTCTCTTGTTTTTCTTTGTCAAAGAATAAGAGATGCCCCCACCCCCACCCATTCCTTTCAAATAACACCAACCACCCGCCACCCCCACCACCCCCCACCACCACATGCACACCTCCCCTCCCTTAGTGGCAGTCCGCTACTGCACAGTAGTGCACCATGCGTTCCCTTCCAGCATCGATCCAAGCCTTAATTGTTTGGGGAGCTGCGAGGCCGCATGATTTGCTCATCTAGGGGGCATTTTCAAGCGGAGCAGAATAGAGCAGAGTGAGAGGAGAGTGGAGGAGAGTGGAGGAGAGGAGATGAGAGGAGAGTGGAGGAGAGGAGAGTGGAGGAGAGGAGAGGAGAGGAGGGGAGAAAAGATTTGAGGAGAGAAGAGGGTAGGAGGGGAGAGGAGAAGAGAAGAGAGGAGGGGAGAGTGGAGGAGAGGAGAGGGGAGGGAGGAGAGGGGAGGAGAGGAGAGGAGAGGAGAGGAGGGGAGAAAAGAGTGGAGGAGAGAAGAGGGGAGGAGGGGAGAGGAGAAGAGAAGAGAGGAGGGGAGAGTGGAGGAGAGGAGAGGGGAGGGAGGAGAGGGGAGGAGAGGAGAGGAGAGGAGAGGAGGGGAGAAAAGAGTGGAGGAGAGAAGAGGGGAGGAGGGGAGAGGAGAAGAGAAGAGAGGAGGGGAGAGTGGAGGAGAGGAGAGGGGAGGGAGGAGAGGAGAGGAGAATGGAGGAGAGGAGAGGAGAGGAGAGGAGAGGAGAAAGGAGGAGAGGAGAGGAGAGGAGCGGAGAGTAGAGGAGAAAGGAGGAGAGTGGAGGAGGAGAGTGGAGGAGGGGAGAGGACAGTGGAGGAGAGAAGGGGAGAGTGGAGGAGAGAAGAGGAGAGGAGAGAACAGTGGAGGAGGGGGGAGGAGAGGAGAGTGGAGGAGGGGAGAGGAGAGGAGAGTGGAGGAGAGGAGAGGAGAGTGGAGGAGGGGAGAGGAGAAGAGAGTGGAGGAGGAAGGAGGAGAGTGTAGGAGAGTGGAGGAGAGGAGTATGTAAGTGAGGGAGGGGAGGGGTAGTCAAAGAGAGGCTGGTGGTGGTAGCACTTTAGTGGCGGCGTCTCCCTTTACAAATCGGCGCTGGCAGGGTGGACGAGGCGACAGAGTGGATTGAAATAGGCGAAGAACACAAGTACACAAGTGGGTGTGCACATATGCTGGTGTGATGGCTGTTTTGTGCGAGCGGGTGTGCATGAGTGCCTCTGAAAGTGCAGCTGCTAGTGCAATTACACAATTACAATTGGTGTGTGTTAGTGTGTATTTGTCTGTGTTTTGTGGTACGTGTGTTTGTGCTATTAGTCTGAATTTGTCTGTGTTTTGTGGTGTGTGTGCGTGTGTTTGCTATCAAGTATGTATTTTTGCATGGCATGACACAATAACTCTAGAAAAACTGACACAAACATGCTGTATTAAAAGGTCATTTGTAAGAGCTAGTTTTTGAGTCTACAATCGGCACAGACTATAGAATAAAAGCCACTGTAGCTTTGACATCTCACAGAGCCCCCACATATAATAAGGTGTGAAGCCGGTCTCACATGAAGGCTAGCAGCCTTGGTTGCAATCTATGAGCTCTCTGCCTTGGTTGCAATCTATAAGATCTCTGCCTTGGTTGCAATCTGTAAGATCTGTGCCCTGGTTGCAATCTATAAGATCTCTGCCTTGGTTGGTTGCAATCTATAAGATCTCTGCCTTGGTTGGTTGCAATCTATAAGATCTCTGCCTTGGTTGCAATCTGTAAGATCTCTGCCTTGGTTGGTTGCAATCTATAAGATCTCTGCCTTGGTTGCAATCTGTAAGATCTCTGCCTTGGTTGGTTGCATTATATAAGATCTCTGCCTTGGTTGCATTCTATAGGATCGCTGCCTTGGCTGCAATCTGTAAGATCACTGCCAACTGTAGCTCCGGATGGAAGAACGAGACATGAAGCATGTTCATTTCAGCGTCACAGTGGAGCAGCCCAGTCTACAGACACTGCCACGGGGGCACTGCCCATGTGGGTTGCTGCTCAACAGTAAGACAAGCAAGACAACTATGACTGTTGATTTCCAAGGGGGAGGGGGGGACTATAGTTATGACTTTTATGACCTTTATGACATTAGATTCACTAAAACATTTTGTAAAGATGGATTAAATGATAGCATGCCCAAACAGCAAGTGAAATCTCCGGTTCTGTGCATGAGTTGGGTCCCCCACTCATTGGGTGCCTGATTTAATTCAAAATGAACAGCCGTCTGAGTACTGCAGCCTGCACAGCGCAGCCAAAGATCTTAGATTCTACTCAACACTCTCTGGCACAGCCTCGTTGTTCTCAACAGTAAAATCTCAAATGAATGATTCTTTGTACCTAGGTAAAGTACCATACGTATTAGAAAATATTACAGTTTTTCTCAATTGTTTAAACACAATTCCTTGTACTTCAAACACAATGACCACAACATGTAACTCATGCACCAACCCCATGAACCAATTCTGCTAAACTATAAACACAATTCCTGCTTTACACTCAAATTGCAGTTCTAAAACACACTTTTTTCAAAACACTATAGACAATTCTCTGCGTTTGGCACAATTTTCATGACAGAAATCTCTTGTTTTCACAAGGAACACACAGCGATTCAAAATTCTAAAGTCAATTGCCCTATTATGTACACTGACTCATTACATCAGCAAACACCTGTCACACAGGTTTACAATTAGCTATCAGAGCTTTGGAAGAGGCAGAGCCACAGCTAGAGGAGTGAGAGTAAGAGGAGGAGGACGGGGAGGACACCGACGAGGACGAAAAAGGACAGTAATCTCTGATGAGATCAGAGTAATTTTGGTTGACCATTTGGTCAACGAAATTATTTTACAGTAGTTGTTTAGTTGTTTACGTATCTCTCTCCATATTCTACAATCCTCAACACAATTGAGGATTTTTTTGACTGGAGATGAAAGTGTATGACCAAAATCCACAAATGCGTATACCCTTTCTCTAAGCTATGGAAGACGCATGTGGAAATATAGCAATTGATGCTTTTCATGGATGGATTCGCTGCTAGGCCAGGAAAAACATTGCATGTGATGTGGATGAGGTGCTGTAGCCACACAAAAACAGAAGAAAGGATGCAGCGTAATTTTTTTTGTAACTGTATAGCCTACAGTAAATTCTTCTGTTGTGTTGCATGTAGACCACTGTAGGTGCAGCTTTGTGTTGATTGGGATGCAAAGTGTGTACACTGTTTTTGTGGGAAAAATAAAATATATTTGTAACAATGTTTATGTGCGTTCTGAGTATAAAAACAATATTCTAAAATATAGCACACTTATGTATGTACTGTCTGTAGCAAGTGTAACACTGAACAAAAAAAGGCCTAAATCATTATCATGAATGGAGAAGAAGTGTTTCCCATTTATCATAGTGTTTTACATTTAGCACATCAGTGTTCAACTGGTTGTTATAAATGTCTATTCATATGATGGTTTGTGTTTGTCATTTGACAACAAAATAGCATTTTGAGAAGAAATAATGCTGTTTTGAATGCAAAGTTTCATTTTGCAAGAGAAGTGAGGGGTTTTGCCCATTGTGTGTGTGTTTTTTTGACTTGTGTGTAGAGTTCTGAGAGTATGAGGCATATTTTCAGAAAATGTGTTTAAGCAATTGAGAAAAACTGTAATGCTAATCCATGACATACCGTACATACTGGTAGTGGAACACACAGTAACTCCAAAACAACTTTCTATATGGTAATGTTTTGCCCATAAACATGCAAATGTAACCTTTTTGTATACCTGGTAACAAGCTATAACAATTCAAAATACTACAAAAAAATGTCTTGTGTTGCTCTTGCCAAACTGTAAAGCACTTTGAGCTGCATCTTGTCTCGATTGTGCTATACAAGTAAAGATTATTATTATTATTATTATTATTATTATTATTATTATTATTATTATTATTATTATTATAAGTATAAAATTGCTAATTATTACTGTAATAATTATTTGGCTAAAACATGATTATGTCTCAAATACATTATTTCAGTTGTGTGTAAATGTAACTACTTTATGCCATCATTGCATATAGGCTACTAATGTTTTTTCTAAATCTTAGCATCAATTACATTTCTTAGACTTAGTTACTAAAAATGAGCTAATTCTAAAAAATAATAGTATTAGATAGATAGCAGATAGATAGATTTAACACAGCTGCCGCACGGCTGAAGACAAGTGAGCAGCCCTAAAGGTGTGTGTGTGTGTGTAAATGTGTAAACAGTCCTAAAGGTGTGTGTGTGTGTGTGTGTGTGTGTGTGTGTGTGTGTGTGTGTGTGTGTGTGTGTGTGTGTGTGAACAGCCCTAAAGGTGTGTGTGTGTGTGTGGGACCCTAAAATCGGCCCTGGCAGACGGCGAGCAGAGCAATCACACACACACACGGCCACTAACGGGTGCTGCTTCCCCCGCACTCGTTCACCTCAGAGATTGGTCATACACACGTCTGAGGATGACTGTGTTTCTGCAAGTGTGTGTGTGCGCAAGAGTGTGTGTGTGTGTGTGTGTGTGTGTGTGTGTGTGTGTGTGTGTGAATGTGTATGCAAGTGTGGGCTTAGTCATATATCTGGAAGGTAAGAGTGAGAGATGTATGTGCAAGTGTGTGTGTGTGTGTGTGTGTGTGTGTATGTATGTATGTGTAAATGTGTATTCAAGTGTGGGCTCAGTCATATATCTGGAAGGTAAGAGTGAGAGTGTGTGTGTACGTGCAAGTGTGTGTGTGTGTGTGTGTGTGTGTGTGTGTGTGTGTGTGTGTGTGTGTGTGTGTGTGTGTGTGTGTGTGTGTGTGTGTTTGTGTGTGTGTGTGTGTGTGTGTGAAAGTGTGTGTGCTGCTGGGCCTATATATCTGCAGAGCTGGCTGGAACACGTGTGTGGGTGGAGAAAGTGTTTCTCCAAGAGCATCTCCAACCACCTGCCAGTGCTGGCCTCAGTACATATGTGCTTCAGTGTGTGAAGATATGACTGTATATATATGTGTGTGTGTGTGTGTGTGTGTGTGTGTGTGTGTGTGATTGAGTGTGTAAGAGACAGAGAGAGTAAGCGAAAGAAAGAGAGAGAGAGAAAGAAAGTTTTTGTCTATGCCTGTGTGTGTGTGTGCGCACGTGTGTGTGTGTGTGTCTGTGTGTGTCTGTATGTGTGTGTGTGTGTGTGTGTCTGTCGGTGTGTGTGTGTGTCTGTCGGTGTGTGTGTGTGTGTGTGTGTGTGTGTGTGTTTGTGTGCGTATGTGTGTGTGGATCGTAGCCATGACTCACGCTCTAAGACCCTTCAAGGCCTGGATATACTCGCCGTGCGCAGTGGTGCGCTCGCAAAAGTGACGTCAAAATGACGTCAGTGCACATCTGGCGCGGCGTTCTCAAGCGCATATTTGCAGTGTCTGCACCTCCGATTTTTTGTAACTTGCGCACAGCAGCCCTGTTGAAAACAATGGGCAATGGCTAGTCTGGTTTCAGCTAACTTTAGCCTAGTAACTACCAGCATAAACATGTATTGCTACAAATGAGCTAATATTACTGGAAACTCACAAGAAATGCAAACACTGACTAAAAACTTTTAGGATTTTGTTCGGTTTTATCCACAAACCAACTTAGGTGCAAACCTGCAGTTCGTTTATTAAGCTAACTTTTTGCCTTATCCTATCATCACTCATAAGGTCTTATAAAGCTGAAAACACTGTAAATATACACACTGACTCAAACCTTTTCGGATTTATCCAGTTTAATTCCCAAATCATGATGTAAACCTGCAATTCAGTCATGTTTCACTCCTCTGACACGCAAGGTTCCCGAACTACTGTGGCATTTGACACCGAGGAGAGGATTGCAGTGTGTGTCGAATGAAGTATATATGGGCGCACGGCGCTGTGACGTCACGTTTGCGCGCGCACTTCTGCACGCGGCGAGTATATCCCTAGCTTCAGCCTTCTGACTGCTTGTTTATGCCTCCTCACCTGCTCTTCATGCTGAACAGGAGCAGCCGCCCTCACTGGGCTCTACTGACCTGGCAGAATAAGAAATACCCCCTACACACACACACACGCACATACGCGCACGCAAACACACGCACGCACGCACAAACACATACACACGCGCGCGCACACACACACACACACCTTTGACAACATCTACCTCTCTCCATCACAGCCCCCACCCATGCCAACTTGCTGCCTAACTCTGCACTGCTCTCCATGGGCCTCTAACTCTGCACTGCTCCCCATGGGCCTCTAACTCTGCACTGCTCCCCATGGGCCTCTAACTTTGCACTGCTCTCCATGGGCCTCTAACTCTGCACTGCTCCCCATGGGCCTCTAACTCTGCACTGCTCTCCATGGGCCTCTAACTCTGCACTGCTCCCCATGGGCCTCCTGGAGCACTGCTCTCCATGGGCCTCTAACTCTGCACTGCTCTCCATGGGCCTCTAACTCTGCACTGCTCTCCATGGGCCTCCTGGAGCACTGCTCCCCATGGGCCTCTAACTCTGCACTGCTCTCCATGGGCCTCCTGGAGCACTGCTCTCCATGGGCCTCCTGGAGCACTGCTCTCCATGGGCCTCCTGGAGCACTGCTCTCCATGGGCCTCTAACGCTGCACTGCTCCCCATGGGCCTCTAACGCTGCACTGCTCCCCATGGGCCTCTAACTTTGCACTGCTCTCCATGGGCCTCTAACTCTGCACTGCTCTCCATGGGCCTCTAACTCTGCACTGCTCTCCATGGGCCTCCTGGAGCACCTGTGTGCAGGAACTGCCTGCTGTAAGAGGAGGAGGAGGAGGAAGAGGAGAAGCTTTCAGAGCACTCTACTGCTGTGATGATGATGGAGGGCGACATACAGAGGGGCATTGTGGGAAATACAGAGAAACAGGAGGAGAGAGAAAGACAGTGTAGGAGAGACAAGGCAAAAGCCAGAGACTGATTGGAAAGAGGGAAGAACTGTGTGTGTGTGTGTGTGTGTGTGTGTGTGTGTGTGTGTGTGTGTGTGTGTGTGTGTGTGTGTGTGTGTGTGTGTGTGTGTGTTCAAGTGGCTTATGCAACAGTGAGAGAGAGAGAGAAAGAGTGCTGGATTTAGAGATGGCTCTAAAAAATTGATCACTTCAAAGTTCTGATAATGTTTAGGAGACGCCTGGCTGTGGTTATGGTATGGGGGCTAGTGCAGGTTTGGCTGTGGTTATGGTATGGGGGCTAGTGCAGGTTTGGCTGTGGTCATGGTATGGGGGCTAGTGCAGGTGTGGTTATGGTATGGGGGCTAGTGCAGGTGTGGTTATGGTATGGGGGCTACTGCAGGTTTGGCTGTGGTTATGGTATGGGGGCTAGTGCAGGTGTGGTTATGGTTATGGTATGGGGGCTAGTGCAGGTGTGGTTATGGTGTGGGGGCTAGTGCAGGTGTGGTTATGGTATGGGGGCTAGTGCAGGTGTGGTTATGGTTATGGTATGGGGGCTAGTGCAGGTCTGGTTATGGTATGGGGGCTAGTGCAGGTCTGGTTATGGTATGGGGGCTAGTGCAGGTCTGGTTATGGTATGGGGGCTAGTGCAGGTCTGGTTATGGTATGGGGGCTAGTGCAGGTCTGGTTATGGTATGGGGGCTAGTGCAGGTCTGGTTATGGTATGGGGGCTAGTGCAAGTGTGGTTATGGTATGGGGGCTAGTGCAGGTGTGGTTATGGTTATGGTATGGGGGCTAGTGCAGGTGTGGTTATGGTATGGGGGCTAGTGCAGGTGTGGTTGGGAGGAGGTAGAAGAAAGGAAACAGGGAGGAGAGAGGCAGAGAGAGAGAGAGAGAGAGAGAGAGAGAGATCTAGGAGGGAGGGAGAGAGAGAGAGAGAGAGTGATCTAGTAGAGAGGGAGAGAGAGAGAGAGTGATCTAGGAGAGAGAGAGAGAGAGAGAGAGAGTGATCTAGGAGGGAGAGAGAGAGAGAGAGAGAGAGAGTGATCTAAAGCCTGGGATACTCGCCGTGCTGCGCGAAAAAGTGACGTTGCCAATGCGCCCGACTCTTTATACTGCATTAGACACACTCCACTCTTCTCCTCATCAGAGGTGTCAAATGCCACAGTAGTTCAGGAAACCTTGCATGGCAGAGGACTAAAACATGACTGTACTGCAAGTTTACATCTTGTTTTGGAAATTAAACTGAATAAATCCAAAAAGTGTGTATATTTGAGGTGTTTTCAGCTGTATTAGCCTATATGTAGAAATGGAAAAGACATGTTTATGCTGGAAGTTACTAGGCTAAAGTTAGCTGAAACCAGAGTCGTCATTGCCAATTGTTTTTAATGGGCTGCTTCGCACGGCACTGCACACAAGTTACAAAAAACATGAGGTGCAGACACAGCAGAAGCGCACTAGAAAACGCCGCGCCACATGTGCACTGATGTCATTTTGATGTGAGTTGTGAGTGATGCGAGTGTAAAACAGGTGTGAGAGGGAGAGGAAGTGAGAGAAAGTAGAGCAGGAAAGGTTATAACTCCAACTCCAGCACTTAATCAAGCCAGCACAATCACTCAACAACAGGGTATTACTGGGCGAGAGAGAGAGAGAGAGAGAGAGAGAGAGAGAGAGAGAGAGAGAGAGAGAGAGAGAGAGAGAGAGAGAGAGAGAGAGAGAGAAACAGAGGGATTGAGACAGTAAGAGAGGAGACAAAATGAAAGGTTAAGCAAAACAGATTTGAATTAGTGGCAAACTAGTCAGCCATGACATCTGTCACTGTGAAATGCAACACTCGTACTCTCCGAAGGCACACACAGAACAACTCCCACACACACATTTACTCACGCTCGAGTGCGAGCGTGCGCGCACACACACACACACACACACACACACACACACACACACACACACACACACACACACACACACACACACACCTCTTACTCATACACGCACGCAAATACAAACACACACTCTTAGTCATACATGCACGCATGTACATACACACACATACTTAGTCATACACACACATACACACACACACAAGAACACACTGGTGACCGCTGGTTTTAAAAGGACAGAATCGCCAAACCATGATACACCTCACAGATGTCCTCTGTGGAAAGGTGTTTATAAAGATGTACTCTGTGGAAAGGCGTTTATATAGATGTACTCTGTGGAAAGGTTGTATATAGATGTTCTCTGTGGAAAGGTTGTATATAGATGTTCTCTGTGGAAGGGCGTTTATATAGATGTACTCTGTGGAAAGGTGTTTATAAAGATGTACTCTGTGGAAAGGCGTTTATATAGATGTACTCTGTGGAAAGGCGTTTATATAGATGGTGTTCTCTTTTAGGTTTTTTTTTTTTTTGGAAAATTACCTCATTTTTAGGTATCAACTTAGGTCTGTTAATTGTGTGTCTGCACCCAAATGGACTGCTGTATGTGTGTGTGTGGGCTGCAATGAGGAGCACAGTGGCTTAAACGGTGCCACACACAACTGCATATCAACATGTTAGATCATGAGCACACACACCTCCATATCAACATGTTAGATCATGAGCACACACACCTCCATATCAACATGTTAGATCATGAGCACACACACCTCCATATCAACTTGTTAGATTATGAGCACACACACATCCATATCAACATGTTAGATCATGAGCACACACACCTCCATATCAACATGTTAGATCATGAGCACACACACCTCCATATCAACATGTTAGATCATGAGCACACACAACTCCATATCAACACGTTAGTACACAACTCCATATCCACATGTTAGTACACAACTCCATATCCACGTTAGTACACAACTCCATATCAACATGTTAGATCATGAGCACACACAACTCCATATCAACATGTTAGATCATGAGCACACACAACTGCATATCAACATGTTAGTACACAACTCCATATCCACATGTTAGTACACAACTCCATATCAACATGTTAGATCATGAGCACACACAACTCCATATCAACATGTTAGATCATGAGCACACAAAACTGCATATCAACATGTTAGTACACAACTCCATATCCACATGTTAGTACACAACTCCATATCAACATGTTAGTACACAACTCCATATCAACATGTTAGATCATGAGCACACACAACTCCATATCAACATGTTAGATCATGAGCACACACAACTGCATATCAACATGTTAGTACACAACTCCATATCCACATGTTAGTACACAACTCCATATCCACATGTTAGTACACAACTCCATATCAACATGTTAGTACACAACTCCATATCAACATGTTAGATCATGAGCACACACAACTCCATATCCACATGTTAGTACACAACTCCATATCAACATGTTAGATCATGAGCACACACAACTCCATATCAACATGTTAGATCATGAGCACACACAACTCCATATCAACACGTTAGTACACAACTCCATATCCACATGTTAGTACACAACTCCATATCCACATGTTAGTACACAACTCCATATCCACATGTTAGTACACAACTCCATATCCACATGTTAGTACACAACTCCATATCCACATGTTAGTACACAACTCTATATCAACATGTTAGATCATGAGCACACACAACTCCATATCCACATGTTAGTACACAACTCTATATCCACATGTTAGTACACAACTCTATATCCACATGTTAGTACACAACTCTATATCCACATGTTAGTACACAACTCTATATCCACATGTTAGTACACAACTCCATATCCACATGTTAGTACACAACTCCATATCAACATGTTAGATCATGAGCACACACAACTCCATATCAACATGTTAGGTCATGATCACACACAGATGGAAGGACTGTAAGCTGACTGACTGCTGAGCAGTCTCCAGATTCAAAGACTGTGTCACTCATAAAGATATAGAGACTCTATATTAATGATTTCCTCTCTGTCTCAGTTGGGACATAGAGTAGCTACCTGTGATCTTCCCTTGAAAGCCATCAGAGAGCAGTAGCAGCATACTGGACACACACCTGTCACATGACGCACAGTGCTGTAGACACACCACTGCAATGGCTCTGTGACAAAATAACACTAACTTCATTTCGCTCTAAAGAAGAATGGTAAGTGCACCTCACTGTTTTAGTGTGTGCGTGCGTGTGCGTGTGCGTGTGTGTGTGTGTGTGTGTGTGTGTGTGTGTGTGTGTGTGTCTTGGTATGGTATGGCATTTATGTGAAGATAGAGCCCTCTTGTGGTTCACTAGCTAATCTGCAACAGTAGTTGCACAACACAAGCGTGTGAGTGTACTGGTCACAAATAACACAGCACTGAGTGAACGTTCCTCACTGGCAACCCCATGACTACAAGTCACCATTTACCCACAGATTTCCCTCGCTTCGTTTGCATTTTCTTATTCAGAAGGCCTGCATAGTGAAGCTATGAAGTGATTTGTGTAGGCTGTGAAAGAAAGCGTTGTTGGCTCTGGGGCAAAGCTTCATGGGAAAGGAACCCATCACCATTGGCTCTGGGGCAAAGCTCCATGGGAAAGGAACCCATGACCATTGGCTCTGAGGGAAAGCTCCATGGGAAAGGAACCCATGACCATTGGCTCTGGGAGAAAGCTCCATGGGAAAGGAACCCATGACCATTGGCTCTGGGGGAAAGCTCCATGGGAAAGGAACCTATGACCATGCTGCTCCAGGGCTAGCTAGCATGCAGCCGTAAACCTGCACACTTACGACAAACCCCGATGGGTTTGAACAACATGAAAGAGAACATGCCATGTTTTGTAGCTATTTGAGTCCTGACACAATTTTCATTGCACCTACTGTAGCAACAAGTCTCTTTTTGGCCAAACAGCAGTGTCAAAACTCTGTGGTGTGAGGGTAAAGTGTGATGCGAGATTAATTAAGGCTGATGACAGGTTTTGGGTCCAAAGAAGCTGAAATTTTCTGAAATTACTTAACATAACGTTATTCAGGCACTGATATCCAATTAAATTCTTCTTCTGACATTACACGATTTTTTTTAACAAAATAATTGCACAAGAGTATTTATGCTAAGACTGTACTGACATCTCAGGTTCTAACAATGCAGTCATCCAGATTTACACCAACAGAACTGTCATCATGTGCATCAACAGGAAGTGCTGTCAGCCACTATCATGACCGTCAGCTATTCACGAATGTTTACTTATCTCTGATGAAATACGTATATCAGGAGGAAACAGACAGAGAACAACATTTCTTTATGAAGAGAACACTGTACTTTTATTTATTAGTGTATTTTGTTTACTGCCCTTTATATACCAGATGAAGTCCTTGTGAGATGCTAAACCTCCTTTACAAGGAAGCCCTGTTGTCTTAACAGCCTATGCAGCATTGCTGCACTTTATCTAAACCAGAGTAAAGAGTTGCCTCTCCATTTGATTAGGGGAATTCCATAAGCATTCACTGATGAGCCACATGTGGATGCTTTGTTGTGTAAAGAATATAAATACCTGGTCTGATTTACGGATACGTAGTTTGAGCTGACGCAGCTTTGAGGTGACATCAGCATCAACAAACAAGCATAGATGATAATTGTAACCATGGTGATGATTATGTTATTTGAATGAGTGCTATTTGGAACATTTGTTGTTGTTGACATAAACTTTGCATTTGCAAACACTGAGTAAATCACGGCTTGTTTGCACCATGTGTAGATAGGCTTTCCCCAGTAATACACCACCCCCATCCGACATCTCCACCTGCTCACCTCCAGCTCTCTCAGCCTCTCCATCAGCTCCCGGCTGCTCTCCGTCTCCTCCTCATCCTCGCCTTCCTCGTCCTCCATGAACGGGTCAACGTCGCCCTCTTCTGACTCAAAGGCCTCATTGCACTCCCTCAGTTCGGCTTCCTCAGACATCACCACCTGAAGGAGAACAGGAGGAGACAAAGACAAATGAGCTGAGAAGAGAAGAGCTGTAAGGATTAGGGAAGAATTAATCACAATTGAAATCGAATGCATACATATTTTTGTGTGATCACTGTCTTTCTGGTGGACAGGTGGAAATTTATTACACATCCACACGTAAAATAAATCCTTTATCTCTGGTTTAACTGTACACTTGCGACAGAGAGCCCAAGGTGAAAAAATACTTAAATCTCAGCCTGTCACTCACGTACATAATACAAGCAAGCACGCAACACACGAACAATGAGCTAAGCCGTTTTCTAAGAATCTAACGTCTACCTCCAGGGAGCATCAGCCTGTTGTACCACTGCCTTGCCATGCAACATTCCCCTCAATGCACCTCCTGCCAGCTTCAAGGTGTGGCATGTTGCAAGGTTATGAAAAACAGTTAGCTTACATATGTAAGCGATCCTTGTCACCTGCACATTTGTAAGCGATCCCTGTCACCTACTGTGCTGCCTCCTAAACAGGTTTCTGGATTTTCATCTCAGTTTGACTGACACAGTAAGGCAGGGGACTTGTGTGCAGATCAGGAGCAGTTTAGGTTCTCTAAAAGAAACAGTGACTATGTTTACATGCACTTAAGTATCCTGATATGATCGGGACATTAAGTATGCTGGCTTTGCGTTTACGCATGCAAGCACTTTTTCCCGAATTCAGTATCCCGAAAAAGCCCTGGTTTCTGAGAAATTGGGATATGTTAGTTGGAGCACTCCGAAACAAACCGAGATACTGTGGCATGTGAACACCTTATCCCGAATACTGAAGGTTCTGACAGCGTTGTCTGTGTAACAAAAAATCGGGATACTAGTGTTTTTCATGGAAACCGGAATAGTAATAACCCGATTACTCTGCGTTCATGTAAACACCTTATTAAGAATTTCATCAAAACTGGGATAAGCCTCATATTTGGGATACTAAAGTAAATGCAGTCACTGTCAGTCATTAATGCTACACATATACACATATGCATACGAGGGTCACTCATTAATGCTACACATATACACATATGCATACGAGTCACTGTCAGTCATTAATGCTACACATATACACATGCGAGGGCCAGACAAGTCATGATGCCTTTTTTTATCAAATTTGGCACAGAACTAAAACATGTCCTTTTATAGATTTAAATAACTCATTTTGCTTTTTTCAAAAGTATGAGTGACTGGAACTTTTATATGCAAATACATGCTGATGCTGCCCTGCACGAACATGCAAATGCTTTAAAATGGAACAAGTCCTTTTCTCCTGAACTGATCTGAGTCATCCGGCCACCCAACTGGTTACCAGTAAATGATGCAAGCTGTCTGTGTAGCCAACCACACCCCGGAAATGCACTGATGATTAAAATACAGTGATGACTGACTGGCTAAAAAGCCACGGCACACCTGTGTGCTAGGCCACACCTGTGTTACTGAAGCATGGCCCGGTGACACATAAGCATGGCGCGGTGACACTGAAGCATGGAACGGTGACAGACAGGTTATTACACCTCAGCTGACACAGCAAGGGCTCACTGCTCTTGGCCAATGATTTAAAATGCTCATAGACACGTTTCAGACACATGCTATATTCATGTGCTACTGTAAGACTGGGTTAGTCCTAATGCCACAGTAAGAGGCTGCATGGTGTGCGAATCTTTACTTTTTGCTGGATTCGTACTGTAAGGTGGACTCATGTTTGGTGTGGAGTCATCAGTAAAGGTCACTTTGCAATAAATGCTGTGATTTAAAAGATAAGATCTCATGAGAAAGATCACCATAGTTATAATACTGACATTTAG
This sequence comes from Coilia nasus, assembly GCA_027475355.1. NCBI lineage: Eukaryota > Metazoa > Chordata > Actinopteri > Clupeiformes > Engraulidae > Coilia > Coilia nasus. Next base: position 11,715,546 of record CM050211.1, on the reverse strand, counting down.
CCTCAGACAATGAGGGCTTGTTGTTTTGAGGCCGGCGGTGTGAGCTATTTTGGGCGTGAGTTTTATCCCCCCCTGCCCCCCACCCCCCCTCTCCGACCGACAGGAAACCTGGCCATGCTCTCCGCTCACTGCACATTCGCCACATGGTACACTTGTCCTGTAGCAGCGCTAGGTGGTCATCTGTTAGCCGTTTATTTTTGTTTCAGTGTGTGTGTGTGTGTGTGTGTGTGTGTGCGTGCGTGTGAGAGAGAGTGTGTGTGAATTTGTGTGTGCGTGTGTGTGACTGGGGTCCTGCGTGTGAGGCCTTCAGTTTTTTTTTTTTTTAAGCCCCGACGCTGGCACACCACTGCTACTGCCATGCTTGATTGGGGCACCGACGCTGGCACACCACTGCTGCTATAATGCATGATTGGGGCACCGACGCTGTCATTCATGATTGGGGCAGGGCGATGCTGGCACACCACTGCTGCTGTCACGCATGATTGGGGCAGGGTGCCATATGTCTGCCCTGCCACAACGAAGCCTATAGGTGTTTATTCTAAGGTGTTTCCTTTTTTGATTTGTCAGTAAATAAATAAATAAAAAATGCTTGCAATTTAGTGGTGAATGTGAGTAAGTGGTGAGTGTGTTTTCTGAAGGCCATAAACGCACAGAGGTAACAGTGTAAAACATCAGACGTTGACTCATACCAGCTATCCACTGTGGCCGCCTGAGAGGACTCCTATGGGTCTGTTTGCTTCACATGTCACTCGGACAAACCCAGTGAAAACCTGTTAGTGCAGATATTGGGCCACAAACACCATTTCAGGCCAAATCTGTGAGTTTGCATGCACACACAGACAGATGCACACGCCCACACACACACACACACACACACACACACACACACACACACACACACACACATACATACACACACACACACACACACACACACAAACACACATAACACAAACATATTGTGCCCAAAGGCTGGTGGTATTCATGACTGTTTTTCCTTAGAAGTCAATGCCAAGTCCAACCTTTGCTTTGTTTTCTTTTGCAATGGAAAAACCCAGTCATACAGCAGGCATGTGCTGTAGGATCATTGACACTTGTTTCTGATTGGTTTTTAATAAGGTCTCTTCTCCAGAGAATGCTGCGGTATCTTAAAGAGGGCTTTGTCAAGAGATCAACGAGCAGTACAAGGGGACTAGATGAACTACACGCCACATGTGCTGGGTAAACACTGATCATTCCAACGAGCCAATTTTACTACCATTTTTATGTTTAACATGAACAGAAAAATGTGTCTAGTTTGAGTATGTGACAGCCCTTTTTTCTGTTCATTTAGCCTAAACGCAGAGCAAATCTTTCAAAACAAATAAAGCCATTGCAGTATTTGGTTATAGTGTGAATGATGCACGCAGTGTTTCCACCAGGCTCCTGTGGGTCCTCTTTTCCTTTAGTAATGCACGAGGCTTTAGCCTCTGAGCCAACACATGCGTGAATGAGAGGAATCCCAACTCCTCCCTGAATCCTAGATTGAGGTCTATGTCACGTTCCATATCCAAGTCTATCTCACAACACACAAGACCAGCCATCTCTGTAAAACCTCTGTGGCTGAACATTCTGTCTGAATCTGAAGCCGTGTAAAGCTGATCACTGTGTCAGGCAAAAGGGGAGAAAAAAACTCTCTCATCTTCAAACGACCATTTTTCCATTTATAACTTTATTTTATCATCGCTAAGAGGATTTGACCGACCCATTCCCCAAATTGAATAAACTTGTTGCCATTTCACATTTCAGCATTTGAAACATCATCGGAAAACGGCGGGCCCCTTAGCTCCCTGCAGTCCCCATTAAAAGATCCATTAAGGAGCTGTTAATAGAAAAGATGCAGTCGGCCTTCTGTGAATACCAAGCCGTTTTCTTCCTCTTTTCCTTTCTTTCCTTTCTTTTTTCTCACTAGCCTACCTCCAACCTCCAACAGCACTGCCAGTTTAAAATAGAAGCATGGTCACTTCTCTTGGCTCCTTTTCACTCTCCCTCCTTTGCTCTGTGTGTTTCTGATGGTCCCCTCTCTCCTCTCTGCATTGAGCGGCCGAAAGCTCTGGGCCATAAAGCAGCTCCTGCATTGTGGCCAGATGACAGCTTCTGGACAGGGCTGATAAATTAAGGCACAGTTGCCGCTAATTCCATCCCCTCCACCTCTCCCTCTCTCCTCCACCTCTCCCTGTCTCCTCCAAGTTATTCTCCTTTGCCGTCTTTATTTCCCCATCCATTCATGGTGTCACCAGACCCTCTTTTCAGGGGGAGTGGGAGAAGGAGCAGAGCCACGCATAAAGAATCTTGACGGGACAAAGGCTTAAATGCGTTGCCGGGGGCGTTGGGGGTGTGGTGGAATTAGTATGTGTTTCCTGTGGCTACCACACGTATGAGTCACAGAGGGTTTGGATGGGACAGGCTGTGGCTACCACACGTATGGAGTCACAGAGGGTTTGGATGGGACAGGCTGTGCCATGACCAGAGGTGCCGATCCCAGCTTCAGAAAGTACAAACCCTGCCACACTTTTCATCCAACCATTTTCTGAGCCAGCTGACCCTAATGAGTACATATCATCAGACAGGTAGATGAGCTAAATCACCTGTTTGAAGTGTACAGGCAGAAGGAAAACATGGCAGGATTTTTACTTTCTGGAGCCAGGATTGACACTTCTGGCCAGGACACCCCAGAGTAAGCACTGTGAGAACTGCACAGGTGGGTGGAGATCTGCTCACGTGATCCGGCTCAAACGCAGCATCTGGCTGTTCGTACAGCTGTGGCGGCTGTAAACACACAGTGTGAGGGCTCAGCTGCACTGCACTGCACAGGCTGCACTGGATGTCTCACTCAGGGGGCAGGAAGACAGCTGCTCAGGGGGCCTCAAGCAGCACTCACTCCAGCACACACATATACACACTGGCTGTCACAGGAAAATTAATTAGTTTCATAGCACATAATACATAATTCCCATCCCTTGCTTCCTCCATCCATCCATCTATCCATCTATCCGTCTATTCATCTATCTACCTATCTATCTATCTATCTATCTACCTATCTATCTATCTATCTATCTATCTATCTATCTATCTATCTATCTATCTATCTATCTATCTATCTATCTATCTATCTATCTGTCTGTCTGTCTGTCTGTCTGTCTGTCTGTCTGTCTGTCTGTCTGTCTGTCTGTCTGTCTGTCTGTCTGTCTGTCTGTCTGTCTGTCTGTCTGTCTGTCTGTCTGTGGCTATCTTTAGCTGGCTGGGCCCTGAGTTTCTGGTCAGCTTGCTCAATTCCCAGAGTGCACAGGAGGACACACAGCCCACGCCAGCGCATGTGTGTGTGTGTGTGTGTGTGTGTGTGTGTACACACTACTCCATTAACGGAGGAGGAGATGAAGGCCAGCACATGTGTGTGTGTGTGTGTGTGTGTGTGTGTACACACTACTCCATTAACGGAGGAGGAGATGAAGGCCAGCGCATGTGTGTGTGTGTGTGTACACAGCCCTCCATTAACGGAGGAGGAGATGAAGGCCAGCTATGCTGATTATCTAAAAGAGCATAAATAGCCTTTACTGTGCTGGGTCAAACAGGAGCACACAGATGTTTAGGAATGACAGACGACCACGGAGGCAAGGGGGGAGGGGGAGGGAAAAAGTAAGAAAGGGCAATAAAGTGAACACAAATGCAACTTTTGATGGGAAAACAGCAATGAGCTGACATACAGACACACTGACCAAAGAGGTTCCAATAAAAAGAGAGGGATATAGAAAGACAGAGAAGAGAAGAGAAGAGAAGAGAAGAGAAGAGAAGAGAAGAGAAGAGAAGAGAAGAGAAGAGAAGAGAAGAGAAGAGAAGAGAAGAGAAGAGAAGAGAAGAGAAGAGAAGAGAAGAGTGTTTAAGAAAGAGAGAGACAGAGACCTGTTTTTCATTACTGATACAGTGTTTGGCTCTGTGGCTATAACACAGTACTGAGGCTGCGTTGCTGATTCGTACATCTACTGCCTGGGTGTCATTCCTTGTTTTGGATTTCCCATCCGCTTGCACTGCCTTCCTGAAGCACTGCAGACGAGCCAGGCATTAGAGGAAGCAGTGCAGCTGATGGTGCTGAAACAGGGGAATTCTCCTGCCCGGCGTACGCCCAAATCGACTGACAAAGTATCCATCTAAACCATTAATGGATCTATTGATCAGCGAGTGCATGATAACCCTCAGCAAAGCACTCTAGCCCTTTCTTCTCTGTCTTCAAATATAACACATCCATTTGTCTCGTGTGAGTGTGTACGTGCTTGTTTGTGTGTCTGTGTGTGTTTTGGATGTTTGTCACACACCTCTGATGTTGTCTTTGCACACATGTACCAGGGATTGCATGTGTGTGT
>CM050211.1:11701149-11706149 GCA_027475355.1 Coilia nasus | reverse complement strand
GCTTTAACAGAGAACCCAACATCAGTCAGTGACAGCTTTAACAGAGAACCCAACATCAGTCAGTGACAGCTTTAACAAGGAACCCAACATCAGTCAGTGACAGCTTTAACAGGAAACCCAACATCAGTCAGTGACCATCAAACATTTCAGCACAGAACAAAGCCAGAGAAACAAAACAACAAGAACCTACGCTGCGACCCACAGGCCCATGGTACAGTACGCAAGAGAGAAAGACAGAGAGAGAGAGGGAGAGAGGGAGAGAGAGAGAGAGAGAGAGAGAGAAACTGAAAACAGAAGCAGCTTGCTGTGTAGCGAAAGCGGAGGAGAGAGGAAGTGGCAGAGAGGAAATGGCAGAGAGGTCAGTGGGAGTAGGCAGCAGAGTTCCGGGAAGGGATGCCAACGCCTCGAGATGAGCCGCAAGCTCAGCCCTGCCCCTACGGCCCTCGCTATTGGCTCAGCCCTGCCCCTACGGCCCTCGCTATTGGCTCAGCCCTGTCCCTACGGCCCTCGCTATTGGCTCAGCCATGTCCCTACGGCCCTCGCTATTGGCTCAGCCATGTCCCTACGGCCCTCGCTATTGGCTCAGCCCTGTCCCTACGGCCCTCGCTATTGGCTCAGCCATGTCCTTACGGCCCTCGCTATTGATCCACTGTAATGGTACTGGCACCAGCTAGCAGCACATCAATGGGGGCAATTTTAGCTATATTAAGACCATTAAGGTGGCAAACCCATTTTGTCAACATTTTCCCGAACAGTTTCTTGAGTTTTGACTAGCAGTGTATCTCAGTGAGTCGACTGGTGAGTTTGAGCCAAATCATGCAGAACCTTGTGTGCTCAAACCTTGTAGCAGCAAGGCCCTATATAAAGGCAAGGTGCCCACATTTGTTTCACGGTTGCATTCTGCACCCTAATGGCTAAAATGCGTGCAGTTTGGATCGTTATATGGCTGAGTTTGTGGTTTCTGGTTGCAACCAATGCTGCCAGGTGCTACCTGGATCCATCAGACGTGGCCAGAGCAGTGCAACTGTTGGAAGATGGGAACACTCAGAGGGAGTTTGCTTGTGGCTTTGCTGTGTCACGTAGGGTGTTAAGCCGGCTCTGGACACGTTACCAGGAGACTGGGGAACATTCCAGATGACCAGGCCAAGGTCGAAACCGGTGTACAACAGCTCAACATATATTCTGCTTGCTCCCTTAATTGTTTTGAGTACTGTACATGATTTTGTAATGTGGAGAGTAGTACAACACTTCACATATGGTATATATACAACATACAAACTACCATGCTGTTTTTATACAGTTCAGAAGATCTAATGCTCGTACATCTAGGGCAATGTCTTCACAAATGTGGAGCCTTTTAGCTTCTTTCTAGGTGCTTCCCCAAAGTTCAGCTGACGCATACTTTTGGTTCTGCTCCTTCCAACTTCAAAAACACCACATGGTCACAAAAATCATTCCCATTCTCTCCGACGGATTCTCACCAGCAGTCCTCTTTTCATGTTATTCTTACCCGAGCCATCTGACGGTCTGAGAGCGAGGGGACAATGGAGGGGCCTATTTTAAAAACTACGGCTCGTTCTGTGATGGGAGCCAGCTGTTCTGTCTTGGCCATGTTGTGTCTGACTTTCTGTTTTACAACCCTGGTATGGCTTAGTGCTCCCTGTGCAAATGGGAATCCTCCGGCCACTGGATGGAAGAGGAGAGGAGCACTAGAGAGTGTTTGTCTGTTCTTCACACAGATCTGTGTGTGTGTGTGTGTGTGTGTGTGTGTGTGTGTGCAGGCCCACCGATGGGGGGGGGGGGCAAACGGGTCTCTTGTCCCGGGCCCAGGGAAAGGGGGAGCCCCAGAACTGGTCCCTCCTTACATTATGGAACACACCCACACACACACACACACACACACACACACAACACTACTCCTCCAATGTCTCACATACAGCTCACACAAAACCTTCACACAAACACACACACACACACACACACACACACACACACTACTCCTCCAACGACATGTGCTACGCCTTCCCACTAAGTTTATAAAAATGGCATGAAAGCACCTAATGTAACATAACCTAAAAAGCTTAGGGAAAAAACAAAAAGCATCATGTTTAGAAATAAGGGAATTGTTAAGAGGAATTGATAACGTTGGAGGCGTACAGTTCTGAGGGAACTGAACAGTTAGAACCAGTTCTATGTCAGAACCGGTTCTGGAGCCTCACCCATATGCCCACTGAGGAGCGGGCTAGCAACACAGCCCTGTTCCGTGCCTTATTGGACCACACTGGGAGCCCTCGCCCCCAGACTCAACTGCAGCACCCCGTCTCTGCGCAGGAAACATTTCAGAGACGAGCCAAGTCATCAACTTTCGCTCCCCGCTCCACTCTGGTTCCGCTCCAGCCCGCGCAGAGAAGCCAGTTTCTTGTTCCACTCTTTTCCCGAGGAGATAAGTGACTTAAGCGGGCACCATTGGACTGCAGTCAGCAGCAGTGCCGAGAGCTGACAGTTGGAATGACAGAGGGATACAGAAAGAGAGAGATGGAAAGAAAGAGAGAGAGAGAAAAAAGAGAGCGAAGGGATACAGAGAGAGAGAGAAAGAGAGGGAGAGAGAGGGAGGGAGAGCGAGAGAGACCAAGAGAGAGGGAAAGGAAGACATAGAGGGAGACAGAGAGAGAGAGAGAGATACCAAGAGAGCGAGAGAGAGAGAGAGACAGAGCCCTTCATCAAACAGGGGTCCAGCCCCTCACAGCCTCTCCCAGCCCCTCCCAGTCTAGTGATCTGCCCAACCTCACAGTCTAGTTACCAGCCCAACCTCACAGTCTAGCTACCAGCCCAACCTCACAGTCTAGCTACCAGCCCAACCTCACAATCTAGTGATCTGCCCAACCTCACACAGTCTAGTGATCTGCCCAACCTCACAGTCTAGCTACCAGCCCAACCTCAGTCTAGCTACTAGCCCAACCTCACAGTCTAGCTACCAGCCCAACCTCACACAGTCTAGTGATCTGCCCAAGCGGTTGTCTGACATTCCTCCTGTTCCCAGTGCGTTTCCACCATATTTACTTTCATATCAGCATACAGGCCTGACACAGTTAATCGTACAGGATGCATTTAATCTCTTCCCTGTCCACATTAAACAGTAAACCCCCTGGCTGCATGGTTAGAAGTGCACTGTACACTGCCACATAAAAACACAAAGACTTGACTACTGTGTGGACTAATGTGCCAGATTCCCACTGTGACGAGAAAGCTCAGCTGGTGCCTTTAATTACAGACTGTACTCTGCTCTGGCCCAGGTCTGGCTCTGCTCTGGCCCAGGTCTGGCTCTGCTCCGGCACGGAGCCGAGCAGATGTCAGAGTCAGCGTGGCCTCTGCCCCGAGGCCCAGACGCGACTCAAAGTCACAGTCATGACAAACGGCCTCCTCCCCTGGGTCAGCCTCGCCTCTCTTGGCCTGGGGGGCCTAACCCTAACCCTGGGGGGCCACACCCAGCAGCCCCGACACATGGGCCACATACCACAACTCCCCAAACACCTGCCTCTCTCACAGCAGGCACCACAATGCCCCCAAACACACACACACACACTTACTCAGGCATGCACACATACAGGCACACACACACACACACACATACACGCACATACAAGCATGCACTCAGACACACACATACACTCAAGTATGCAAACAGACACAGACACACACACACACACACACACAAACACTGACACTTTATGCACACACACCACTAGCAGCAACACTTGCCTACATGTTTCACCCTCTCTCTGACAGCGCAGAGTGGCTCAGGGCAATGCTCTTCTGGCCCATGTGTTCGCCATGTGAACTTCCTTTCTTCAAAGTTCTTCAAATGATCTTAAATCTCTTCTCTTTCCACGTCTGACTAATCATTTCTAGTTCTTGATCCCATAGATATAGCATATAAAAAGAATTAATATCCATCAAAAGAGTTCCACAGAAACACATTACAGTGGAACTACTTCAACTGACTGTATATTTGAGTGCCATTTTGAAGCGGAATTCAAACATGTATTAAAGTCAAATTATCAGGTGTTTCGATTTGCATACAGGGGCCAGGCATGGCAGTCTCTTGACCAAGGGAATGTGGAAGCCACACTTTTCCTAGATGTTGGAGATTGAGCCGAAGCTCTGGCGTACTAATGACCGGGTTATAAAAAGACTGTGTGAAGCGGGTGGGTGGCTAAAGCCCGTGGCACCTGCTGGCTTCTGTTCACATACACTTTCTCCTCTGGGTTAAATCAATACACAAATCAATGGGACTTGTCAATATCACACACACACACACCCCACACACACACTGACACACACTGAACACACACACACACACACACACACACACACACACACACACACACACACACACACACACACACACACACACACACATACAGAGTCACATACCACTGTAAACAAATATACTAGTGTGCCCCTATGAAATTAATCCCAACACATACACAACTGTGGACCACAGCAGGCCACACACACACACACACACACACACACACACACACACACACACACACACACACTCACACACACACACCACACACAGACCACCTCTATCTCCAAATCGCAATGTCAACACAGCCTGATGGCCTTCCTCCAAGCTGGGATTAGGGCTTGCGGACGGCCCACCCAAACGAACAAATACCGCTACTTCTCCAAACAATCCAGAGGCTTCACGGACTGGGCCCTCCAAAGGTCTGACAACACACACGGGAGGGGAGGGATAGAGATACAATCAGGGACCCGGGCCCGTGAGAGTCAGGGACCGTGACTCGCTGATCCGCACACAAAGTCTGAACTGTACAGCCAAGCAGGTTAAAACAACCAATCCTCTATACGAGAGCCCAGAAAGAGCCTCTGTGGCAATTTCAGGTTTGTTTGGATATTTTTTTTCTTTTTTTTTGTGGAAAAAGTCTCAAACAAAGTAGGCTTTCATCTAGATCATCTGAAGCTATTCTGCC
>CM050211.1:11688649-11696149 GCA_027475355.1 Coilia nasus | reverse complement strand
CAGCCCCAAACGGTGCCAGCACATTTTAGGGAAGAAGCAGTCAGCCGGTACTCTGTCTGCAGAGGAGTGACCAGCACATTTTAGAGAAGAAGCAGTCAGCCGGTACTCTGTCTGCAGAGGAGTGACCAGCACATTTTAGAGAAGAAGCAGTCAGCCGGTACTCTGTCTGCAGAGGAGTGACCAGCACATTTTAGAGAAGAAGCAGTCAGCTGGTACTCTGTCTGCAGAGGAGTGACCAGCACATTTTAGAGAAGAAGCAGTCAGCTGGTACTCTGTCTGCAGAGGAGTGACCAGCACATTTTAGAGAAGAAGCAGTCAGCTGGTACTCTGTCTGCAGAGGAGTGACCAGCACATTTTAGAGAAGAAGCAGTCCAGTTGGTACTCTGTCTGCAGAGGAGTGACCAGCACATTTTAGAGAAGAAGCAGTCACCTGGTACTCTGTCTGCAGAGGAGTGACCAGTACAATCACCTGATTTTAGCCAAGTTGAGCTGCTGTGGACAGAACTTGATCATGCTTTACCTAAGAGCCTTGTGCAGTGACTACTGTCTTACCTCAGTGCATATCAGTGCTACTCTCCTCAGTGATCTCTTTGGGTTGCCTCAACAAACTGACAACTAGAGTACCAAAGACCTGCCACAACGTACTTGCTGCAAATGGAGGATTCTTTGAATGAATGACACATTTGTATTCTTTTGTTATTTCGCATGCTAGTAACAAAACTGTGTGTCCTATTCATTTAGCTCAAAGTAAATTGTTCATGTTCATTTTTAAGTCACTGTTGAGCAGTGGTGTGCATACCGGTGTACGCAAACACATGCTCTCAACCCAATATACAGCAGAACACAATGATGGTTCAAGTCCTGGAATTTTATATACTATGTGCCCACTGCCCAAGCACAATATATGCTCCCATATGTCAACACAGATGGTACATTAGTTCATGACCACACACACATACAATGCACACACACACACACACACACAGACACACCCTACATACATATGGGCTTACACGGCGTATCCATAATGACGTCCCTGAGCCAATCTGTCACATGTGGTTTGAGGATGTCATCCTTGTGACATCTAAATGCCTGACCGTATTCTGGGCTTCCCGGACTAGCCTGCGCTCCAGGCGAATGTGTGGCTTGTTATCGCCCAAACCTCAGGCTCTGGATTGTGGTGCGGTTTTTCAGGATCCCAAGCATCAAAAGCCTCACGCTATATCTCTCCCCTTGGTGGGATCTGGGCATGTTTCACAGCACATGATTCTACAGACATAAAATCACATGTGTGGCAAGCTTCACAGAGCCAGAAAGAGGAGAAGGGGAAGGAAGAGTCTGGTGAAAAGAGGAACGAGACCTACAATGCAAAGATGCCCATTGGAGGAATTTACCTCGAAAAATAGAACCAGAGAGACATGGGGGTGAAGAAAGACTGAGGCCTTGAGGTAAGGTGTGGCTGTGTGTGTGTGTGTGTGTGGCTGTGTGTGTGTGTGGCTGTGTATGTGTCTGTGTGTGTCTGTGTGTGTGTGTGTGTGTGGCTGTGTGGCTGTTTGTGTGTGTGTGTGCGTGCATGCGTGTGTCTGTGTGTGTGTGTGTGTGTGTGTGTGTGTGTGTGTGTGTGTGTGTGTGTGTGTGTGTGTGTGTGTGTGTGTGCGCATGTGTCTGTGTGTGTGTGTGTGTGTGTGGCTGTTTGTGTGTGTGTATGTGTGTGTGTGTGTATGTGTCAACTAAAACATATTTTAATCAATTTGTGCAGTCCAGTAGACATGCACATACAATTCAATTAAATGAGGTTTTCATCTAAGTCTAGCCAATACATCATCCTCTCGCTCTCTGTCGCTCTCTTTCTCTCTCTTTCACACACACACACACACACACACACACACACACACACACACACACACACACACACACAAAAACACACAAACATACACACACACACACACACACACACACACACACACACACAGCTATAAAACTTTACCATTTCACACCCAACTAGCAGTTTCCACTGTCAAATTCCTAACACACCCCTGGAACTGTACAGACCCCAGTTGAACCCAAAGTCAAACACACACACACACACACACACACACACACATTTCAACCAACACTAAATACCAACAGCAGTCCCATTCTGTGTGTCTGTGTATATCAGTCACTCTTAGTGGACCGCACCGACCTTTAGTAATCAGGCATCACACACACACGTGCACACACACACACATGCCCACACAAACACGCATACATATTTACACGAGCACATTCGCTTACACACACACAGCCTCGCCTTATTTCGGGGCATAATGGCTTTACATCTACAGAGCCAGCCCACATCTGTGTAATCCTGCGCTTGTAATCTGGAGGCGTGGGCGCTGAGGGCTTGTTTACCATTTAATACTACACTACACTCCATTTAATATCGTGTTTATGAGCCCGTAAAGACACTGGGGCAGCACAGCGGAAAAAGCCACCAGAGTCACTCGTCTGAAGAGTGACTTACTGAAGGGCTGGACTTAATGTCTAAACAGTCATTCACTGAACACCTCAGTTCCAGGGCTGGACTTGATGTCTAAAGAGTCATTCACTGAACACCTCAGTTCCAGGGCTGGACTTGATGTCTGAATAGTGATTTACTGAAGACCTCAGTTCCAGGGCTGGACTTGATGTCTAAAGAGTCATTCACTGAACACCTCAGTTCCAGGGCTGGACTTGATGTCTAAAGAGTCATTCACTGAACACCTCAGTTAAAGGGCTGGACTTGATGTCTGAAAAGTGATTTACTGAACACCTCAGTTCCAGGGCTGGACTTGATGTCTAAAGAGTCATTCACTGAACACCTCAGTTACAGGGCTGGACTTGATGTCTGAAGAGTGATTTACTGAACACCTCAGTTCCAGGGCTGGACTTGATGTCTAAAGACTCATTCACTGAACACCTCAGTTACAGGGCTGGACTTGATGTCTGAAGAGTGATTCACTGAACACCTCAGTTACATTGGTGCGCACCAACTGCTGTTGGTGTGAAAGTGCCCATCAATCTACACAGCAAGCTACAGCGATATGACCAGGGGCGAGTGCCACACTGATGAAGCATCTAACATCTGCAATGTGCAGGAGGGCGCAGTGGTTAGAGCGCCCGTACCGTAAACGGCCAAGGTGCCCACGCGGTCCCAGGTTCAAGTCTGGCTTGCGGTCACTTCACATCCTTACCCCATCTCTCTCTCCCCTCTTTCCTGGCATATCATCACTGTCCTGTCCAAATAAAGATGCAAAAGGAGGGCAGTGGTCTAGCGGTTAAGGTATCAGACCTGTGACCGTAGGGTGGCCAGTAGGCTACTGAGGTACCCTGAGCATGGTACCGTCCCCACACACACACACACACACACACACTGAGGTACCCTGAGCATGGTACCGTCCCCACACACACACACACACACACACTGAGGTACCCTGAGCATGGTACCGTCCCCACACACACACACACTGAGGTACCATGGTACCGTCCCCACGCCCTGCTCCCCAGGCGCCGTTGTCATGGCTGCTCCCTGCTCACGTGTGTGTGATGGGTTAAATGCAGAGGTGAATTTCGTTGTGAGTGCTGTGTTGTGCTGTGCCATGTGATCACAATGACAAAAATGGGACTTTCTTTTTTTCAAAAGGCCAAAAAATATTCCCAATGAACATCTCTTAAGAGACTGCTAAATATTTCTTCATATGTAAATATATATCATATTTAAACATGTACACCCTGGATATGTTTGACTTAGGCCCCGTCCACACGACAACGTTCCTGGATTTTTTTCTTGCCGGGTTAAAAAAAAAGTCACGTCCACACGACATCGGAGCAGTAAATATTTCCGTCCACACGGGAACGTTTTCATTGCGTTTTCATTGCAGAAGCTGCGCTGTCCCAGCTTGAGGGGCATGATCAGAAGCCAATGATTCACTTTAAACATGCAATGTATGTTGATTTTAGCAATGTGGGTTCTAGTTTAGATGGGTTGGATGCAGCGACAGTTGCCCTATTTAAAAAGAATAATGTGAAAAGCGTTTGTTGGGCTGAACTAGCGATGTATACAAAAACATCCTGTAGTTCAATGTCAGAAGGTAGAAACAGTTGCATTACACATAGCCTACACTGCAGACGATTTTTACCCCAAAGTATCCCACAACAACCTGTTTGTAAAAGTTTGATGCTGTTGTGAGATGTCACGTCGTTAAATTGACCCATTTAAGCGATACGGAGCAGAACATGAAAAAATAGAAGGAGCTGCAAATAAACTTGAGACAACTGCGCAATTATTCGCTTAAAACATGCCATATGTTGATTTTAGCAATGCGTGTTGTTACTGAGGGGAGCTGAAAGCAGCGACAGTTGCTCTTTAATTAATTAAGAATAATGAAAGCCTACAAGAAGTATTTGTTATAGCCTACTAGCCATACAGACAGTTTAATGGCAAAGGATAGATTGCACAACAGCCAGCCTACAGTACAAGCTAATCAAATCATTTTATTCGACAGCAGCCAGTTTGGAAAAGTTTGAAGTTGTTGTTATATGTGCAGCGCAAGGTGAATGGGCGACGACGTCATCGTTTTCAAAAGGTTGCGTTTTGCCTGTCTACACGAAAACGAAACGGCGACGTTGTCAGACTTTCTCACTTTGGAACCCGTTCTCAAAAGTTATCGTTTTCGGTCACCCAAAACGCCGGCGCCGTGTGGACGGAAGGCCAAAACGCAAACAAACTTTACCGTTTTCACCCGAAAACGTTGTCGTGTGGACGGGCCCTCAGTGTTCCCTTGCAGCTCATTCCATGTCTGTGACACACTGATGATGAAACAAGCAGTACAGTAAACATACAGCACGTCCTCACTGCACAGGGCAGGGCTGGTTTGGACTGATGAAACATACAGCACGTCCTCACTGCAAAGGGCAGGGCTGGTTTGGACTGATGAAACATACATTATGTCCTCACTGCAAAGGGCAGGAGTGGTTTAGACTGATGAAACATACAGTACGTCCTCACTGCAAAGGGCAGCACGTCCTCACTGCAAAGAGCAGGGCTGGTTTGGATAAGAGGGGCCTGCACAGTGTACGTGTCCTGCCACCAGGGTGAAGTTTAGGAGGCCCTCCCCTGTCAACAGATTGTGGATGTGTGTGTAAGGATGTGTGTGTGTGTGTGTGTGTGTGTGTGTGTGTGTGTGTGTGTGTGTGTGAGAGTGTGTGGCAGCCTGCATGAGTGTGTGTAAGACAGAGGGCGCGCATGTGGCAGTGTGTGTATGTGCACATGTGTGTAAGTGTATGTATGAATGTGTGTGCCTGTGTGTGTGTGTGTGTGTGTGGTTGTGCTAATAGAAACTGTGGGTTTATGTTTTTTTTCCCTGGCATCCTTCAGAGCAGAGTAGACCTCCTGAGCAGGACCCCACAGCAGATGCCAAAACACAGCACATCCTCACACACACTCACACTCACACACACACACACACACACACACACACACACACACACACACACACGCACACACACACTCACACACACACACAGCAGATGCCAAAACACAGCACATCCTCCTGGCTGGGTGAGTGACGGCATGATAACATCCATGTGTGTGTGTGTGTGTATGGGGGGGGTGTATGCATGTGTGTGTGTGGGAGAGAGAGTGACAGATAGAGAGTGTTTGTGTGTGGTTTAGTGGGTGCATGTGTGTGTGTGTGTGTGTGTATGTGTGTGTGTGCCTGTGTGTGTGTGTGTGTCAGGATGCCCTGCAATAACAAGACAAAGTGCTGACACAATGACACACGGCACCATCATGTACTTTAGACAAACACAACCCCAACATGCCTCTTGTCCAACACTAACAGCAGACCCAACTCTCTCACACACACCTTGTCTCCCTCACACACACCTCATCTCTCACACACACACCTCGTCTCTCACACACACACCTCGTCTCCCTCACACACACACCTCATCTCTCACACACACACCTCGTCTCTCACACACACACCTCGTCTCCCTCACACACACCTCATCTCTCACACACACACCTCGTCTCTCACACACACACCTCGTCTCCCTCACACACACACCTCATCTCTCACACACACACCTCGTCTCCCTCACACACACCTTGTCTCCCTCACACACACACCGTCTCTCACACACACACCTCGTCTCCCTCACACACACACACATCGTCTCTCACACACACACCTCGTCTGTCACACACACACCTCGTCTCCCTCACACACACCTCGTCTCCCTCACACACACACCGTCTCTCACACACACACCTCGTCTCCCTCACACACACACACCTCGTCTCTCACACACACACCTCGTCTGTCACACACACACCTCGTCTCCCTCACACACACCTCGTCTCCCTCACACACACCTCGTTTCCCTCACACACACCTCTCTCACACACACACCTCGTCTCCCTCACACACACACACCTCGTCTCTCACACACACACCTTGTCTGTCACACACACACCTCGTCTTCCTCACACACACACCTTGTCCTCCTCACACACGCCTCGTCTCTCACACACACACCTCGGCTGTCACACACACACCTCGTCTCTCTCACACACACCTCGTCTGTCACACACACACCTCGTCTTCCTCACACACACACCTTGTCCTCCTCACACACACCTCGTCTCTCACACACACACACCTCGTCTGTCACACACACACCTCGTCGTCCTCACACACACCTCATCTCTCACACACACACACCTCGTCTCTCACACACACACCTCATCTCTCTCACACACACACCTCGTCCCCTCCATATGTATGATGGATGATTTGATTACTTCATTGCAATTTAACATCTGATTTCAGCACTATGACCTCTAAGTAGTGGTGATGATACATTTTCTAGGGCGCACGTACACAAACGCATGCACACACACTGCACTGGTTTTAGCATGTAAACACACATGCACAAACACACACACATTGGTTTTGGCACATACACGCATATGCACACACACAGAGAAGTGGTGGTAATCATAGAGTGTTGGCACACACACACAGATGTAGTGATCATCAAGTTTAACACACACACAAACACAGCCTCGCACACACACACACACAAGTACCACTATACTCAAACAACATTCCTGTTACGAAGGGGGAAATGAAACGATAGTCGTTATAGCAGACAGGCAAGCAGTGCCCTCTGGACAGGCCTGATAGCTGCAGTGCCCGCTGGACAGCCCTGATAGCTGCAGTGCCCTCTGGACAGGCCTGATAGCTGCAGTGATAGCTGCAGTGGCCTCTGGACAGGCCTGATAGCTGCAGTGCCCTCTGGACAGGCCTGATAGCTGCAGTGGCCTCTGGACAGGCCTGATAGCTGCAGTGCCCTCTGGACAGGCCTGATAGCTGCAGTGCCCTCTGGACAGGCCTGATAGCTGCAGTGCCCTCTGGACAGGCCTGATAGCTGCAGTGCCCTGTGGACAGGCCTGATAGCTGCAGTGCCTGA
>CM050211.1:11673649-11678649 GCA_027475355.1 Coilia nasus | reverse complement strand
TTGAAAATAATTAAATCAACAGATGGCCTTCTACCCCCCCCCGCCCCCGCCCCCCCCACACACACACACACACACTCTATCTCTCACTGTCACTTTCTCTCTCTCTCCATCTCTTTCTTTCTCTGTCTTTTTCCTCCTTCTCTCCTTCTCTCTCCCTCTAGTGAAGTTTATAATTCTTCTGCTTTCCTCCTTCGCCTCCTCCTCACCATCTTTGCTATTGTACACAACAACAATCTCTTTTCAAACCGGTACTGTGTTAACAGTCGAGATAAAACTATAATCCTCAAAAAATATACACACACATACACGCACTGACACAAACGCACACTTTCTTTCTCTTCTTCAGTCATTTTCTCCTGTGGTCATGTTTTCAAGTTCGAATTCATGGTCACTCACAAAGATACACAGCCACACACGCATACGTGCACACAAAAACAAACACACACACACACACACACACAAACACATACTTCCCTTTTAATTCACTCTCATTAATTACACTCTTCCCAGAATGCTCATCCTCCTCATCCCTCCTTACATTAGAACCATATGTGTTTCTATCTGTGTGTCAACGAACAGCCCATGTGTGTTCTCAATGTGTGAGTTGGAGACTGTAAGACAGTGTTAAATGTAAGAGTTGGAGACTGTAAGACAGTGTTAAATGTGTGAGTTGGAGACTGTAAGACAGTGTTAAATGTGAGAGTTGGAGACTGTAAGACAGTGTTAAATGTGTGAGTTGGAGACTGTAAGACAGTGTTAAATGCGTGAGTTGGAGACTGTAAGACAGTGTTAAATGTGAGAGTTGGAGACTGTAAGACAGTGTTAAATGTGAGAGTTGGAGACTGTAAGACAGCGTTAAATGTGTGAGTTGGAGACTGTAAGACAGTGTTAAATGTAAGAGTTGGAGACTGTAAGACAGTGTTAAATGTGAGAGTTGGAGACTGTAAGACAGTGTTAAATGTGAGAGTTGGAGACTGTAAGACAGTGTTGAATGTGTGAGTTGGAGACTGTAAGACAGTGTTAAATGTAAGAGTTGGAGACTGTAAGACAGTGTTAAATGTGAGAGTTGGGGACTGTAAGACAGCGTTAAATGTGTGAGTTGGACACTGTAAGACAGCGTTAAATGTGTGAGTTGGAGACTGTAAGACAGTGTTAAATGTGTGAGTTGGAGACTGTAAGACAGCGTTAAATGTGTGAGTTGGGGACTGTAGAACAGCGTTAAATGAAGACAGGGACTGATGGAGATGCTTGTGTCAGCTGGTGAATGGTAAGATTACTGTGTGAACATGTACATCATTGATAGCAAAGAAAACATTTACATGTAAAAATAAAGAAGAAACTTAATTTCAGTTCACATAAAATAGGCAAGTAAATGAGTCTACAGGAGATTACAATGAACCTCTCTATGACTCGTGCCATAGGCTGTCCTGACAACAGGAAGCAACACAATAAATCAAAGATGCCAAACATATCAGAGCGAAGCTCTCTAAAACCGCAACACAGCGGGCCAGGCAGACAACAGACACGGCTCAGCCCCGCTATTGCCTCAATTGAGATGCGCAGGGCTCAATGCCCCCCTAATCTCCAGGCTCAGGATAAGCCGGGTGGGGTGGGGTGCGGTGGTTGACTAATCCTGCTAAGCTGTTAGCATTGTGACACTGACCTTGCTAAATGACCCCGTGCTGAAAATGAGAGCAGGGGAAAGTGTTGAGAAGGCCGTAATGACCAGCGCGCTGTTGCGTCACTTTGCCGAACACACAGCCAGAGGCAGGGCACTAGGGTAGCATAGCCTTTCGCTAGCTTAGCGGCTAGCAAGGGAACTTAGCCTGGTCATATGCTAGTTGTACAGTAAGACTGAGAAGATGTGCCTCTGTACCACTTCTAGGGAGTTTTTTTTTCGCAGAAGAGTCTTGTTGTCAGTCTAGTAGTAGGGTATTTTTAGAATATTTCAATGCTAAATCGCCTATAATTACTGAGACCGCTGACTCCACCGAGACCAAAATTATAAGCGTAGCATTTGTCATCGTGAAACGCATGAGATAATCCAAACATTTGCTGGCCACGAAATGGGACAGTGCGTACAGCAGCTGCCCTCATTTTGGTCCTAATTACATTACACAGCCCAAGAGGTATCAGACTGAGCCAGAGACACACAGTAACTGTGAAGCACAGTCAGGGAGAACACAGGGAGAGACAGGCAGGCAACCGAGGCGTGTCTGAGGAATCTGAAGTGACAGGGTTAATGTGTCGGTGAGTTCAAATGAGGCAAGGAACGAAGCAGCTTAGCGCTAAACACAAGAATGCTAATGGGTGTGTTGCACAGCTAAGTGCAGAATTACAAAAGGCAGTGCAGGCAGGTGTTTGACATTTGGCCAATCTCAAAGAAGAGGGCTTTAAAACGTCTGTTTACAGTCTTAGTAAGGTAACTGGCCAGAGTACAAAAAATCTTTGCAGGCACTAGGCTGATAATGCGTTTAGACCAAATGTCTTGTTGTCAGTGATATTTATCAGAAACTTTCAGACTGAAGGACATTTTCTGTATTTATTTCAATGTTCATAATGCAGGAACTGTGGACAGTTGTGTTCCTATAGAACACCACTGAAGGGACTTTAGGGACTAGGGACTTCTTCAAAGAAACAGATTGACTATGAAGTCCAGGTGAGGTTGCAGTACCAACCATCACCCTGGTCACATCAGAGTAAGTCACTTCAACATTGGTTTACAGCAAACACAAAAAACCTTGAAGGTATATAGCTCTCAGCAGGGTTCCCTAGTGGATAGGTAGCTCCTCTCAGTTGGCCCAAAAGCCTCTTGATGTCAGCAGGAACAGGGTTTTAATGTCAGTGACTGAGGAGGGAATGGAGAAGGGGGGGTGGTGCGCCAGAGCACACAGAGCACATGGTATAGTTTAGGGGGGAAGCAGCAAGGTAAAGCCACAGATGTGTAGCCAATGACTCAAACGGAGACAAGCTCCTCCCAAACTTCTGTTAGGGACAATATGCCATACTGCTCAGTCCAGACAGCATTCAGCTGAACCCAACTGCCCTGGAACTGATAAGTGCAATAAGAAGCCCATGTCTGCAGACTTACAAACATCACATCCACAGAGGATTCAATCATGTTCCCTCTCACCCCAGACACTCACCTCAGGCTGCAGCTCGTGGGCTACGATGGTGTGGGGCCCCTGGGTGCGCCGGGAAGTGGGTTGTGGTTCCTGGCTCCAGAGGCCAATCCCATGCTTTGCCTGTCCCTCGTCACAAACGTCCCCGCTTTCCTCGCAGCTTGGCAGCGGAACACTCTCACATCACCAGGGGCGACGGCAGCAGACCTCCTGTGTTCTGGAACCCTACTGGCAGAGGGAGAAGAGAGTGGCTGTCAGCTTGACAGGTACCAACAGCCTACTGCGCCGGGTCTTTGTTTCCGCGAGGTGGTGTCATTATGAGATAGGGCAGGATTTCCTGTCACCAAACACATTAAGCTGGACGTTTAAATGAAAAGATCATTTGCATTTCTGCTGCAGGTTATTTGGAATCTCAGGAATGGAAAATATTTAGATGCTACAGAGGCAGTCAGCCGAGCCCCAATAAGTGATGAACTGTAAGCACTTGCCAAATTACAGGGCGTAAAGCAAAACCTGGAATCCGGCACACGCACGCAGACTTTAAAGACTGTTATGAATCCAGTTTGACGGCTCATCATTCACAAACTGAAACATAAATTGTTGTTCTTGGGCAGGGTAAGAATGTTGTTTTTCAGTTATGAGTCAAGACACAGGACTTGATCACTTTTACAGGCAGCTACTGTTTGACCATTTTTTACCTATGGTTGGTAACATGTGGGCATGGCACTGCCAATAGATTCCATTGTTCAAATTCAGTCAAAAGATTTGTTTGCCATGCAAAACACTGATTTGCCTATTTCCTAACCTTTAAAAACCTTCTTCACAGAAAGTCTTCACAGAAAACGTACGCAACAGCTGAAACTATATACATATGTACATTTCCTAGTCAAATTCAGGATAATAGAAGGAACCCAAGTCAACATGTTGGAGATAAAAGGTCATAGAAGATTGTGCAGTGAGTGCAGCAGGGAGCATGGGGTCCATAAGGAGGAGGTTGAGATGTTAAAAAGCTTCCAGCAGGTCACTGAGGAGAAAGCAAGCTGTGGAGCGCGAAATCCCCCCAAACAAAGACAACCCTCTTGTCTCCAGAGGGCCCCGACCCCCACGCAACCCCCACACCCAAAATAACAACCCTGACCTGAAACAAAAGTTACAAACCAGAAGGGGATGAGATGGTTTGGGGGGTGAGGGGGGTGTACGGTGGCCTGGAGGGACACTTCCCCTTAAACAGCCAGGGTCCAGGATGGTTGAAGAAAAGGAAACACGGTTGATGGCTGCGACCCTGTGACCTTTCAACTCTCCTCATCTGGTTTTCCACTCAATCTGCAGGTCAAACGGTGAGCGTCTCAGACTGAGGCGCATGTCCTGAGAGCCCCTGTTTGTCTCGGCCGCCTGCTCTCTGCATTGTGGGTGCCTGGCAACACCATGCCGGGGGCGCTATGGCGATGCCCCAGTGGCCTGGTTAACAGATAACTGCTAAATGTCCAGCGTCCTACTGATGCCCCACTACATCTTCCTGACTTATTTAATGAAGTTCCCTATCCCTCTCGAACTGTGACACACATACACTAAATGAAAAAAAAAAAAGCAATCAAAGCCTGCCAAAGCTTCAGCCCTCCGCCTGGCGTGCTGTGATTGTGCTTATTACAGGGAAAATAAATCTTTACCGAAAATGGTCATGGAAGCCTCCAGAAAGCGTCTGGAGAAAGCTACTGACCACACACACATAGCTGACTTTTCTCAGAAAATACCAACGCTAATTCTCTTCTCATTGAATCCTTCCCTTTCTCCCTGTATCTCTTTATCTCTCAATCTGTTTCTCACTCTCTCATTTTCTTGTCCTCTCTTTCTCACTCCTTAGGCAGCATGAGCCTCTCC
>CM050211.1:11656149-11668649 GCA_027475355.1 Coilia nasus | reverse complement strand
TCTGCAGCACAGCAGACCTGACTGAAAAGAGGGACACGCTGGTGACACACTGTAGGCAGCTCCTCTAGCCATCACCACAGTGCCACCAGAACCATCACTACCACCCACCCACACAGCAGCATTCCCTTTAATGACATCACGGCCGCGCATCAAGCAGTCAAAGTCTCTGTTCCATTCCCAATCCCGTCAACATGCAAATTCTAGTCGGAAAGCCCTGCAAATTGCTACAATTATTGATACTGCATCCAGTTTCAGTGAGCCAGAGGAGCATATTTGTGTTATGTGACCTTGAGATATCTTGTTTTCCCTGCTGCGTGGCTGCATTGTGTCTACTGGCAGCTAAGATGAAGTAGCTGTAGGGCGTGCAGGGGGCTGGGTGGAGGGCATATTGACTTACATATTACGCATACAACCGCATTTAAAACCAGCAGGCGCGAGTGACTTAAGAGAGACAATTTATGAGCCGTGTGCCTGACCCATTTTTGCCGATGCTGCGTGTTGCTGACTACTTCTTTTTTTTCTTCCCTGTCTCTCTCTCTCTTATCTTCCACAAAGTCAATCCAGAGCTCCACACACACATGCTTTAAGGCTGACTGCTAGGCTTAAAATGGTGGTGGGATGTGCGAAGACAAAAAGAACATAAAGAGGAGGAAAAAGAGAAGAGTCCCGACGCGAGGAGGAGCGTGCAGGAAGTGCTGATAAAGGAGACGCAGCGGTGGACGTGCGAGGGACAACAAAGGAAGCGGCGAGAAATATGGGCCTGCGCCGCGCGCAGCAGCTGAGCCGGCTACGCTGGAGCCTAATCCAAACATCTGCAGAGTGGGGGAATACAGCAGAGATGTCTCCCACCGATTCAGCCGCTCGTGTATCATCACAGACGGCTCTGCTCATTGTGTCTGCATATGTGTGTGTGTCTGCATGTGTATGTGTGTGAGCGCGCACAGGTCTGTGTGTGTGCGTCTGCATATGCGTATTTGTGTGTGACCGAGCACGTCTGTCAGAGTGTGTGTGTGTGTGTGTGTGTGTGTGTGTGCGTATACACATGAGTGTGTATATGCATGTGTGTGTGGGTAAGCGTGTGTGTGTGTGTATATGTGTGTGTGAGTGGGTGTGTGCATGTGTTTAGTGTTCACATGTCTGTGTGCAAATGTGCATAGATAATGAACTAGTGTCTGTGTATGACCGTGTGCACATTTGTCTGAGTGTGCGCACATATGGATGATAAATGGGGAAATTAGAGCTAGTGTGTATGTGAATGTGTGTGTGTCTGACAGAGTAAAATCAGATCATCTGAGCGTGTGTATGTGTCTGTCTGTGCGCATACATGTGTATGTTTGTGAGCGTGTCTGTGTGTGCTTGTGTGTTTGTGTACATGTGCCTTATGTGTGTGTGTGTGTGTGTGTCTGTATGTGCTTGTGTGTTTGTGTATGTGTGTGAGCGTGTCTGTGTGTGCCTGTGTGTTTGTGTATGTGTGTGAGCGTGTCTGTGTGTGCCTGTGTGTGCCTGTGTGTTTGTGTATGTGTGTGTGTGTGTCTGTGTGTGCCTGTGTGTTTGTGTACATGTGCCTTATGTGTGTGAGCGTGTCTGTGTGTGCCTGTGTGTTTGTGTCTTATGTGTGTGTGTGTGTGTCTGTGTGTGCCTGTGTGTTTGTGTATGTGTGTGTGTGTGTGTCTGTGTGTGCCTGTGTGTTTGTGTACATGTGTCTTATGTGTGTGAGCGTGTCTGTGTGTGCCTGTGTGTTTGTGTCTGTGTGTGCCTGTGTGTTTGTGCACATGTGCCTTATGTGTGTGTGTGTGTGTCTGTGTGTGCCTGTGTGTTTGTGCACATGTGCCTTATGTGTGTGTGTGTGTGTCTGTGTGTGCCTGTGTGTTTGTGTACATGTGCCTTATGTGAACATCTATGCCCCCCCTGCTGAGATGTAGGGTTGTAATTATCAAACACACTGGCATGCAGGACCCTTCCCCAAAAACACGCTGGCATGCAGGACCCTCGCTGGCATGCAGAACCCTTCCCCAAAAACAGCACGCAGGAAACAAAGACCAAAGAGAGGCTGCCGCTCTGATGCGGTGCCATGGCAACCAACGCAGATGAAAGGGGAACGGAGAACCAGGGGGGAAGATAAGATAGAGGAGAGCTGGGAGGAAAAGGGGGGGCTCCGGTGGCCTCATTACACTTCCATGTATGTGTGTGAGTGTGTGTGTGTGTGTGTGTGTGTGTGTACGTGTGTGTCTGTGTGCAAAAACAGAAACAGCATGTGTGCATATGCATCAGGAATAAAAAATGTGTGATCGAACATTGCATATGTTCTTGTGTGTGTATGTGTGTGTGTGTGTTTCTGTGTGTTTGTGTGTGTGTTTGTGTGTGTGTGTGTGTGTGTGTGTGTGTTTGTGTGAGTGTGTGTACTTGTGTTTGCATGTGAGTGTATCATTACTGCATGTGACTGCATATGCTTGTGTATGTGTTTATGTGTGTGTGTCTGTGTCATGAACACTGAAACTGCTAAGTCATTAGTTCTATGGCACAGAACACACGTACATGTGATTGTGTGTGTGTGTGTGTGTGTGTGTGTGTGTGTGTGTGTGCATGAACACACGTACATGTGAGTGTGTGTGTGTGTGAGTGAGTGTGAGTGTGTGTGTGTGTGTGCATGAACACATGTACATTTGAGTGTGTGTGTGTGTGTGAGTGAGTGTGAGTGTGTGTGTGTGTGCATGAACACACGTACATGTGAGTGTGTGTGTGTGTGCATGAACACACGTACATGTGAGTGTGTGCGTATCTGAGCACAAGTGCACACAGGGACAAAGAGAAAACAAGACAAAGACCATATCGAGTGCATACACATGCAGTCCTCAGTAAGACAAATAGCCTGTTTCTGAACCTCACTGTATGCTCTTGAGGGTTGTGTGAGGGTTGTGTGAAGGTTGTATGAACCCTGCATGGATGATAGGGAGATGTCTCTCTTCAGACTCTCCGGTGTGACAGTGACAGTCCTAGATGACCTCAGGTCACTGTCATTTTTTTACCCATCAGCCACCTCATACATCTTGTCTGGTGGCCTTTCCACTCCTCTTTTTCTCATTTTCTCTTCCTTACTATCCACCTTTCTCCCTCTCTTTCTCTCCCTCTCTCTCCCTCTCTCTCTCTGTTCTTTATTCTCCCTCGCTCTCGCTCTCTCTTCCTCTCCCCCCTCTCTCCACTGTACCGAGGTCAGCATGCTACTCACAGTGTCGTCATTTCTCCCTCACCGCAGACAGAACCCAGGTGCCACCACTACAGGGTGTTCGTTTTCACCAGCACAGCAAAATTAGAGGAAAAAAAGAAACCCCCAATTCCTAGAGCTCATCTCATTCATCACAGGCGGCAGAGATGAGCTGTTGTGCCGAGACGGTGACCCCAGTGTGACTGGCTGAGATAGAAACGAAAACAAATGAATAATATGGAGTCTGAGAGCTGTTTGCTCCCATGGGGGCAGGGCTTGGGGCAGGATTTGTTTATGTTTTGTCAAAATTTTGATCAGATTGAAGTCAAACAAAAAGATGGAAATAAAATGATGAGAAAGCGAATATTTGGAGTGGTGCAGTCTCTGTGACAAATGGAAGATGACAAAGTGGCAGATAGCAGAGGGAGGGTGTCCCCACCTTTTCCTTAAAACTGTCAGCAGCAGCAGCGGCATCCTTTAATATTTATTTTTTTCTTCCTCTATTCTATTCCGAGGGCCAAAATGCCTAAATATTTCAAGACATCCCCACTGCTGCACCCGGGGAGCAATTGAGATGTGCCACATCCCAGCTTTGCATTTTAATACATACATCTTATCTGAATAGGTCCATGCCGACCTTCCCTGATGTCACAAGCGAAAGCGCTCAGAGAGGGGCTTGCCTGGGGAAAATGTATGGCTGAGCAAAATATGGAGTCCTAACATGGCAGATTCCTGTTGTCTTTTTTGTCATTAACAAGCAAGCAGTCTGTAACCTTTCTGAAAGGTATACCTGTATGTAGCTCATTCTCAGGAATGGTTGCCAGTTGTAACTAGCAGTGTTAGTTTCAGTCGTAATAGCAGAACTGTTATTATTATTGTTGCTGAAGGTTATGCTAGTGGAAACTGCGTAGCTATTCAAAATGCTGTGGGAGTGGTGTTTAAGATACCACACTTCTTTCTAATGACAGACACGCATTTAACATGGTTACTGAAGCAACACAGTTATCAATTACCTCTCACCCTAGCCAAAAGGTAATTACACTGTAATTGTAGTTGTTGAATCTCTAAACTGATTTATGATGTATTTAATTGCTACCTTCTTACAGAGAATCTCTCTCTATCTCTCTAATCATTCTCACAGTTCCTCCACAGTTCATTCCTTCATACATTCACACATACTCAATCACTGCTCTGCCCTCAGTAACAGCCCGAATTAGCTGCCTCAGGCATGCCATGAACACCTTATGATGTGCTTCTGTTGATACAAATTAGTGATGGCTAATAGCACAGCCATAAATACGTCTACCAGCAAATATTTGAGGGTTTACACCCAACCTCCCACATCTCTCTCTCTCTGTCACACATACACACACACACACACACATACACACACACACACACACTCACACACACATACCTACACCCAAAGCCAAACAGCAGTTCCCCTGACTTCCTGCTCCACAACTAGCTTCTTTATGCAGCAGATACATACAGGCCTTCATGGCATAGAGACCTGACCAGTCATCTTTAACCTCGCTAAAAACCGCCTCTACCCCTCTCCTCCATCTCTCTGAGAGTTGGCATTCCATGGGCTCAGACTGGCCACGCCAGCCGCAAACTCTGCCTGCTCCCCCCGGCACACGGCTTTGCATAATGGCGTCGCGGAAGATAAAGCCGTGTCCATTTCACTTTCTATTTCCTGTTTCATGGGGCCCTGCCCCCACCCTATTACCCCCAACCCCCATCCTACCCTACCCCTGCCCCCACTCTTAGTACCCCCAACCCCCATCCTACCCTACCCCTGCCCCCACTCTTAGTACCCCCAACCCCATCCTACCCTAACCCTGCCCCCCCCCTCTTATTACCCCCACCCCATCCTACCCTACCCTCCATGCCCCCACTCTTACTACCCCCAACCCCATCCAACCATACCCCTGCCCCACCCTTAGTACCCCCAACCCCATCCTACCCTACCCCTGCCCCCACTCTTAGTACCCCCAACCCCATCCAGCCATACCCCTGCCCCCGTCTTATTACCCCCAACCCCCATCCAATCCTCCATGCCCCCACCCTTATTACCCCCAACCCCATCCAACCATACCCCTGCCCCTCTCACTGGGGTGCAGCCATCCGGCACACATAAAGCAGCCTGCATGTTTATCAGCTGGGGAAACACATGACTCCCATCATGAGGTCCCTGCAAACAGGCCGCTGGACCCCGCTGGGCTTCTAAAGAGCACATTCATCACGGAGATCACCTCAGCAGCGCACAGGGACTCTCCACTGGGGTGGGGGCAGGACGGAGGGGGAACCTCCACTGGGGTGGGGGCAGGACGGAGGGGGACCCTCCACTGGGGTGGGGGCAGGACGGAGGGGGACCCTCCACTGGGGTGGGGGCAGGACGGAGGGGGACCCTCCACTGGGGTGGGGTGGCAGGATGGGGGGGGGGCACCCTCCACTGGAGTGGGGGCAGGACAAAGAGCAGAGGGGGATGAAAGAAAACGGAGAACGAAGAACAACACGACAGACACGGCATAACAAATTTGTCAAAAAACGTGTTGCAAAACGCTAGAAATGTCTTACTGAACAACAAACATGAATGAAATGTCATAGACTACAACAAAGCAGAACAGAATGGAATACAAGAAAGACCACAATGACATTTGGATATGAAACATAACATGGAACATAACAGCTGGGAGAATGGAGTAGAATACGTTAGAATAGAGTTTGCTTTGGGTTGCTACTGTGAGCTCTGTGGCAACTGACAGAGATCAGAACAGCGAGCGCGCTCAGTCCAGCACTGAGGAGAGACAGCTTAATCTGACAACACAGATACAGAGCGCCTGGACGCGCACTTACCAGCCCGCCTGCCAACCAATCACAGTGCTTACCAGCCCGCCTGCCAACCAATCTGTCACCGCGCTTGGCAGCCTCTCCGACAGGCCAGGGAAGCCAGTGGGAGAGATGTATACGGCCCAACCAAATGGCCGAGAGATTCGCCCCTGACGGCGCGCAAGAGACCACAATGTTTGGCTCTCGACGGCGGCCGGTCATCAGGGCTGGTCCTTGCGTTTGATCGGAACTGTGATTTGGTGAGCATGAGCCAGGGCTGGGGTGGGGGGTAATGTTGGTGCCACCATGGAAACAACATGGGCTTCCACAGGACACAGCTACTGTGCGTGGCGTAGCATGTAGCAAGTGCCACCATGAAAACAACATGGAACATGGAAACAACATGGGCTTCCACAGGACACAGCTACAGTAGTGTATGTGTGGCGTAGCATGTAGCAAGTGCCACCATAGAAACAACATGGTCTTCCACAGGAGGAAGCTAGTGTGCGTAGCACAGCATGTAGCAAGTGCCACCATAGAAACAACATGGTCTTCCACAGGAGGCAGGTAGTGTGCGTAGCGTAGCATGTAGCAAGTACCACCATAGAAACAACATGGTCCTCCACAGGAGGCAGCTAGTGTGCATAGCGTTGCATGTAGCAACGCACAGATGAGTGAACCTCCGCTAGCAAATGAGCCCTGAGGAGAAAAATGTATGGAAAGCACACTGCCATAGAAAGAGAGAGAGAGAGAGAGAGAGAGAGAGAAAGAGAAAGCAAGAAAGACTGAGACAGAGTACAAAAGAGAGAGGCAATCTCAGAGATCAAAAGGCTGAAATAATCGCTACCAACTGCAAACATAATATGATTGCCACCCTCAGAGCAACAAGAGAAGGGAGCTTCTGACAGCTCCGACCATGAACCGTAGCCACCTCAACCACTCAAGGCAATTACACACAACAGAATGCCACTATAAATAGCATCACTCACGTTCTGCCTCCTGTCCTCATCTGTTTTGATGTCACTCCTTCTTGGTCATACGTTGGCTTACGTAACAAAGGCTCCAGGCTTAAAAACATGCAAAAGATGAAACCGAGATGGGGGGCAGAGATCAAGACATATTGGATATAAGGAAGAGAAAAAGAGTGTAAGTGAAAGATGAAGAGAGAGAAATAGAGATAGACAGAAAAGAGAGAGCGAAAGAGGTGTACAAAGAAAACAGGCCACGTGAGAGGTTTTGAAATATACATTAAGGCTGAGCTTTTCCATCACTGTAGCGCCACCACACTGCACTGCTACCCCACACTGCTACCCCACACTGCACTGCTACCCCACACTGCTACCCCACACTGCTACACCACACTGCTCTGCTACCCCACACTGCTACACCACACTGCACTGCTACCCCACACTGCTACCCCACACTGCACTGCTACCCAACACTGCTACCCCACACTGCTACCCCACACTGCTCTGCTACCCCACACTGCTACCCCACACTGCTACACCACACTGCTACACCACACTGCTACCCCACACTGCTCTGCTACCCCACACTGCTACCCCACACTGCTACCCCACACTGCTACCCCACACTGCTACACTGCTACCCCACACTGCTACCCAACACTGCTGGGCCACCAGCACGAGGTCTGAAAAAGGAGGAGGTGTTGTGACAGCACGGCTAATCTGCTCATCAGGGAGGCAACCCAGAGAATTTTATCAAACACCACACACACACACACCCCTCAGTCTGACTGCTGCCGAGGGAGCTGTGTGCGTACACACACACACACATACGTGTCAGTTATGGGGATGGACATGCCACCGTCAAAAGCATAATTTTAAAATAATTTTAAAAATGCATCCCACGTGTCACGGTCAGTGACTGCTTTGGTGCTCTACAGGAGAGGCACAAACAGTAAACAGTAAACAGTAAACAGTAAACATGCATCACTTCTGCAAAGGCATTCATTATGTCAAGGGCACAGGAACCATGCGACTGAGGTGGTCAGACGAGCCGCAATCAAAATCAAGAGGGTGTAGCGGATTAAAGTGACAGAAGGGAAATTGATTTAAGAGGGGGGCGTGAGGCAACACACATACAAACACACATACACACACACCTTTGACCAGCTCTACGCATGTGTTGTAAGTGTGCATACATACACACACATAAACACACATACACACACATGCACCTGTACAAGCAAGCAAACACAGCAGTAAATTGAGCATACAGAAAACACAAAAGTAGCAATGCTGATGAGTGAACCTTCTTTGTTTGCCAGCCAAACGCACACACACACACACACACACACACACACACACACACAAACGCACACACATACCCACATACACATAACACACACACACACAGGCAGACACACAAACTCCATGCCTGGATGTTATTTGCAGACCTTCATGGCAAGACTTTAGGCTGCTAACATGATTATATATGCTGGAGGAAGAGATACATGCAGAGAGAAGCCAAGCAGAGGAAGGCAGAAGAACGTTTTAGCTCACCCAAAAGCTGCACTTATACAGTCATGTTGCTGTAAATCTATACATAGACTGAGTGCCGCTTTAGCCTTAATATGCACTACCCTGATATCAGTTAACGGCCAGTTCTACTGTAGCAAAGACGCTACGACGGGCCTGAGTGTAGCAGGGTATGAAATCAATCCCCCCTATTTCTTAGTCAGTACAGCGGGGCGCTGTACTAAATCCATCCAAACAACATTAATCCCTGTTTGATGAATTAGGACTTCAGTTGACAAGGGCTGTGTAAATTTCATTATTCCCCAATCAGTGTTGGGCCAACATGGCTCTGAGGAGGCTCCCATGTCTTGTGGGGCAGATTCTCTGGAGAACGGAAAGCAGCCCAGGAGGCAACAACAGAGAGCGGTGGGGGTGGTATGGAGCGTTGGTACAGTGAGGGAGAGTAGAGTGGACTCAGAGGATGACTGGCTAAAACAATCAGGGCAAAGATGGCTGAGATGGAACGAGATAGTGGAAAAAAGAGATTTGTATGGTCGAGGGGAGAAAAACGGTCACAGGATTAGCCAGCTAACATACTAGCCAGGTGGGGAAATCATGCAATACACTCCCACAGTGACAAGCAAACAGGGTGACAGGACTTAGTGTTGTTGCAAAATCTCAGACAACTCCCTCTGCCTTCAGTTCTCACATAAATGCAGTTACCACTGACTTGCCTTGAAATCGCAAGCCAGTGACACATTATTTTCTAATAGCATATATTGGTTTTATTTTCTTTTTCATTTTAATAAAACAATGTCCTGCCATTTCAATGCCATTACCGGCCTGAAGTGCATCTTTAATTTTAACAGCTAAGGGGCTAATGCAGCAGAATGGGGTTTAAATATGATACTCAGATGCTTTTACACCATAAATAAGTTACAGATGGGAACAAGGCAACTGCTAGGATTTTGTCTCACATAATAACACAGCTTTTAAAGCTAAGACCTCGGTCTCCTTCCCTGCTGGCATATTTGGATTGGTCAGACATTGCTCCAAAGGGACGGATATGTTCACGTAAACTCTGGCAACTTTGTTTGGCTTAAAACAAATCAACAGCGGTTAATGGTTGAAAATAAGCTGAGTTCGCCTCCAAGGCAGGAATACTAGGGTTAGTATTCTGCAGATTCTTGGCCCCTTGTTACCTCAGCGCCCTGGCTTGAGGTGGACCCAATAAAGTGGCCTATCAACAAACATTGCAAGGTTTTGTTTTTTATTGCAAGCATGTGGCTGGGGTTGTCTGCAAGTCATCCAATTGTGCTCAATGGCTCGCACACATCATCCGCACCATGACCGAGCAGTTAAAATCATTAGCAGGGACAACAGCGTTCTCTTCACGTGGTCTCGGTTCCTCATTACTGTTTCGTTCTCCATTTGAACTCGACGAGGCCCACGCAGCTCTGATAAAACTCATTATGCTGCCCTTGTACTGATGACCCCTGGACTGATGGCATTAGTCCGAGCGGGTAATTAAAATGGGAGAGCCATTCCGTGATGATTTGTGAACAGAGGGCCCGGCAGGTCGTTTGGTAGGTCCAGCGCTGACCACTGCAGTTGTCTTCCATTAAGACCACTATGTGGCCAAGCCCTTCCCTGGGGACCAGCGCCGCACCATCAAAGGCAGATAACAATCAAAGGAGTTCCGATTAAATTGCTTCCTGATACACAAACCCCTCTCCCCGTCCAACTC
The DNA here is from genome assembly GCA_027475355.1 of Coilia nasus. Classification (NCBI taxonomy): domain Eukaryota; kingdom Metazoa; phylum Chordata; class Actinopteri; order Clupeiformes; family Engraulidae; genus Coilia; species Coilia nasus. Next base: position 11,658,385 of record CM050211.1, on the reverse strand, counting down.
CCCCCCCCAAACACACACACACACACACACCCATCCCACTCGTGTGCTGACGCCAGACACTGCCATGCCACACACCAACGCTTAGCAACAGCAGCCTTGGCATGGGCCTCCAATGCTCACAGCTGGTTTTAAAAAAGGCCCTTTTTGACAGGGCTTTTCCTTTAAGCTGTGACCTTGAGTTTGGAGGTCTGATAACAATTTCAGCTTTTGTGAGATAGAGCACAGACACGGCTGCTTCATGAAAGCTAAACACAAGACAAGAAAATCTGTTCTTGGGATGGGTCACCCAGAACTGCAGGCTTTCGCACCATTCTTTGAGTGATTTGGTTTTGAAGGAATGTGGTGAATGAAGTTGTTTTCGTCAAGCTTGTTACTGACTGACGTTGACAAGTGATTTGCTGCACACAGTATATGTCATAAATTCTATATGACAACTGGCATTTCAGCGCTCCTCCCTATCCATTCTTATTGTTGGACAGATGGAAAACATCATCAGATCCTCTGAATAGGACATGTTGCAGGCTTAGAGGTCAGGACACAGATTAGATGGCATGCAGTGTAGTACACACCGGTGAGCAACATGCAAAAAACTTTTCCAGTCATGTCTGGCCAATTCTATGCCATCCTATGGCTCTGTAGTATAGATATAGAGGTGAATGCTGTATAGTTTAACAACAGAGCTCACAGACATCTCAGTCAACTACTATAGTGTCTTGGCCCAGCTATGTACTGATGTTTGTGTTTCCAGCAGGGCTTGTGGATCAGAACTCCTTAGACCTCGGGGTTAGTCTTCACTGAACCCCAAAAATGCAGTCAGAATGAGAGCACTAATTCTCCTCATCTCACGCACGTAGAGACTGTGGAGCTAATCTGTAGTATTTACACAAAACACATTCTTTTGTTATAGAGCACCATCATACTGGCTATCATCCTCACGCTGCACGCCAGATGCTGCCTGCGTGCCCGCCTTGGAAAGAGTGCGTGGCAGCCAAGAATTTACTGTGCTTGTTATTAAGCAAAACTATGTAATCTCGGACATAAGTTAATCAGAGGTTGCACGCTGACCTGGCGTTAACCCAAGTCCATGAAGTCATGTGTGGAAGCAGCCATGAGGAATACGCTATAAGGTAGAATGCAATTCGCATAATGATTTGGTGCTTGAGTGAGAGAGGGGGATGAAGTCAGAACGAGCCTATTCGGCACAGCGGTCCCAGAATAGGCCAAGTTAAAGAAGAAAAAAATCGTGTAAATATTTGAAAATGTTCACAGGTGTGCATTGGCAACATTGCCTCCACATAATTCAAATTTACTGTACCGAACAACCTTTTCCAACAAAAACAACCCGTTCGACTATTGGGTAACGATTTCAAGATGTGGACTGTGAGATTGATAACAAGGCAAGGCATCTGTATTGTCTGACCAAAGCCCATAAAAAGAGGAACAGCGTTCGGTAGATGCTGTTTCACACTAAAACAAAAGGTCTTCTGGATAATCCGTGCAGATGTTGGCATCAGATGAACACACCCCAAATGCATCGTATTTATTTTTTGTGGGGTGGAGGTTTAATAGTCTCCCATCGTATGTTTACATACACGGACCAATGCTATACTGCAATCGAAGTAAAGCTAAACATAAGCCTGTCGAAAAGAATAAATTAGTTGCAGAAACCGGGCCGCTAGATACGCTTACTGCTACTATCGAACATTCGTTGACTAAGGTTTGTTGAGGAGTGGATTCCTCGATTTAAAAATGCCACACCGATGTTATACTGTGTCGATTGAACACATTCATGTTGGATAGGTGACTTCCCCACCTCTCTTGCATTCAGCCCAGTACAGCAAAGGGGTGGAAAGCGTTTGGTTTGTTAGTACTGCCCCATAATAACCACTATAACATTGTAACAATAACACTGCAGTTGCATGAACATGCAATCACGTATCCTGGCTAGGATTTATTGGCCTACATCAAATCTGTGGTCATGCGCTGAGCCTCTACGAGGCTATGGGTCTACATTCACAAGAAACCCGCAATGTTCGCCCCGCTCCATGTCCACAGATTTTCTCCGGCATTCCCTAAACACCCAGTGTGTAACAGAATACTATAGGCTGGGGGAAAATAACACGAACTTACCTACTGCAGAAAATGGTGCATGGAGAGACGCAAAAAGTCATAGGCTTAGGAGTCGTCGAAAAATTGGGTCACGTCCAGAAATACGCTCTGAAAAGCAATAACATTA
>CM050211.1:11551149-11653649 GCA_027475355.1 Coilia nasus | reverse complement strand
CTGTTTACGGAGTCATAAAATATGACATTAATACCTAATCTTTTCTTTTCTCTCTCTCTCTCTCTCTCTCTCTCTCTCTCTCTCTCTCTCTCTCTCTCTCTCTCTCTCTCTCTCTCTGTCTCTGAGTGTAGATTTGGGAGAGGGAAGGGTTGTTGCCTAGCTGTTCCCTTGTTATTTAGGAGATCTATATTTAGTGCAAATTCTCACTCCCATGCTTACCTTTATTGCTGTCTGTAATGAATGGTTGGATGAATAAATGGATGAATACATTAACTAATGCATTTTATCTGTATCACTGAGAGTTTACAAAGGGTATACAAAGGGTATTTATATCATTTTGGCTTACGGCCAGTAAAAGTCCATTGTAAGTACTTATATGCCAAATACAGCATATGTTAAATTCTGTGTTCTAGAATGTTTTTTTCCCAAATGTTAGAAGCCCTTCTGTCATTCCTTCTTTTGATATTCTATGTCAGATATTAATGTGAGCGCACAGCCACTGTGCATCAAAACTTTGCTTCAATTTAAGACACAAACTGTCATATTGTTGAGCTGCCATTTATAACATGTAGTCCATTGAGGACATGCTTTGAGTCGTCTGGAATAGGTAGGCTAAACAGTATGTGTGTACAGTATGTTTGCATGGATGTGTTTGCTGTTGAGTTGAACTTGTGGTAGCACCTTCCTGTGCTGTGAGCCATGCACAGACACAACAGATGCAGTTTATCCTCCAAGATAGGCACCATTTTGTGGCACTCCAAAATGTCATGAAAAGTAGCTAACTCAAGTAACTCAATTTGTTCCTGCGCAGATATCCTGGCTGGAAACCCCCTTTGACACAGATCCCAGGATGTTATTATTTTAGCGTGGGAATGGACGTGCGTATCATCTGGAGGTTGGAAGACGCTGTTTGTTTAGGCCAGGGCCTCGGGCTAAGGGGTCTAGGGGATGAGGTGAGGCTTTCGGGAGAAGAGTCTCGCCTCAGCCAATGCCAGCGCACAGACAGCTGATCAGACGGTTAGATAGATAGATAGTGCCTAGATAGATCTGTTACCTCTGCTGCTGTGCTCTGCTCCCCAGTCCCACAAAAAGAAAACCGATACGACAGCCCTGGACACTTTTCAATAACACGCGACAGTCCTCAGGCCCACACCCTTCTTATCACAAAACTGTACCTGAAACTGGATGATGATCTGACACTCCAGCGGTTAATGATATTCTGAGGAGGTGATTACATCTAATGTCTCATGGACCAGGCCTGAGGTCCTAGGTACTCTGGGATGGATCATTTCACACACAGTTTAATGAGACTCCTGAAATAGCAGAAAACCACAGCTCATCACTTTACAGCTTACTTTTCACTGCTGGGACGTGAGCTGATATCAAAGAACACTCTCCTTGAACACCTTAGTGGGGTGTCACAATTATGCCATCATTACCAGAGGACAAATTTGGTGATGCTGACAATCACCTACTTTTCTACCCTACCAGCAAAATACATTATGGCTTTTAAGGGAACTTGAATGTTCAGGTGGACCATATCATATATTTAATGCCTACGCTGTGGACATGCTAACTGCTTATGTTGGTCATAATAGATAAATAATCAGTCAGAAAGACATTATAGTTAAGTGGTATGTGGTATTCAGGCGAAATACATAATCAAGGGATAAAATATAAACAAAGACTTGTAAGATGAAGCTTGTTTGTTCACTGTGGCGTACATAACAATGAATTACAACAAATTATTATTACTCATGGTGTCCTAACATGTTATTGTATATAAAGATTTTCGAAAGGTAAAGTTACATTTATTGAAATGTTGCAGTGTTACAGGAGTGACAGGCTTCTCCACTTCCTCTGATCCCAAACTCTGTATGCAAACTATTTTATTAGCTTTGATATGAGAGCCCACATCCTGACCTGCTGTATGCTTTTTTTTTAAAAAATGCACATGAAAACACACACACACACTCACACACACATGCACACACACACACACACACACACACACACACACCCACACACACACACACACGCACACACACACACACACACACACACACACACACACACACACACACACACACACACACACACTTGTAATAAAAATGCTCTCTCAAAACCACATGCCTTTCCAATACTCCACGTGTGTTGTCTGCCATATCATCATCTCATGTTATAAAGTGATGATAATTTCATGCCTTCACTGAGTGCATCAAAAGATTTCACAGAATAGACAATGAGGAAATACCTCATACAGTGCTGTGAGACAGTCAGGCAAGGCAACTCCTGTCAAGAGCTGATGTATGGAGGCATCTTCCTTGAGTTATTGCGCCATCTAGTGTTATGAGTGTGTGTAGCACTCATGGCGTCATTAATGTTTTAGTAGTGCTAAAGTAGAAGATTTTGCCCCATGTTGTAGTTTAATTGGGGATTGTAAAACACTCACTCGCTGAAATGAATGTTGAGGCCCTGCATCTATGACACTCCCATTCAGTGGGTCCCTCTTGCTAATGTTAATTGGTGTGTAGGGTATATCAGGGCTGGTTATATGCAAGGAGATGCTGTCAGTGTTAGTCGTAAACAAAAACCCTTTAACAAAGCTGCCCAAATGAATTAGAAGGATTTTGTGACAACAAAACACAACTAGTTGTAGCCTAAGTCGTCAATATAGTTAAGCATTTGGCCAAGTATCATAATAACACAGGCCTACTAGGTTTGGATTTCTTTGGCTGATGTTTTTACTGTAAATTCACAAATAGGCTGTAGTGAAATTGGCCTGACCTACACAGATTTGGTAGTGCCTCTTTTAGTAATTTGTGTGTGCACGGCATTTTTGTGAAATAATAGTATATAGGCAGTAGCTTATTTGGATTTCTAGGAACCGTGTCTTTTAAATCACTGAAACAGTAAAAACAGAAATAGATCCCAAAACATTACAATGACATTAATAACTTGGCATATGTTGGGCATGACAATATGACATTCATTCATATATTGTATTAAAACTGTGGGTCTATTGAATATTGTAGTTATTAGAATATTTGCAAAAATAGGCTGTAATAGCTGTTTGGTTATTTTTGAACAGCAACTGCAAGTTGCCTATGGGACCTAAATGGAATGCCATCATAAGACGCATGTTTCCCAATTAAAGATTTTTATAGATAGAACAAATCGAATGTTCTATAAAAACCATTACGGAATTGGGATTTGTTCCTTCACGGTCACTGTACTAAGATACTGGGCGTGGTTTCTTCCATGACCTCTGTTGAGGACAAATGACTAGCCAACAGAAAAGCGCGATGTCTATTTTCAGCCAATCAGTGTAGTGAGTGTATGTATTCGAGGGTAAGCTCTACCTCTTCGCGCCTGCGCAGATAGTTGCAGCGTGACACACGTGTTGAGGAAGTGTACCGCTAGGGAGCTGCTGTGTGTAGTGAACGGTGATTGACTGACAGAGGTACACTCAACACCGGTACGGGCCGTTAACAGCTAATCTAAGAACCTAAATATGTCTTGGCTGTTCGGTCTTAACAGAGGGCAGCCCGAACCTCCTCCGGAGTTGCCTTTGCCGCCTCCTCCACCTCCACCGGCCGGAGGATCTGGTGGATCTAGCGGTGATAGACCCAAGGACAAATGGAGTAACTTCGATCCCACGGGACTGGAACGTGCGGCCAGGGCAGCCAAAGAGCTTGACGCTTCAAGTAGGTGTAGTTTATTGTCAGGTTACACTACACACCCATTCACGAACGGCATCTTTTAGCCCTGCTAGCGACAAGGGTAAGACTGTTGGGTGTAGTGCAAGGTGATGCCCGCTGCTGAAGATGATGCAACAAACATCAATGGCAGGCGTATGGTCTTCATGAGGATGGATGGTGTCATTCAGCACGTTGTTACAGACACTAGCTAATACTCATGTAATGCTTGAAGTAAAGGCTACGTTAGGAATAAGGCATCACCATAGAGACTTTAATAGTTGATCAGTCGATATGCTCACTATACATTTTGAACCCTCATTGGCTTCGACCTGGAGCTCTATGTGTTACCAAGGGTAAAAGTTCAAAGGTCAGTATCAACCTCACAGTGATGTGGCTGTGGTCAAGCATGGCTCTGAGCCTGATGTGCTTTGTATATTGAATTATATGGTCATGAACAAGCTTCACGTATTCTCTCATTTATGTCCATTGATGGTGATGTCAGTCATTTAGTGAACTTGTAGTTTTTGTAGTGTGTGATGAGTACTTTAACTGGTCCCCTAACAGGACATGCCAAAGATGCTCTGGACTTGGCCCGCATGCAGGAGCAGACTGTTCAAATAGAACATCAGACCAAGATGAAGGTAAAAAGGGATGTAATCTTGCTGGATGTTTAGATGTGACCTTTCTGATTTGCTGATCTATTCAGTGATTGTTCAAAGAATCCCCTTTGACATTTTTCTCTCTGGTGCCCTGAGTTTCTTTAATATTTTAGAGTTGTTATAAACGCTCCAGCCATAATGGGTTTAGCAAAGGTTTTTAGCCAATTTATAACAACTCCTTTAGCTGTTACTAGAAGCCATGGCTTCAAGAAGCATTTAAAGAAGACTGTTTATTTCTTCTTTCAGGTCTTTCAGAGGCAACACCTAGTTTGTCAACAATATTTGCATTGTCTGTCTCCTTCTCTTTTTCTGCCTGCTCGCTTCTTTGCTTCTCCCCCCCCCCCCCTCTCTCTTGCCTCTCTGTCTCCCCCCTTTCCCTCTCTCTGTCTGTCTCTCTCTCTCTCTCTGTCTCCCCTCCCTCTCTCTGTCTCGTCTCCCTCTCTGTTTCCCCTCTCTATCTCTCTGTATCTCTCTCTCCCTCTGTCTCTCTGTCTCCCTCTCTCTCTCTCTCTCCTGATACGTAGGAGTATGAGGCGGCGCTGGAGCAGCTAAAAGGAGACCAGGTCCGCGTGCAGGCCGAGGAGAGGAGGAAGACCATGCAGGAGGAGACCAGGCAGCACCAGGCCGTAAGACTGCACTCTGCTCCAGACATCTCACTAGTCTTCAGCTAAACCATAGGCAGCACCAGGCTTAAGACTCCATACGTCTGCTCCAGACATGTCCCTAGTCTTAGGCAGCACCAGGCCGTAAGACTGCACTCGTCTGCTCCACACATCTCACTAGTCTTCAGCTAAACCCTAGGCAGCCGGTTCTCTTGCACTATTTTAACAAAAGGTCAAAAGGTCAGGTAAGAACAGGTGTTTGAGTATCCAGTAGTGCAAAGTGTTTTGGATAATCTGTCACATGCAAGTCTTCACAGAAGTGGAACAGGTATGGAAGTTTGGTATTAGACGTCAGTGTTGTGATGGGGTTGTCTCCCTCTCTCTCTCTCTCTGCCTCTCCTTCCCATCCAGTCTTGTGATGGGGTTGTCTCCCTCCCTCTCTCTCTCACCCCTCTCCCCTTCCTCTCTCTCTCTCTGCCTCTCCTCCCCATCCAGTCTTGTGATGGGGTTGTCTGGGTGTTTCTTTTTTATTGTGCCCTGCCAAGGGGAAGCAGATGTATATTAGCCTAAGGCTAACTCTGGTACAATGCATCCAACGACAATGTTTCTGTTTAAAATTGTACATGGTGCCTAATACATGAAATAAATTACAAAATTACACATAATGACTCTTGTGTGTTGCAGCGGGCACAGTACCAGGATAAGCTGGCAAGGCAGCGGTACGATGACCAACTCCGACAGCAGGTTCGTGACCTGGCGTGACCTCTTCTTCTGGTCTCTGTCATCAAACGCTTTTAGGCCTCCTGACAAAGTGACAGAATATCACTGAGAGTGCTTGCACGTCAGCAAATTGAAAATGTCTCATCTCCATTCAAAAATGTCTTTTTGATATTGTCTTTGATATTGTGTGAATTGTATGTAAAAAGTGATTGAAATGTAATCTTGGCTTTGATTTTAATTTTTAGCAAGCCATCAACGAAGAGAATCTACGTAAGCAAGAGGAGTCTGTTCAAAAGCAGGAAGCTATGAGAAAAGGTTAGGACCAACAGCACAAACCCCGTCTTCACCTCCACAGGCATTGCACAAACCCTGTCTTCACCTTCACAGGCATTGCACAAACCCCATCTTCACCTCCACAGGCATTATATTACACTGCATTTAGTTGACATTTAGAGCGATGTACAGTGAATTGGGTAAAGGGACAGTCCCTGTGTATATTTTAGAGAAAGGTCTAGGAATTGTGGACTGGCTGCCAATATATTTTTAATCTCTGTCTTTGGCCTGGCACTGTAGTGTTTATCTCTGTATTGTCATGGTAGTTTATGTTGAAAGGACCTGCAGTGCTGTTTGCAGTCACTGTACATATCGATCAAGAGCGACCAAAGCGAACAGGTCACAGAGGTCACTGTAGAAGCTTTGCTGTTGAATTCTTTGTTTTATTCGCTCATGACGTGTCATTTGGAATGTTGGATTTAGCTCAGTAATTAACGGACGTTGGTAAATCTATGTGTTCTGGTTGGTTTTCCCCCAACCGCATCATAGCTCATTACCATAAAGTTACCTGACTTTTAACTTCTCTTTTTCTTTCTAGTCGCCCAATTCGTTTCGCTGCCGGCGAATTCGCTTTGTTCACCCAATTCGCTGACTCTCCATAGAGAAGTAATGACTTCTGTCAGTCTGGTCGCTTTGGTCGCTTGTCACATGAACACAGCTTTAGATTGAGTTGAATGCCGATGTGGCCCCCAGTACAGTGTAGCAAGTATGCTAAGTGGCAGAAAAAGCAAAAGAGAATTTGAAACTGCTATGGCTGATTGATCTTGTAAATGAAAATACACTTCTGCTTATGGTGGCTCTCGTAGCTAGTTATCTGGTCAGATAATTGCTGCGCTTGAGTCTACAGGCATGAAAATAGTTTTGTTTCTTGGTCCTCTTCTTCACAGCTACAATTGAGCACGAGATGGAGTTGCGCCACAAGAACGAGATGCTGCGTGTGGAGGCGGAGTCTAAAGCCAGGGCGCGGGTGGAGCGGGAGAACGCTGACATCATCCGCGAGCAGATCCGTCTGAAGGCCGCAGAACACAGACAGACCGTCTTGGAGAGCATACGGTATTCATGCAGATTACACACGTTATTCATGCAGATTACTTACACTATTCACTCATGCAGATTACACACGTTATTCATGCAGATTACTTACACTATTCACTCATGCAGAATACATACGCTATTCATGCAGATTACATATGCTATTCACTCATGCAGATTCGCTATTCATGCAGATTACATATGCTATTCACTCATGCAGATTACATACAGTATTCATGCAGATTACATACGCTATTCACTCATGCAGATTACATACGCTATTCACTCATGCAGATTATATACGCTATTCATTCATGCAGAGTACATGTGCTATGCCATATTCATGCAGGCTTACAGCACTCATGCAGACTTACATACAGTACTCATGCAGACTTACATACAGTACTCATGCAGACTTACCTACGGTACTCATGCAGACTTACCTACGGTACTCATGCAGACTTACATACAGTACTCGTGCAGACTTACATACAGTACTCATGCAGACTTACATACAGTACTCGTGCAGACTTACAGTACTCATGCAGACTTACAGTACTCATGCAGACTTACATACAGTACTCATGCAGACTTACAGTACTCATGCAGACTTACATACAGTACTCATGCAGACTTACATACAGTACTCGTGCAGACTTACATACAGTACTCGTGCAGACTTACATACAGTACTCATGCAGACTTACATACAGTACTCGTGCAGACTTATATACAGTACTCATGCAGACTTACATACAGTACTCATGCAGACTTACATACAGTACTCGTGCAGACTTACAGTACTCATGCAGACTTACATACAGTACTCATGCAGACTTACATACAGTACTCGTGCAGACTTACAGTACTCATGCAGACTTACATACAGTACTCGTGCAGACTTACAGTACTCATGTAGACTTACATACAGTACTCATGCAGACTTACAGTACTCATGTAGACTTACATACAGTACTCATGCAGACTTACATACAGTACTCATGTAGACTTACATACAGTACTCGTGCAGACTTACAGTACTCATGCAGACTTACATACAGTACTCATGCAGACTTACATACAGTACTCATGCAGACTTACAGTACTCATGCAGACTTACATACAGTACTCGTGCAGACTTACATACAGTACTCATGCAGACATACAGTACTCATGCAGACTTACATACAGTACTCATGCAGACTAAACCTTCTGGTATACTCACCGTGCCGTGCGCCCAAGAAAGTGACGTCACTGATGCGCCAACCCTTCATTCTTGCATTCGACACACACGGCAATCTTCTCCGAATGCCACAGTTCGGGAAACCTTGCATGTCAGAGGAGTGAAACATGACTGAATTGCAGGTTTACGTCTTGATTTAGGAGTTAAACTGGATAAATCCGAAAAGTTTTGAGTCAGTGTATCTATGGTGCTTTCAGCTGTATAAGACGTTATGAGTGATGCTGGGACGATAGGATAAACATAAACGGCCCATTATAATTCAAATGATGTAGGCTTATATACGGTATTTACATACGGTACTGATGTAGACCTATATACGGTATTTACATACGGTGCTGATGCAGACTTGCACATTATAAGCATAAATGGCCCATTATAATTCAAATGCTTCCGGTTTCCTTCAGATTTAGTCTTGATGAGATGATTTCTGTTAATTTAACAGATTGTATTTTTTTAGGTTTAAAGGATGAAACAATAGTAATTGTGCACTGCCCTGTGTAGTAGGTTTTGTGCTTAGACAAATGTATCCTCTGCAATAATGGTTTGAACAGTGAAGAATTTATTAGACATTTAGAGCTGTGAAATGGTTGAGGGATCACCTGAGTAAATTACAAACACATTTTTCATTGTGATCAGTTAATCACTAAAAATAAATGTTTGCACTTACTTCCACCAGTCATCCAGCTTTTCTTTTTTAATTAAAGGTTTTAAAGCTGATATATAAAGTATTAATGCTGTTGCTAAACATCTTTTCATCATCTAGACATGCTTTAGTAAGCACTTACATTACAGAGATGTATTTGTTTTCTCGTTTGGAGGTCAGGAGAAGCAACTGCAATCAAGAAAGGCCATTTAGAAAAGCTGTAAAGGCTCCACACACACACACACACACACACACACACACACACACACACACACACACACACACACACGTAATGGAGTATATCCCAGTGTTGCTGTTGGGGGGTCTCCCTACACTGAATGATTTGTGGGTCTTTCTTTGCTTTGAGGCAAATGAGCACATCTCATTGGCCCAGTAAAAAACTGTCATCAGCCAATGAGCACATCTCACTCGGCTAATGGAGCTTTGTCATCAGCCCTGAGTGTGCAAATACAGACACACAAACACATGGCTACTAGTCCACAATGATGAATAAGCAAAGTTGTGAAGTTTTGTATTTCTTATTGTCTCCCCTGTGTAATTTTTGTGGGCGTGTGCGTTCTGTGTATAGAACTGCGGGGGCAGTGTTTGGAGAAGGGTTCCGGGCCTTTGTGTCTGACTGGGACAAGGTCACGGCCACGGTAAGCTCCGATTGCTGTGTTGTCCAGGAATATCTGCATTCCCTGAAGTACAGAATAACATAAACTATTATGAAAGGATAGATTGATTAGCCTTTGCTTTTTTTTTTTTTTACATCTATCTAACATTATAGCAGTATAATTTAAATATATTATGAGTTACTGTTGTGTAGTATAATTGACCAGTCTTCCAGGGATCAGCAAGGCATAAATGCATGTTTATTTCGTATGGAAAACATAATGTTTTCTCTTTAGTTTTCAGTTTTATAGCTGATGTTCTAGTTACTCTAATGTGGCATAATTGGTGGGTTTTCTAAGCATCCGTAAGGAGTAAACACAGGCATTTGCGGTTTCAGTTTGTGACTCTTGTCCTGTGCGTAACCTGCAATGACTTGCTCATGCCTCTAGGTGGCAGGACTCACCCTGCTGGCTGTCGGCGTGTACTCGGCGCGGAACGCCACAGGCGTGGCCGGGCGCTACATCGAGGCTCGTCTCGGGAAGCCCTCGCTGGTGCGCGAGACATCCCGCATCACTGTGGCCGAGGCACTCAAGCATCCAATCAAGGTAGAGGCCTCTGCTGGCCAGTGGCCCTCTCTCTACTTCCAATTTGTCTTTCCCCCCACCCCACTCCACCTTTTTTTTTTTTTTTTTTTTTGTGAGGCGCAAGTGAGTGCTGGCTAAATGTCAAGCAGTTTTTCACACACACAGAAATAATCGGGACCTTTGCAACTCCGGCAGGAGGTTGCCAAGAATCCCTTGGAATGGACACGTTGTTAAAGAAACCCTATTTATTTTTTTCCTTTCAAAACAAGTGGTGTAAACAGGGTTTAGTATCTCTTTGGTTAGCAGTCATTCTTAAGGGCTACACACATAAAACTTCATAATAGGAGAGGATACAGAGGTGTGTGCGGGCCAGCTAGCAGCACTGGAAGAGCAGTGTGGTTGCCTAGGTGATTGCAAGGTCAACAGATCTGTTTAGAGAGCTCGTTCAGGATTGGCTGGTAGAGCGCTCCGGTGCCTTTTGATGGCCACATTTGTCTTTTTTGGAAACGTTTTGGGATTTAAGACTTGAAATGAGAGAGCTAGCCTCTTACCACTATTGTGTTTGTGTGTGTGTAGTGCACATGGTGTGTGAGAGAGCGGCTGGCACGTGGTCTTATCTTGTGCTGACAGTCATGAATTAGTTTTGAGGAGCTTTTAGCTGATTAGAGCCTCTGTCCTGCTTAGAGTTTAGTGTGCTGTAAAGGGTTCTTGACCTCCCTCTTCCTCTCCATCCATCTCTCCCTCTTTCCTCTCCATCCATCCCTCTTCCCTCTCCATCCATCTCTCTCTCTTTCCTCTCCATCCATCCCTCTTCCCTCTCCATCCATCCCTCTTCCCTCTCCATCCATCTCTCTCCCTCTGCCTTCCTCCTTCCTGTCTTAATATTTTTCACTGGTGTTTATCTTTTCCCTGTCTCATTTTCCTTTTCTCTCCCCATTTTCCCTTTGTCTCTTCTCTCACCCTCTCTCTCTCTCTCTCTCTCTTCTCTCTCTTCTCTCTCTCTCACCCTCTCTCTCTCTCTCTCTCTTCTCTCTCTCTCACCCTCTCTCTCTCTCTCTCTCTTCTCTCTCTCTCACCCTCTCTCTCTCTCTCTCTCTCTCTCTCTTCTCTCTCTCTCACCCTCTCTCTCTCTCTCTCTCTCTCTCTCTCTCTCTTCTCTCTCTCTCACCCTCTCTCTCTCTCTCTCTCTCTCTTCTCTCTCTCTCACCCTCTCTCTCTCTCTCTCTCTCTCTCTCTTCTCCTCTCTCTCACCCTCTCTCTCTCTCTCTCTTCTCTCTCTCTCACCCTCTCTCTCTCTCTCTCTCTCTCTCTCTCTCTCTCTCTCTCTCCCTCTCTCTCTCTCCCTCTCTCAGGTGACGAAGCGACTGAGCAGCAAGCCCCAGGATGCTCTGGAGGGGGTTGTGCTTAGCGTAAGTGTCTGCACCAGCGTAGCTTCAGCCACTAAAAAGCCCAAAGCAGTATTCACATGGAACAGTCATCTGCACCCTCTGCATGTCGTACCACCACTCTACACAACATTCAAACACACTCATTTAAATCCATAGTATTTTCTTGCGGTGTTGGCGTGTTTGTTTTTGTGTTTTTAACACATACACGTATTACTGAAATGTGGAAAATGATTTTTTTTTTCAGCCTGTTCTGGAGGAGCGTGTTCGTGACATTGCCATAGCAACCAGAAACACACGGCAGAACCGTGGGCTGTACCGCAACATCCTCATGTACGGCCCCCCGGCACTGGCAAGACGCTGTTTGCCAAAGTACGTTTGTGTGTTTGCCGCTTGCACTTCTGCAGATGCTGTACTTAAAGGAATATGCAGGACCTCTGGATATTTTCATATAGAATCATTGATTATTGCATGTGTAATAATTGTGTATAATAATGTAGTATATTATCAGTGTCAGGAATTCTCTCCCCTGTCCCTGCGCTGTTGCAGCATATGATCAGTTTTTTGTAGGTTTGCATGAAGATGTCCTTAACACATCTGTTATGTCTGTTTGATTAGAATTGGCAGTGCATTCTGGGATGGACTAACGCATCATGACGGGTGGTGACGTGGCACCCCATGGGGCGTGAGGGGGTGACAGCCATGCACAAGGTGTTCGACTGGGCCAACACCAGCCGGCGAGGGTAAGGGGACCACTGTGTACAGCCCGTATTGCCTTACTGCAGAAGCAGAGATTCACATGAGAACTGCTAGTCTGATAACAATTTGGCTACAGGGAACCTTCCTTGAACAGCCTAAGCATGAACTATATACTCTACAAAACGGTTTTTGTTTTAGGCAAGGCAGCAGTGAAAATATACTGAGGGGAGCATTTAAACCACTCTTAGATAACAGACCTTGAGTGGGGAAGAGAATCTAGAAGGTGCCTACTGAACTTAGTGTCCTCTCTCTCTCTCTCTCTCTCTCTCTCTCTCCTCCCACACAGCCTTCTGCTGTTGTTGATGAAGCTGACGCATTCCTCCGCAAGAGATCCACTGTGAGTTGTCGTGCATCTCAGACACGTCAACGCCTTCGTCTCTCCACACTCACAGACCTCTTTTTTTACTCTATGTATCTCTGTCCTTACTGCTGTCTTTGTCTGTGTGACTGTTTGTCTTTTCTGCCTCGCGTACAGGAGAAGATCAGTGAGGATCTGAGAGCTACACTAAATGCATTCCTGTACCGCACCGGAGAACAGAGCAACAAGTTCGTCCTCATTCTGTACTCTTTAGTGATAAAACAGTCTCTGTAACCATTAAACATATCGGTAATGTACAAGTTTTTTGTTAGAATACTTGATGTACAGTGTAGTGTACAGAAACACCAAGATAACACTTCAGGATTTGCCACCAATCATGTGTTTTGACCACCAATGGTGTGCTCTGTTCTTTGGTTCCTTGTCTTAAATGGTGCATTTCTGGTGAATCAAAATGGCCTCCTCTCGGCCAGTGTTTGTCTGGCATCAGTGTGTACCCGTGAGAACGACTGTGTTTGTGTTCCTGTAATTGGCAGCTTTCTAAAGGCAATGCGTTGTGTTGTCCACCACAGGTTCATGCTGGTGCTGGCCAGCAACCAGCCCGAGCAGTTTGACTGGGCCATCAACGACCGCATCGACGAGATCGTCAACTTCGCCCTGCCTGGCCTGGAGGAGAGGGAGAGGCTAGTGCGCCTGTACTTTGACCGATACGTGCTGGAGCCAGCCACTGGGGGGCGACAGTGAGTTAATACCCACCCACACACATGGGCACACGCATGCACACACATTCGATGCATAGGCAGGTGCACATACTCTTGACGCTGACCAGAAGAAAAATATGCAATATAAAGAACGCACTTTCTCTCTTATGCTTTTTTGTACGTAGATACACTCACTCCCGCACACGATGACTCTAACACACACACATACACACACACACCCCACTCAGACTCGGGTTTGGCAGCGAAATTGCAAGTTCCCATTGAAGCCCATCTACTTTGGACCACCATCACAGAGCCGCATCAGGGAAAGCAAGAGTAAGCGATGCATCAAAAGCATGCCTGCCCACTGTGCGTTCCAGCACAGGAGCCGGTGAAGAGGGGGCTGGGACAGTGGAGAGGGGGCTATGTGCCAGACGGTGGAGAGGGGGCTGGGTGCTGCTGCTCTAAGTGTGTCAGGACCGTTCTGCATTGGGCTCAGGCCCTGCTCTGCGGCAGAGAGAGGAACACCAGCAGAACCGAGCCATCTGTCCCATCCCATAATTACCGCTCACTGCGGAGCGGAACATCCCCCGTCCCAGCAGCCCCTGGGGCACGGCAGCCAATCGGTGAAGGCAGTCAGTGGTCTCCCACGCTAGTCATCGCCACACTGTGTAGGATACAGAGAAAGCACAGCATCTCGTTGTTTGGATGTCAGCAATGCAAAATTTGTTTGTATTTTAACGTTCATGTTGCTGAAAGGGCAAAGAACTGACCGTCATCATCAGGAAAGTGTATGTGGAGGAGAGAAACGTACGCCTGTATTTTAAGCCACTTTAGTTAACTGTGTCTGATAAATTATAAATACGATATTGATTCCAAAACAGCCCCACAGTTATTCTCTGAATCTGCTGAATGAAATGGACCCTCGCGTGTGAAACTATATTTAGCATTAGGGTCATCCTGCATGCTTCCATTGCTCAGGTGATGGGTGAGAGTCCTAACGACACCACAATCATGGATGGATGGATGGATGGATGGGTGGATGGATGGATGCATGGATGGATGGATGGATGGATGGGTGGGTGGATGGATGCATAGATAGAGGGATGGATGGATGGGTGGATGGATGGATGCATGGATAGAGGGATGGATGAATGGATGGATGGGTGCTCTTAGTGCCCATACAGTATATCTGATACAGTTGTCTAGTGTCTAGACAGAGAGACTAGACAAGTATCTAGACAGAGAGACTAGACAAAACAAGACAGACTGCTACTGGGCGGGACATTAAATATATGGTCGTATAAAAACCTTGACATTTTTGTAAGAAAAACTGAACAAGGAGTAAACTACTGAAGAGAACTGAAATAAAATGTGTATTTTCATTAGTACCCAATGTTTCCACTGCTAAGTCTTCTTCAAGGCAGAGAAACTTGATAGTCAAAAAGTTGGTAATAAATAAAATGGTGCTTTCCGAATTTCCTACATACTTTTGCTGTGAGTGCCAGCACCCCTTGTACACCTGTAGACTAGTGCACTCGCGCATTCAGCTTCTGAGAGAATAGCGGCATCACTGAAGGGCTGTGGTGTGTCCTGCAGGAGGCTGAAGCTGGCCCAGTTTGACTACGGCCAGAAGTGCTCGGACATCGCGGAGCGCACGGAGGGCATGTCTGGCAGGGAGATCTCCAAACTTGGCGTCGCCTGGCAGGTGGGTGGATATCTTGGCAGACCTGTGCACTCACCCTGTCTTTTTTTTTTTTCTCTTTCAGTCTGTCTCATGTATTTTCCTTCCTTGTTTCTTCTTTCTGGTGTTTCTCGCTATTTTTACACTAAGCAGCCAAAATAGTGCCTGCAGTTCATTAAGTCCATGAAATATTTACCACATGAATCATTCACCGAGCCCCCCCCCCCCCCCATGAGAGAATTGGCCTGGCTAATCCTCACGTGCCCCATCTTGTTTCTGCCTAGTGGTTTCTCCCTCCCTGTGGTGCTTTCTCCATCGCTGCTGTGGGGCTCTGTTCTAAAACGGAGCCTGTCTCACCCGTGCTTAAATATAACTCGCTACTTGTTCTTGGTGCTGCTCTGTAGGTGACCTGACGGCAGCACTGAGAAGTGGGGCGCTCACTGGAGTGCAGTGAGGCCTCTCGTCCATTAGGGGGCTCTAGTCAGTCGCTGACAACAGAGGCCGCAGCCCAGCTGCAGGTGTACACACTTGGGGCCACTCTTTCCAGCCTCCTTTTAATGTGTCAGATGGTGGTGTGGTAACGGCTAAATAGCAGCTGTACAACTGCAGTAGTTTCTAATCAGTGCTACACCCCACAGGGGGTTTTCCACAAAGACTACAAATGTGGCCGCATGTGAGTCACCTAGCTTGTTGGCCCTCAGATAAAAACAAGCAATGGCTTAGGCTAAATGTCTAAAATGAGTAATTCCACTGTAGTTTTTTTGAGCATTTGTAGCTGTTTGTGCAAAAGTCTTCACTGTTCTGCACTGCCCAAAATTATCCTCTTTACACCACTTGCCTTCCTGAGAACTCATTTCTTTCCTCTCTTCTCTTCCCTACTCCTTCTACCCCCCTTTTTGTCATCTGTTTTTGCTGTGATTTATGTGCTAATTCCCTCTCCTCCTCCTGTCCAACCCCTGTGTTCCCCCGGTAGGCGGCGGCCTACTCGTCCGAGGACGGCGTTCTGACGGAGGCCATGATTGACGCGCGGGTGGAGGAGGCGGTCCGCCAGCACCGGCAGAAGATGGACTGGCTGCACACGGAGGTGTCGGGGGAGGGGGGCGCCAGCGCCGGGGGGGCCGAGGGCAAGATGGGCTTCACCCTGCCTCACGGAACACCTCCTCCACAGGCCTTCTCAGGGAACCTTCTAGAAGTAGATTTCCCCCTCAGGGACAGGAACATGTGGGAGGGGCCTGGGAACGGGACCAAATCAAAAGGCAGCTCTGTGGCTGAGGGTAAACCCGAAGCTCCACCCCCCAAGGAAGGAACTCCCGTATAGTTGACCCGCTTTCCGTCACTCCTCCACACCATCCTCCCTCCAATCACCCCATTTTAGTGACCTCCAGCCTGTAAGGCCCTCGGGCTAGACCAGCAGCATCAGCATCAGGAGAGTTTTAAATGCCAGTCTCTGTTATCCATGAACAATCACCCAGTCAGCACACTGACTACCCGTGTCACCATAGCCACACGTTATACATAGCTACACTAAACGATGCACACGTGACACGCGTGCCAGAGGTCACGACTGGGTGACTCTGCGCTCACTCAGAGGAGTTGTTGTTCAGGCTGCCTCTCCAGCCCAAGGGCTGCTGTTGCGGGTTCTGGGGTTTCACCATCCAGTCATCTCTTGCCAATCACTGACAAAGGTAGGGTGGAAAGAGGTGGTACTGAAGTGCTCTGGGAGGTGGAATAATGAAGCGAAGTGCACTCTTAAGACGGGGGTCGCAGCAGTGAGGCCTCTGTTATTTGTTTGCCTGTAGTCTGTGGTTTGTCAGTCATGAGGAAAGCGGAGTAGGACTGTATATGTGTGTGAGGTATATGTGTATTCATGAGGAGTCTGATGATGGTAAATGGTCTGATATGTATTTTGTGATCGACTTGAATCACCCTAAGTTTACTAAACCTGAAAGACTGAACTATAATCTTGTTGTAACTATAAAGTGGATAAATAATAATCAAATGGAGATTTACGTTTTTATGAACAGTAATAATAATGATTTCTCAACAACCCTGCCAGTATTTGTCGTATATATTTTGTTTGTTTGTACGTTTTTCTTTTGACTTAACCACACAGGTTTTAAGTTTGGCTTCACATGAATCGGTAGTAATAGACATCAAAAACCATCAATCTTTTATTGAAACACAGAGGTTCATCTTTACAACAGCAACATCTGAACAAGGAGACGGGTGAGGGAGAGAGGAGACACCGGGTACGTCAGGAGTAGAGACTGAGCCAGTTGTCCTGGCAACACCTTTTAAAATCACATGACCCCACTTAACCAGGACGTACACATCTCCAACATTCTAATACACACAGGCACATTTCTCAACGTCGACACATACACCAAAACCACGTAACCGTTCACACTGCAGAGACACTAATTCTGCAAAACCCGTGTCTACAACATGTACGTTTGTTTGTTCATGCGGTAAAATGTAAGCACTAGTTTTTTTAAACCTTTTCATTGCTGTATTCACTGCACTTTCTTTATTGCTCTCATGCAGAATTACAGGACTTGGAAATGTAGTCGTTCTGCATATGAACACTTATACTCACATCCATACCAACAGCCCTGCAGTCTTTCAGAAAGTCTTAAGTCTGGAGCTAGCACGTGTTGAGGCCCTCTGAGTTAAGAAAAAAATGCCTGTTTCAAAACTATGGCTGCACTAAAAACAGAAGGCTTATTATTCTATTGGTGCCACAGCAGAGGCTGAACCTTACGCCACCTGGTCAGTCACTGCAGATATCAAGAGGATTCTGCTAAACCATTGCCTACAGTATTCATGTCAACACCTACATTTGCATTTAAATGGTTCACAAAACCATTTCTTTTCACAGTGTTAAAAATTCTTCCTTTGGCTTTCAAAGGTCAGACTCAAAACATAAATGCACATATTAGTGGTGATGGACGTGTTAGTTGGTACAACCTCCACAAGGGACACAAGACAGCAGCCAAAGCAATACCCATAATTCATCAAGCACATGAATCATCAACCAGAACTTTAGTAGGCTACTTTGTTCTTGCTCTATACATAGTGATGTTTAGTTAACTGTGTCTGATAAATTATAATACGATATTGATTCCAAAACAGCCCCACAGTTATTATCTGATTCTGCTGAATGAAACGGACCCTCGCGTGTGAAACTGTATTTAGCATTAGGGTCATCCTGCATGCTTCCATTGCTCAGGTGATGGGTGAGAGTCCTAACGACACCACAATCATGGATGGATGGATGGATGGATGGATGGATGGGTGGATGGGTGGATGGGTGGATGCATGGATAGAGGGATGGATGGATGGGTGGATGGATGGATGCATGGATAGAGGGGGGATGGATGGATGGATGGATGGATGGGTGGATGGATGCATAGAGGGATGGATGGATGGGTGGATGGATGGATGCATGGATAGAGGGATGATGGATGGATAGAGGGATGGATGAATGGATGGATGGGTGCTCTTAGTGCCCATACAGTATATCTGATACAGTTACTAGACAGAGAGACTACACAAGTGTCTAGACAGAGAGACTACACAAGTGTCTAGACAGAGAGACTACACAAGTGTCTAGACAGAGAGACTAGACAAGTATCTAGACAGAGAGACTAGACAAGTATCTAGACAGAGAGACTAGACAAAACAAGACAGACTGCTACTGGGCGGGACATTAAATATATGGTCTTATAAAAACCTTGACATTTTTGTAAGAAAAACTGAACAAGGAGTAAACTACTGAAGAGAACTGAAATAAAATGTGTATTTCATTAGTACCCAATGTTTCCACCGCTAAGTCTTCTTCAAGGCAGGAAACTTGATAGTCAAAAAGTTGGTAATAAATAAAATGGTGCTTTCCGTATTTCCTACATACTTTTGCTGTGAGTGCCAGCACCCCTTGTACAGCTGTAGACTAGTGTACTCGCGCATTCAGCTTCTGAGAGAATAGCGGCATCACTGAAGGGCTGTGGTGTGTCCTGCAGGAGGCTGAAGCTGGCCCAGTTTGACTAACGGCCAGAAGTGCTCGGACATCGCGGAGCGCACGGAGGGCATGTCTGGCAGGGAGATCTCCAAACTTGGCGTCGCCTGGCAGGTGGGTGGATATCTTGGCAGACCTGTGCACTCACCCTGTCTTTTTTTTTTTCTCTTTCAGTCTGTCTCATGTATTTTCCTTCCTTGTTTCTTCTTTCTGGTGTTTCTCGCTATTTTTACACTAAGCAGCCAAAATAGTGCCTGCAGTTCATTAAGTCCATGAAATATTTACCACATGAATCATTCACCGAGCCCCCCCCCCCCCCCCCCCCCCCCATGAGAGAATTGGCCTGGCTAATCCTCACGTGCCCCATCTTGTTTCTGCCTAGTGGTTTCTCCCTCCCTGTGGTGTTTTCTCCATCACTGCTGTGGGGCTCTGTTCTAAAAACGGAGCCTGTCTCACCCGTGCTTAAATATAACTCGCTACTTGTTCTTGGTGCTGCTCTGTAGGTGACCTGACGGCAGCACTGAGAAGTGGGGGCGCTCACTGGAGTGCAGTGAGGCCTCTCGTCCATTAGGGGGCTCTAGTCAGTCGCTGACAACAGAGGCCGCAGCCCAGCTGCAGGTGTACACACTTGGGGCCACTCTTTCCAGCCTCCTTTTAATGTGTCAGATGGTGGTGTGGTAACAGCTAAATAGCAGCTGCACAACTGCAGTAGTTTCTAATCAGTGCTACACCCCCACAGGGGGTTTTCCACAAAGACTACAAATGTGGCCGCATGTGAGTCACCTAGCTTGTTGGCCCTCAGATAAAAACAAGCAATGGCTTAGGCTAAATGTCTAAAATGAGCAATTCCACTGTAGTTTTTTGAGCATTTGTAGCTGTTTGTGCAGAAGTCTTCACTGTTCTGCACTGCCCAAAATTATCCTCTTTACACCACTTGCCTTCTGAGAACTCATTTCTTTCCTCTCTTCTCTTCCCTACTCCTTCTACCCCCCTTTTTGTCATCTGTTTTTGCTGTGATTTATGTGCTAATTCCCTCTCCTCCTCCTGTCCAACCCCTGTGTTCCCCCGGTAGGCGGCGGCCTACTCGTCCGAGGACGGCGTTCTGACGGAGGCCATGATTGACGCGCGGGTGGAGGAGGCGGTCCGCCAGCACCGGCAGAAGATGGACTGGCTGCACACGGAGGTGTCGGGGGAGGGGGGCGCCAGCGCCGGGGGGGCCGAGGGCAAGATGGGCTTCACCCTGGCCTCACGGAACACCTCCTCCACAGGCCTTCTCAGGGAACCTTCTAGAAGTAGATTTCCCCCTCAGGGACAGGAACATGTGGGAGGGGCCTGGGAACGGGACCAAATCAAAAGGCAGCTCTGTGGCTGAGGGTAAACCCGAAGCTCCACCCCCCAAGGAAGGAACTCCCGTATAGTTGACCCGCTTTCCGTCACTCCTCCACACCATCCTCCCTCCAATCACCCCATTTTAGTGACCTCCAGCCTGTAAGGCCCTCGGGCTAGACCAGCAGCATCAGCATCAGGAGAGTTTTAAATGCCAGTCTCTGTTATCCATGAACAATCACCCAGTCAGCACACTGACTACCCGTGTCACCATAGCCACACGTTATACATAGCTACACTAAACGATGCACACGTGACACGCGTGCCAGAGGTCACGACTGGGTGACTCTGCGCTCACTCAGAGGAGTTGTTGTTCAGGCTGCCTCTCCAGCCCAAGGGCTGCTGTTGCGGGTTCATGGGGTTTCACCATCCAGTCATCTCTTGCCAATCACTGACAAAGTAGGGTGGAAAGAGGTGTACTGAAGTGCTCTGGGAGGTGGAATAATGAAGCGAAGTGCACTCTTAAGACGGGGGGTCGCAGCAGTGAGGCCTCTGTTATTTGTTTGCCTGTAGTCTGTGTTTGTCAGTCATGGAGGAAAGCGGAGTAGGACTGTATATGTGTGTGAGGTATATGTGTATTCATGAGGAGTCTGATGATGGTAAATGGTCTGATATGTATTTTGTGATCGACTTGAATCACCCTAAGTTTACTAAACCTGAAAGACTGAACTATAATCTTGTTGTAACTATAAAGTGGATAAATAATAATCAAATGGAGATTTACGTTTTTATGAACAGTAATAATAATGATTTCTCAACAACCCTGCCAGTATTTGTCGTATATATTTTGTTTGTTTGTACGTTTTTCTTTTAACTTAACCACACAGGTTTTAAGTTTGGCTTCACATGAATCGGTAGTAATAGACATCAAAAACCATCAATCTTTTATTGAAACACAGAGGTTCATCTTTACAACAGCAACATCTGAACAAGGAGACGGGTGAGGGAGAGAGGAGACACCGGGTACGTCAGGAGTAGAGACTGAGCCAGTTGTCCTGGCAACACCTTTTAAAATCACATGACCCCACTTAACCAGGACGTACACATCTCCAACATTCTAATACACACAGGCACATTTCTCAACGTCGACACGTACACCAAAACCACGTAACCGTTCACACTGCAGAGACACTAATTCTGCAAAACCCGTGTCTACAACATGTACGTTTGTTTGTTCATGCGGTAAAATGTAAGCACTAGTTTTTTTAAACCTTTTCATTGCTGTATTCACTGCACTTTCTTTATTGCTCTCATGCAGAATTACAGGACTTGGAAATGTAGTCGTTCTGCATATGAACACTTATACTCACATCCATACCAACAGCCCTGCAGTCTTTCAGAAAGTCTTAAGTCTGGAGCTAGCACGTGTTGAGGCCCTCTGAGTTAAGAAAAAAATGCCTGTTTCAAAACTATGGCTGCACTAAAAACAGAAGGCTTATTATTCTATTGTGCCACAGCAGAGGCTGAACCTTACGCCACCTGGTCAGTCACTGCAGATATCAAGAGGATTCTGCTAAACCATTGCCTACAGTATTCATGTCAACACCTACATTTGCATTTAAATGGTTCACAAAACCATTTCTTTTCACAGTGTTAAAAATTCTTCCTTTGCTTTCAAAGGTCAGACTCAAAACATAAATGCACATATTAGTGGTGATGGACGTGTTAGTTGGTACAACCTCCACAAGGGACACAAGACAGCAGCCAAAGCAATACCCATAATTCATCAAGCACATGAATCATCAACCAGAACTTTAGTAGGCTACTTTGTTCTTGCTAAACCTCAATGCCCTCTTCTCTCCATCAATCCTCCCCAATATTATCGCTGGACACATTCGAATTTTTACCCAAATTCTGACTACTTCATTCAAAGCAAAAAATATATTTACAACATTTTTACTACCAAGCTCTTTGTTAAACCCAAGCCCTGCTAAGTGTTTAAAAAGTCAGAACCCCATATGTTTCCACTAACACATACACTGACACCCCCCCCCCCCCCCCCAGCGTTTTTAATATATAAACATGCCGATTCTCCAAAATATACACTAACAAACATTTTCTCTGGGCACAAAATCCCATTTGAAAAAATTGAGACATCAAAAATATATGAACCTTGACTCCCTCCCCCCTCATTAACAAGAACACACATACACAAACACACACACACTCATTTTCACCAACAGGACAGATTAAAAGCAGACTACTGCAAGCAAAGTAGACACCTACTCTACAAATGACCTGCAAGCAAAGGTTTCTGTACACCTCCTTCAAGCAGCCCCCTCGCCCACTCCTGCTCCCACAGAGAACAAACCGATTGCTGATGACATCCCATAATACAATTCCTCCACACAATGGCCACCTAACGGGATCTGCCAGCAAGCCTGTGAAGGTAAGATGAAGGTTGTGTTGTGTGAAGGTTGTCTCAGCTGTGGTAGTGTCAAGGAGAGTTGTTGTGAACTATCTCACCAAAAGTTGAAATTGCAAAGATGTCATAAGAAATGCAGTACCACAGACTGGTGATGGTACTGATGGTCGTGTCTGAAAGTTGCAGTTGATGTTCTGAGGCGGGTGGGTCCAGTATGGGTCCAGGAGATGGCTGCCTTAAAGGCACAGGATTCGTGCTTGCAGAGTTTTGACTTGGAGAAGGTCTCCTCTTGAGACAGATCTTCTCAGTGGTGTCTTAAGGTCAAAAGGTCAAATGGGCACCCTCTAAAGCAGAGCAGGACTAGATGATGCCAGCCAGCTCGGGGGTGAAACGGGGTCACAGATGAGTATGCCTTGTCAAAGAGGACAGGAGTGGAGGGCAGAGGAGCACAGAGTGCAGCCTTGGCTAAATGTGTCTTCTGTAATGAGACCAAGGAGGCCCCTGGAGTGGATGTGAGGTGGGTCATCCTTCTGTCTGTCTGTAGTGAAGGGAAGGAGAAGTCACCCCACCCGGCTTCGAACCCAGGTCTGCGGGCTACCAAACAGGCTCTGACCGCAAGAGCCAGGCTCATTGGGATGGCCATCAGAGCACACCCACAACTCTAGTGATGGTCACTCCACCACAGTGGCTGTCTGTCTGTCTGTCTGTCTGTCTGTCTGTCTGTCTGTCCTCTGCTGGAACAAGTTCTACATGCTGCTCGTCGGGGCACTAAAGTGGACTGGATCCACAGGCCTCATGGACCGTGTCTGAGGTGCGTGTGTGTGTGTCTGTGTATGCGTGTGTGTCTGTAGGTGTATGTGTGTGTGTCTGTGCTTGTGAAGGAGGAGGGGGGGGGTCCTGTCTCAGAGGTGGGGGGGACTGGGGTGGCCGTTGTGGTAGAGCCTCTGCTTGATGTGCACCATGTTGCCCCCAGAGTCCTCCAGCAGCCGCGTCTGCAGTCGCCTGCGCAGCTCCCGCAGATTACACACGCGACACAGCCACTCCCACGCCACCATCTCTGCAACACACACATGCACAACAGGGGAAATTACACTTTTAGACGGATACATGCCTATTAATGCCAAGTAACAATGCATAAACATGTATTTATTATAATAATAATAATTATAATAGTATATTACAGTTAGTAATAACAACAACTAAGGTGAGAATAAAGGTACTAAGTAGTGGTAGTAAAATATTAGAATGTAGAATGCAGATTTAACACTACACATTTGTAAAATAATGCAGACATCACTGTAAGGCCCACATCCAATGCTCAAGAGACAACAGCAGTGAATTTAGGTCTGAATGTGGGTGGGAATCTTTTTAAAGCTATCACCAAAAGTACAGTTGAGGCACAGAAGCTGGAGTGAAAGTATGGCATGGGTCTTAGTGGGAACACTGGAATACGCAGATGGCATTTTATTTTTTTTTAGGAGGTCCTTGTCCTCATTTCCAACAACGTGACTGCAGATTGTGAACTCTCATTACCTAAGTGCCAAAGTTACGTGCAGTGGGCCTCACGAGAGTGCCTCCCTCTCTGACAGCACTTTCCCCGAAGCACTTAACCTTTCGTTCCCACATAGGCCTCACCTTGTTCTGGAGGACATGCTCACTAAGCACTGTTGACGTGTGGTGCTGAAGTGTCACGTATGGCCATTACGTGAGCCGTGTTACGACCAGAGATTTATGAAGGCCTCTCGCACCCCTGAACTGTAAATTCAGTACATGCCACTTGCACAGCGTGCCTTTTGTATTTGATTGGGCCAGTAAATGTGAATGAGTGATGAAGATGGCTTATCTGCCTGGAAGAAGGGATGGAGAGATGGAGGGTGGAAAGAAGAGAGGAGAGGGGAGGGGGGGTTTAGCGCAGAGTGGAGGGGGGGGGGTTGAGAGCAGAGTGGATGGCAAGAGGAGACATTCCAGTGTTTTACTGGCAAGCTAGAACACGAGGGTTTTTATACAGAGAAAACAGATTAATTACATTCCATAATGACATTTTTGTAAAATGAAATAGGAGCCCAGAAACGGACCTATAATTATCCTAGTTCCTAGTTCTGCACTGAGGGACATGATGAAACATTTATATATGGCGTCCAGCCAGGCAGCAAAAATGGAGATCATTTGTATCTAAATGCAGGTCTCAGTATATAAATATATAATACAAATTAATACAAATGTATACACTATTTGTGGCAACTGAATTTTACACAGACACCAAAACAATCATGCTTTAAAATCACAAGAAATCTCATTCTTTATTTGTGTTTGTGTGGATTCCATAGCTTAAAAGAGTGTTGAATTTGATAGGTTGACATTAAGTTCAGGTCAGTTGTAACATCTCCAACATACCACCCAGTTCTATCTACAGTCTCACTAGTAGAACACAGATACCAAACAAATGGGAGGTGTGTGTGCTTGTATGAGCACAAACACATGTATAAAGACAAGAAACTCACAAAAACATAATCAGCTTTTCTAATGCACACAGAGACGGTTTTTCAGAGACACAGAAGCACACAGGCAGCAATTGCCGTGGCACCGAAGCCGAGTATTTACTGAGCCGTGGCATTTAAGAATGTAAGGCATGTATAGGTGTGTAAGGCATGTATAGGTGTAATGTAAGGCATGTATAGGTGTAATCTGAGGAGGGCCTCAATAACGTGGGCTGCTTGACTGAGTCATCCACTAGCAGCCTGGGGAAACATTTGACAGGGACGACCACCCACACCACTGCTGTTTTTAAAGATGAATAAATGGAGAACAAAAGGGAAAGAAAACAATCAAAACTGTCCTGCAAAAACATACTCATATCTTGTTCTAATCCCATCAGCTGGAGCGAGGGATATTATGCCCTGCTTTCAGGCGGTGATTTTGTTGGCAGTGTCCCAGTCCTTCAGTGAGTCCACACTAAGCTCAGGACTTGAATATATCATGATAGTCCATACTCAGGACTCCAATATATCATGATAGTCCACACTCAGGACTCCAATATATCATGATAAACACTTAGCTCAGGACTCCAATATATCATAATAAACTTAGCTCAGGACTCCAATATATCGTGATAAACACTTAGACTCCAATATATCATGATAGTCCACACTCAGGACTCCAATATATCATGATAAACACTTAGCTCAGGACTCCAATATATCATGATAAACACTAGCTCAGGAGTCCAATATATCATGATAAACACTTAGCTCATGACTCCAATATATCATGATAAACACTTAGCTCAGGACTCCAATATATCATGATAGTCCACACTCAGGACTCCAATATATCATGATAAACACTTAGCTCAGGACTCCAATATATCATAATAAACTTAGCTATGGACTCCAATATATTGTGATAAACACTTAGCTCAGGACTCCAATATATCATAATAAACTTAGCTATGGACTCCACTATATCGTGATAAACACTTAGCTCAGGACTCCAATATATCATGATAGTCCACACTCAGGACTCCAATATATCATGATAAACTTCTCTGAGATCTAGTCTGCATACTTTACCATACAACAACTACAGACTACAGTGCTGTTGTGCTGTATTGCATTGAGTAGCACTTGTTATTATTGCTTTTGTGTGTGTGTGTGCACCTCCATCTTGGCAATGGCCATAAAGAACAATAGCGCCTTCTGCAGTAGACTATGAGATAAGCCATCTGCCATATGAGATAAGCCATTTCCAGATGTCTCTGCAGTAGACTATGAGATAAGCCATCTGCCATATGAGTTAAGCCATTTGCAGATTTCTCTGCAGGCTGGTGTGCTCCCTGAGGTTCCGGCTGGCCACCTATTTACAGCGCGAGAACAAAGACCGAAGGGCTGAGCGCAGGCGAACATGCTTTTACGTGATTACTTATGCTCAATCGCATATTCGCTCACTCATTTCCTCTCACTTTGACACTGACATACTGCACTTCTCATGGACCTCTCTCTATGTGTGTGTGTGTGTGTGTGGGAAAGTGTGTGTGTGTGTGTGTGTGTGTGTGAGGGTGTGTGTGTGTGTTGGCTTTCAGACTAAGAAGCCTGTGCATGATGGCACAGTGCCATGGTAAAGTCACAGCACTGACAAGCTGCCAGATCGCCACACTCCTCCCTGCCACACACACACACACACACAGACTCCTCCCTGCCACACACACACACACAGACTCCTCCCTGCCACACACACACACACAGACTCCTCCCTGCCACACCCCTCCCTGCCAGCACCTCACTGTAGTTCTGAGCTCATCAGTGCCTCACTGTATCTCTGAGCTCATGCTGTATCCTCATACTGTATCTCTGAGCTCATGCTATATCCTCATACTGTATCTCTGAGCTCACGCTGTATCCTCATACTGTATCTCTGAGCTCACGCTGTATCCCCATACTGTATCTCTGAGCTCATGCTGTATCCTCACTGTATCTCTGAGCTCATGCTGTATCCTCATACTCTATCTCTGAGCTCCTGCTGTATCCTCATACTGTATCTCTGAGCTCCTGCTGTATCCTCATACTGTATCTCTGAGCTCATGCTGTATCCTCACTGTATCTCTGAGCTCATGCTGTATCCTCATACTGTATCTCTGAGCCCATGCTGTATCCTCATACTGTATATCTGAGCTCATGCTGTATCCTCATACTGTATCTCTGAGCTCATGCTGTATCCTCATACTGTAGTTCTGAGCTCATGATGTATCCTCATACTGTATCTCTGAGCTCATGCTGTATCTTCATACTGTATCTCTGAGCTCACGCTGTATCCTTATACTGTATCTCTGAGCTCATGCTGTATCCTCATACTGTAGTTCTGAGCTCATGATGTATCCCCATACTGTATCTCTGAGCTCATGCTGTATCCTCATACTGTATCTCTGAGCTCACACTGTATCCCCATACTGTATCTCTGAGCTCACACTGTATCCCCATACTGTATCTCTGAGCTCATGCTGTATCCTTATACTGTATCTCTGAGCCTACTAGGCATTACTATCTGCCCTCGCTCACTCCAAAACACACACACACACACACACACACACACACACACACACACACACACACACACACACTCCCTTTCTCCTGTTCCTCTCTACACTCACTCAAATGTGCATATACACATACACACATAAACACACACACACACACACACACATACACACACACACACACACACACACACACACACACACACACTGTTTCTGTTATTATATTGCCTCTGCCCTTTTTGTCTCCTACACCAACATGCACACACTGACTCATTCTCCCCTCACCCACCCCCACCCCCACACACACACGCACGCTACCTAGACCAACTCTCCCACCTTGCCTCTGCTCATCATGGTGTGGGTTAGACATGGCTCTCAGACTGCCTCTGCTCACCATGTGGGTTAGACCGGATCCCAGAATGCACTGCTGAGCAGAGGCAGTGATTACCTCTCATTTCACTGACTTCACCGACACTCTTACAGTCCATTTTTACACACACACACACACACACACACACACACACACACACACACACACACACACACACACACACACACACACACACACACACACACACACACACACACACACACACACACACACCCTACTGTTCTCACTGCTACAAACCTCTCACACACGTTCTCTATGCCAACTTTCCTCTCAGCCCTTCACAGTTGCACTTCCTGAGATACACTCTCTCTCTCTCTTTCTCTGCTCCCTCTCCCACCCTCTCTCTCTCTCTCTGTCTTTCTCCCCCCCCTCCCTGCCTCCCTCTCTCTCTCTCTCTCTCTTCTCTCTCTTTCTCCCCCCCCTCTCTCTTTCTCTCACCCCCCTCTCCCTCCCTCCCTCCCTCCCTCTCTCTCTCTCTCTCTCTCTCTCTCTCTCTCCCTCTCGCTCTCTGTAGTGTGGGTTGGCCCTCCAGACCCCTCTCAACACACTGCAACACAGCATACACCTAATCAGCATATGCTCTCTCTTTCTCTCTGTTTCTCCCTTAGTCTCTCCATCTCTGTCTTTCTCCACTGAGCCCTGCAATGTCTGCTCACTCACATTCACTTGTTCTTACCCATAATAATAAATACTTATTATTTTTAATTGTTATTAATGGCAATAGCAATGTCAATGGAACCAAAGTCAGACCCTCTGTACAAAATGAAATGAAGTGTGAGGGGCTGGTTTAACAGGCTAGCACTGCCAGACCCTCTGTACAAAATGAAATGAAGTCCGAGGGGCTGGTTTAACAGGCTAATCGGCCCCTGCCATCGACTGTAGTCTGTCATAAGGCTCTAGTTGGATTCTTCAAACCAGCCCATCACTCCACTCCTCTATTGCATTGCTGGTATCCTCATGTCTGTGTTGAAATCTTTCAAGTGCAATTTGGTTAATCGTGACTACTCAAAAGAACCCTGGATTTGATTGGCTACACCTATAGTATGTCACTAAACACTTCGGGAAGTCCACACGCTCAAGGTACTCCTGTCCATGGACGATCTCTTCAGCAACACATTTATGATATGCACACAAACACCTTTACAAACACCCAGTACAAACACCCAGAGATGGAGAGGGGACATCAAGCAGAGGTGTCAGCTTACAAGAGGTTTGCTGCCACATTTTGGCATCACAAAAAGATACATATTGTCATTTTCATTCTAACCTACTGTGGAAGTGTTGCTGTTGAGGGTGTCTATCTCTCGGACCTACCCCACCCCACCCCCCCATGTGCGTATCAACAGTGTCTACCTCCCTGCGGCATTGCGTCACTACGTCATTTTGTTACTGTGTTCATCCGCTCCCACGCCACTGGACTGCAAGAAGTGTTGTCTTGTGGTGACCTTGCCAAACTGTAAAGCACTTTAAGCTGCATCTTGTATGTATGAATTGTGCTATACAAGTAAATCTTATTATTATTATTATTATTATTATTATTATTATTATACTGTGCTCACCGTGGTGGTGTGGGCTGTCTCTCCAGGCCCTGAGGGCGCACTGCAGCACCCCGTCCAGCCACAGCAGCACCCAGCTCAGGCAGAAGCCCAGCAGGAGGCCCAGCACCAGGTCCATCTCCTGCTTGGTCACGCCGCTGCTCACAAAGTAGTTCTCCACCGAGTCCACCAGCGACTGGTCCCCGTCGTACGGGATCACGTAGTGCACGTGCTGCCTGAGGGGAAAAGGGAGACGCTGACTTAGTGGGGGACAGACCAGTGCAGACGCTTAGTTAGTGGGGGACAGACCAGTGCAGACGCTGACTTAGTGGGGGACAGACCAGTGCAGACGCTTAGTGGGGAACAGACCAGTGCAGACGCTGACTTAGTGGGGGGCAGACCAGTGCACAGGCTTAGTTAGTGGGGGACAGACCAGTGCAGACGCTTAGTTAGTGGGGGACAGACCAGTGCAGACGCTTAGTTAGTGGGGGACAGACCAGTCATTACGCTGAGTTAGTGGGGGACAGACCAGTGCAGACGCTGACTTAGTGGGGGACAGACCAGTGCATAGGCTTAGTTAGTGGGGAACAGACCAGTGCAGACGCTGACTTAGTGGGGGACAGACCAGTGCAGACGCTTAGTTAGTGGGGGGCAGACCAGTGCAGACGCTTAGTTAGTGGGGGACAGACCAGTGCAGACGCTTAGTTAGTGGGGGGCAGACCAGTGCAGACGCTTAGTTAGTTGGGACAGACCAGTCATTACGCTGAGTTAGTGTGGAACAGACCAGTGCATAGGCTTAGTTAGTGGGGAACAGACCAGTGCAGACGCTTAGTTAGTTGGGACAGACCAGTGCAGACGCTGAGTTAGTGGGGGAACAGACCAGTGCAGACGCTGAGTTAGTGGGGAACAGACCAGTTCCGATGCTTAGTTAGTGGGGGGCAGACCAGTGCAGACGCTTAGTTAGTGGGCAACAGACCAGTGCATAGGCTTAGTTATTGGTGACAGACCAGTGCGGACGCTTAGTTAGTGGGTAGCAGACCAGTGCATCAGTGGTGTGATGGAGGGAAAGAGTCCACCAGCGACTGGTCCCCGTCGTGCGGGACCACATAGTGCATACACATAGACTTTCAAAAATAACGTGTCGCAACCAATGGAAATGCACCGTTAGTGAGAGAACAGACCAGTGCATGAATGGTGAGATGGAGGGAAAGTCAGAGGGAGAAAACGGGGCAGAGAGAGTGAGATAGAGAAAGGATGAGAAAGAAAGAGAGAGACTGATAGAGAGTAAAAGAAGAGAAGTGAGAAAGAGGAAACAGTGGAAGATAATGGGAAAAGAGAGAGAGAAAGAAAGAGGGAGAGAGAGAGGAGAGAGTTCTGATATCATTTTCATATATCTGCTTCCTATCCTGTGCTGTAGCGATGCTGTAGAGTATTACAGCCATGCTTAAGACGGCCTTTAGAACGGAAACAGATCCGATGCATAGAGCGAGAGAGGCAAGAAACAGGATGATAGAGGAACACAGGAGGTGGAGAGAGACAGCTGGTGAGGCAAGTACCACAGAGAGAGAGAGAGACAGAGAGAGAGAGAGAGAGAGAAAAAAGAAAGAGAGAGAGAGAGAGAGAGAGAGAGAGAGAGAGAGAGAGAGAGAGAGAGAGAGAGAGAGAGAGGGTGGCACAGAGAAAGACAGAGGACCAACAAATAGAAAGCGGGTAGAGTGGCTAATGGGAACTAAACGAAAGCCGGGATAGAGGGATGGAGGGATGGAGGGAGAGAGGGATAGAGGGATGGAGGGAGAGAGGGAGGGAGGGAGAGAGGGAGAGAGAAAATGAGGGCGAGAAAGACAGAAATGGGAAAGAGGAAAGTGCGAGAGCGCAACTCTTTAATTCATCATCATCTCAGCAACAAGGCGCTCACCCTCGTGCAGTCACACAGATGAGGAGAGCATAATGGCTTTGTGGGTTTTGCGGCTGCAGAACCCGGGGAGGTCGTAACAGGGGAAGGTGTGTGTGGGTGTGGGTGTGTGTGTGTGTGTGGGGGGGGGGGGGTCTAAATAGGGCTTGTGGGGTGTGTGAGGGTGGGGCATGGTTGCTAGGTCTAAATAGGGCTTGTGGGATGCTGGAGGAATGCATCATGGACAACTGCACCCATAATTCCCTGGGTGGCCAACAAACTTTCGCAGCAAGGGCACAAAAAAGAAAGAGGGAGAGAGATGGATGGAGATGCAGGCCTGAAGACTAAAAGATGGAGTATGGGGAGAGAGGTGGAGGGTATGGAGGAGACAAAGGAAAGAGAGAAAGACAAGGGGACAAAGGTGGAGAGAGAGAGGGGGAGAGAGGAGAGGATGGGGAGAGGAGAGGAGAGGAGAGGAGAGGAGAGGAGAGGAGAGGAGAGGAGAGGAGAGGAGAGGAGAGGAGAGGAGAGGAGAGGAGAGGAGAGGAGAGGAGAGGAGAGGAGAGGAGAGGAGAGGAGAGGAGAGGAGGGGAGAGGATGGGGAGAGGAGAGGAGAGGATGGGGAGAGGATGGGGAGAGGAGAGGAGAGGATGGGGAAAGGAGAGGGGGAGAGAGGAGAGGATGGGGAGAGGAGAGGGGGAGAGAGGAGAGGAGAGAGGAGAGGAGAGAGGAGAGGAGAGGATGGGGAGAGGAGAGGAGAGGAGAGGAGAGGAGAGGAGAGGAGAGGAGAGGAGAGGAGAGGAGAGGAGAGGAGAGGAGAGGAGAGGAGGGGAGAGGATGGGGAGAGGATGGGGTGAGGAGAGGAGAGGGGGAGAGGAGAGAGGAGAGGAGAGGAGAGGGGGAGAGGAGAGAGGAGAGAGGAGAGAGGAGAGGAGAGGAGAGGAGAGGAGAGGAGAGGAGAGGAGAGGAGAGGAGAGGAGAGGAGAGGAGAGGAGAGGAGAGGAGAGGAGAGGCAGTGGCTTAGAGAACCGTAGATGTGAGTGGATGGTTAGAGGCAGCAGGACTGGAGCAAGCAAATGTACACACACACACACACACACACACACACACACACACACACACACACACACACACTGAAGCAAATGTACACACACACACACACACACGCACACACACACACACACACGCACACACACGCACACACACGCACACACACGCACACACACGCACACACACGCACACACACACACTAGACAGATCTATTCTCAGATGTACTCTCAACTACATATTTATGTGTGTTTGAGTGTGTGTGTGTATGTCTATGTGAGGAAAACACAAACAGAGCTAGCACAGTGTGAGAGACTTTGAGGCAGAGAAAAGCCCAATACTTGGAGAAAGAGACGGGGTGGTGAGGCCCTGGAGTCTGAGTAGGTGGGAGATATATGCTGCAGCAATTCTCTCTCTCTCTCTCTCTTTCTCTCGCCCTCTCTCTCTCGCCCTCTCTCTGTTTCTCTTTCTCTCTCGCTCTCTTTCTCTCTTTCTCACTGTCTCAAATTCAAATTTGCTTTACTCTCTTTCTCTCTCTCTCTCTCTCGCTCTCTCTCTCTCTCTCTCTTTTTCAATCTCTCTCTTTCTCTTTCTCTCTCTCTCTCGTTCTCTCTCTCTCTTTTTCAATCTCTCTCTTTCTCTTTCTCTCTCTGTCTCTCTCTCTCTCCCTCTCTGGGAAAGCCACTGCCGCTGGAAATGCCAGAAAACACCAGGAGCGGCTTTCAAAACAAGTCAGCTGTGTGGCGAACAAAATGAGTTACACGGCAGCATGAAGTATTCACAGGCAGCAGACTTCTGGCATCTTATAAATAGCCTTCGCTTTCAGCCCCACCGAGATCTCTTTTTCTCCTTTCAAAAAAATCACTTAAAATCATCTTGTCTCATAACGCCTGAAGGAGACCAGGGCCCTCTTGGGATACAGTGAGCAAGAGCTGTGTGGGAGGGGAGGGTTCTTGGTTCCGGGCGAGATTAAGGAAATGGTGCCAGGCTCTAAAGAAAGCTCTGGCAGGGAAGAAATCATCAGCTGAACATAGAGGTGCGGCGTTAACTGGATGTTCGTCTATCAGTGGAGTGTCATTAATGTGAGCTCTTTACTGCAGGTGCTCCTGGTGTAAGTCATTCCAGTGATGCCAGTTTGTGTCATAATTTACTGAGCTAAAAGATAAGACTCTCTGCTCCTTTTATGTACATTTTAGTGGTGAATGAATTCTGAAATTATGTATCACATTATTCTCTGCACTCACATCATAAAATCTTTGACGGCGATAGTGGAGTTTTATTACTGACAAAAAGCAAGGCAATCTGGCAGCAGGAGTCCTCATTGGTGAAGGTTGGTGCAGTCTTTTGCACCTATGGTTTGCATCTGTCTAAGGCACTTGCATCTATCTAAGGCACTCGCTTACACACACTTAAAGCAGCCTGTGAATTTTTTTTTTCGCTTAAACGAGTTTATCTTTTGCAGTCAAGATACAGTAAAACAAGGCAATGATCTTATGAAACTTGTAGAAAACAGGATTGCCTTCTATTACTTGTGCCAACATAAGATGAACAGAGATCAGTAAAGCAAGACATTAGTTTTTACACACAAATTCAAATGACCATCTGTGACCCTCATGTACTGTGTATGTATGATGTAGTTTCCCATTCAAGGGTCTTTCGTCATGTACACAGAACTCACGGAGAAGCACACAGTGGCATTCAAGACAGTGGCTGTGGCAACACAAGCATAGATCAGACTATAGACAGAGAGTGTTGAGAGAGAATCTAAGATCTTTGGTATAGACATTTAAAACAGGAAAAATCTCACATAATGCACAAATGAGACATGCAGAAGTTAAATTCAGAATGGATGTGATCACAGAACCAAGTCACCAAGTTACTGTCATTTCTGTGACAGTAACGTCCCTGCGTCTCACACAAAATGTAGACATAGGAGGACACTCATGGCATGCATGTCGTCCCCGAGAATAGATCAACCCTAACCCTAGAGAACAGATTAAAGGCAGTGTTGTCTAGGTATCACTACAAGCAGCAACTGGAATCACATACTGTCAGCACTTGACTAAATGATCAATAGTTGTATAGTCACAGCCTCTTGAAGCAGTCCAGTAGGTGGGAAACTCAAATAATTTCCTACTTTTATTTGAGTATTACTTATTACTTATAAAATAAGCTAATACCAACGACATTGTCACTGTACATCTCTAAAATGTAAGTACTTGGTTTAAGAAACCATGATTAACCATGACTAATTCTACTCAGCTTTAGGTTTTAGTTTACCTTCCACAGTTGCAATGACAGACGCGGTCCTCTCCTCTTAAATGTGGCAAGATATAGTTGTGAAAGCGGTCCAGAAGAGCGTTCATGTCCGTTAAACACGCTACCGCCTGCAAAGAACCATCCAAGTCAACTGGGAGAAAACGGGCCGCAAAGGTAGTTTGTCGGTGAAACAAACAGTACGCTATAGATTACATTTCAATAACAAAAAAAGCAATAATTTCCTCGGTAGAAAAAAATGAAGCATAAAAATGTCCGCTGTTTGCACCCATATACAGGCGTCGGTTATTTGGAGAGGCCTGTTGATCTACTACAAGCAGTCACTGGAGTTACAAATTTCCAAAAGGTAAGAAAATGGTCACAAGTGCCAGTTCTGTGAGACGCGTTACTCTGAGAACTGGGGGAAGTGGATGTGTGAGCGGAAAAGTCCTCTTACCATCACAATGGCAGCCCCGAGAATCATAAAGATCATGGTGCTTAGAATTATGTGCAAAACTTCCCAAACTCGACGTTTCCCTACGTTCACCCTCTAGCTGACGTCTCCCCGACGGTTCCACCTGCTGATATAACAGTCGTCCTCGGTTGAAGGCGCCTACAGATGGAGCTCCCACCGGGGCACGACCCTGCTTTCCCTTTGCACGGTGCTCAGTAGATTCTGCGAGCAGTCTCTCCTGTCACCTCACATCCCCGCCATAGATGACACACGCACCTCCACCTGCGAGCTGTGTGCTGAGGAGTGGCGCCGCTGTTTAGTGTATAAGAAACGCAAGAAAACAGCTTCGAGAAGGTATCCTCTCTGTTACAGATGCAGTGCACCTTAAGACCGTTCCACAGAGCGACTCAGAATGAAGACTCCCATGGCTTGTGGCTTATTTCCTGGCTCTGTCGAGGGAAACTTATCTCTTTCAGTCCACCGACGCTTGTTGCTTGTTGGTTTCTCTCCCCGGCATCTGTGGCCAGTTCAGGCTGACAGTAGTGTCGTAACTGTTATAGCGTACCGCTCCTTCGGTATCCAACAGTAAGGAAGATTACAGCACTTGCGCAGGCAAACACTGGGTCCTCCCACCCTGCGATTCAGGAGAGATCAGACAGCAGCTGACTCGCCGGAGCGAGAGACCATAGAAAACCTGCGCCCTGAAAATTGCGCCGAGGCTTGTAAGCCGCCAGAGATAGTCAGTGTGTTGTTTTTGTTCCCCACAGCTACACAGAGAAGCACGCAGTCAAATACCCATCATAACGCAACAGCATGCAATGTAGACTATGCACTGGTTGCAAAATGCTGATGTGTTGCCAGCTAATGCCAAGGCCCAATTGCCCACTGAATCAGACTGGCTTCATGTCGCCTAATTTATACAATGTTACATCACATCGGTAAGCACATTCTACCCCTGTGACGAGTGACATTGCAGATCAAATTGGTATTCTGCACCATTCTTTGGGGCAGGGCTTCGCGTGACAGGCACCCATTCACTTAATTGGCCACGTCGCTGTCAGGCATAAACAGCAAGGGAGGTGCGGACACCGCTGTGGGATTGGCACCATAACCAATGTCAATTACTGGGCATGGGTGCGCTGTGTGCAGTGCAGGTGCTATCTGTTGAATGTGGTGCGTATTATTAAAATCAGCATTTCTCACGGTTACAGTGTATACTTTTTTTTACAGAAGTTTAAAATGTTAGCCATCCTTGGACACGTATGAAGCAGACTGTTGCCACTGCTGTAGGCTATATCTTTATATTTTATTCAGTCCTATTAATAATCTGGAACCCTCGTGGCTTTTATGGTTTTCCCATTCATTTTCATTACCCTGGACAGGTCCTGTCCCACATAAACTATCCAAGGCTACACTGTGAGTAAACCTGACTCTTACAGGTCATCTTGTGATACATCAGCCATACTTACAGTTAAGTGTGCAGACTTAAAGAACGTATTGCCAGTGGCGCTGCTATACAGTCGCTCAAGGACATGTTTGAGCGTCATTAGAGGACTGCTACTCCCAGGGGCATTGCAAGGAGGTCAAGGTTTCCTACATCATCCATCCCACACTACTACCACTTACCCCAGTGCTCTGTGGAGAACCCGTCATCGTTAACCCGGAGACAACCTTGGACTCACTTTCCGTTCCCGCTGGCCTGGCGAGTTTGAGTCAGCACTGGCTGCGCCATCCTTAGTCCTCCCGAGTACTGCAAGACCCAAAACTGCAGCACGTCTACTTTTCCACAATTTATTCAAATCTGTCATTCAGTCCCAAGATAGCTTGTCACTATTGTGTTATGCTAGACTGAGGAAGGGTATGGTATAGTGCTTACTGCCCGACAGTGAATAAAACACCACAGACTGTTATTTTGCTAGACATTTATTCCTTTATCAGAGTCATTATTTACACAAAGAATTTCAGGCACTCTGGACTGAGCTCTCAGCTTGCAATGAACTCATTTTTTATAGTCTTGCTAAATATACAAAAAAAAACAAACAAAAAAATCTATCTCCCCCCTGAGCAGATAACAAATCTGATGTTTAAAGTATTTATCAAAACATTGCAATATAATTATAAAGATCCCATCATTACCATGACTGCCTTTCACCATTTGGATCAACATCGAAACCCTTCTCAATAAAACCTGTGAGGCACACACGCACCCTTGCATTAGAGTCCTACACATCATCATCTAAAGTTGTCCTCACACAACACAAGCACACATGGAATAGAAAAAAACTACACCTCTGCTCATTATTTCATGTTGCACCACCCAGGGCATCACACATATCTGACAAGGCAAGAAAAGAACAAAATAAGAACAAAATAAAAACAAAATAGAAGTGAAAATGGATTATTACGCTTTTAGTACTTACAGTAAACCTATCGCTCTTCAGAAGGGGAACCAGGAGAAGTGAGAGATAGGGCCAGGGGGGGATCTGCCATGTTAATGGCCTTGTCCATGTCGAGCGCGGGGCCAGGGGGGGATCTGCCATGTTAATGGCCTTGTCCATGTCGAGCGCGGGGGGGGGGGGTGTCTGCCATGTTAATGGCCTTGTCCATGTCGAGCGAGGGGGTGGGGTGGTATCTGCCATCCTAATGGCCTTGTCCATGTCGAGCGCGGGGAGGGGGGGGGGTATCTGCCATCCTAATGGCCTTGTCCATGTCAGAGAGGGTGATGGGGAGCTGCGAGGGCAGAGGTCGTAGGCTAGAATGAGGTGACCCGTAACCTTGTTAATTGCTGGAGTCAAAGCAGAGAGGAACTGGGATATGAGACTGGGCTGATCAACCATCAGACCCCCCCCAACCTAACCCTCCCTCCCACTAAGGCATCACTGAGCAGTGATATGTGGTTGGAGGGGGCCAGGGGGGGGGGCGGTTAGAGTGGAGGAAGGATACTGGCCAGGTGAAACAGAGCTACCTAGTCAGACACTACATCCTGACCTTGCATCCCCACTATAGGTAGGTTTGTACCTATGCATCTTTGTACAGGAAAACCCTCACCAAACAACTAAAACCATTTATGCCACCTCGCAGCTGTGGGGCCACAGGTGCGTGAACATGCCCATCCTTGCCTGGCTGGGGGTGAGGGACAGGTGAGGGGAGGGCAGGGCTTTTCCTGTGCATTTGAAAGGGGTGTGAGGTCAGAGAAAGGCAGCAGGGATGGAAAGGGGGTGATGCTGCATTATGGGTAAACCCACCACCCCCTCCAAGGTTCTGTAGGTGTGTGGTATGGTGTGAATGTGTGACTTTGGGGGCAGACAGTGCAATGACGTCACGCCACAGCGTTTGGAGCAGCCAGCTGCTCAGTAGAAGCACACGGTGTGGAGGAAGGGCCGGCCGCTCTTCTCCTCGAACTCCTGGAGCAGCTCATCCATCTCGTTCTCCATGTCGTCCGTGTGCTGGATCTGGGCCACACGTTTTCAGAAGGGACAGAAAGACCAAAACATGTGTGAACTTCAAAATCAATGTTATGGTTGAGCATTAGGGTAAGTATGAATTACTTTCTGCCTGTACTGATAGTGCAGATGGCAGGTGTAAATGTTCAATTGTGCGTTTATTATTGTTCAGGTGTAATCAAATTGCTGGATGAATTTATGACGGCACCATTGAGTAAATGGATATGTTTGGTATTTTCAACACACTAAAGAGGGGTTATACATTCGTTGTAAGAGCCACAAATACAGAGTCTACATACCAGCACTTTTTATACAGCGTAATATTACATATGGCCTCCATGACCGCTACATCTACTGCCATCTGTCCTCCATCCTGCCCCTGTGCCTACCGTAGCAAACCGAGCCCGTAGGCCGCAACCCTGATAACACAATGCAGCCAGTCTCGAGCACTGATCACACCAACTCCCTGCAGCCAGTCTAGAGCACTGATCACACCAACTCCCTGCACAGGGTCTTGAGGCGCCAGAGCAGACAGCCGATATGCACAGAAGGAAACCAGTGGCTCCCAAACATTTAATATCATTCCCCACTCCTCTTTGGTGAAGAAAGACATCACTGCAGACCGCTCTAACAATGACTAATTCGCTCCCATGCAATGACCAATTAAACACCGTGCACGCGAGCTTGTCACGCCCCACCTGTCACTGTCTGCACTGCGCAATAATAGGGCCTGCCGCACATTGAGAAGCGAGGGTTCAAACGCAGGCAGCCAGGACCCTGCGATACCCACACAGTGGAAAACTGAAAAAGAGGTCGGCACAAGTGACCTGGTCTGCTGGAAGAGCGGTGTGCGCTTAACATGTTACTTTGCACTCATGTTACAGTGGGAACTTAAATAAAAGTTAAGCTCAGGGAGTGCGGGCCACTTCCTCAGTTGTTTTGCTTCAGCGCCTTCTTAGGTTCTGGATGTGCACACCCGCGTCTCCTTTTGGATACTCACACACTGGCACAGCTCGCAGATGAGGAAGGCCCCGAGGGTGGCCTCCTCGTGGTTGTCCTGGATGTCCACGTTGATCACGTGCACCGGCTGGAACGTCTCCTGCTCGCGCGAGTTCAGCTCTGGACACCAGATGAGCGCAAGAACAGAGAGGAAGAGGAGGGGAGAAGAGAAAAGACAACATGGACAGATAGATGGACGGATAGATGGATGGGTGCAGACCAGAAGAACAGGGGAGAGAGCAGAAAGATGGTGACAACTGAGATACAAGCAAATAATGCAACAGAAACTCAGAAAAGGCCCTTTTTCAATCACACATCCAACACAACACCAAACACTAATTAAACACCGTGCACCACTAACTGATGATAAACATTCTCTTAACGGCTTTTGCCAGAGTGAAATTGTACTTGGCCAATAAAAACGTATTCTGATTTTCATTTAGCGAGGTAACAGCTTGGCAAAAGTGCCTTACACCCATACTGCTCTGTGAAACATCTAGCACTCACCCTCCAACACCTGGTCGTAGACCCTTTCTTCACAGGTGATGACGAGGTCAAACTGGTCTTTGCAGCTCTGGAATCTCTCTGGCCGAGCCTTGATGCGCTTGTTGCGGTCCAGCATGTGGAGAATCCCGTTCTGTGTGTATCTGAGGGGTGGCTTGGGTTAAGGAAGCAAGGATGCGGACAATAGCACAGCAACAGCGTGAAAGCAATGATGGGTCAAAATGCATGCAATGCATGAGTGCTGACATATGTGAAGCTGTCTGAATGGACTCCCTCCATATCTATGAGCACAAACCACATTTACAGAGCAAGCTTGGATGTAGGCCAATGTATATATGTGCAGTCACTTAAAACAAAACAAACACTAGCAAATGGGTTACGTATAGTGCATTTGGCTTACAGGCTACTTTTGCCTAATTGTCCACTCTGTTTGCAGTCTGTGTTTGGTTTTGAGAAAGGTTCCACATCCAATAAAACGACCTACTGTCCCTCTGAGCAGTCATGT
Organism: Coilia nasus; assembly: GCA_027475355.1. Taxonomy (NCBI): domain Eukaryota; kingdom Metazoa; phylum Chordata; class Actinopteri; order Clupeiformes; family Engraulidae; genus Coilia; species Coilia nasus. Next base: position 11,612,852 of record CM050211.1, on the reverse strand, counting down.
CAATCGGCTGGGATTGTTTAGGGGAAAAGGTTTTTCCAGTGTGTGGCTGAGGTGCACACACAAGGAGGTTATCTTACAGTTACTAAGTCGTTATACAGGAGGCCCATGGCTTTATCCTAGTAAGGAAACAAAGTAACAGAACACTTCTACTAATGTTACTGCTAATTTCAATACCCCTTACTGTATGAACCCCACTTTTTGTGAATGGATAGTCAGCAAACTGCTGGATGTCTGCGAAGCAACCACTAATTTGGATACAGTGCATTGAATAGCAAACTGCTAGTTAAAGCATCATGCGACATCTGCTAAGTGGCTTTATACAACCACCCCAAAAAGGTAATTCAGGAAAGTACCCCTTCTCCTGCTTAATTTTGCCTGCCATATGTTCTGTTTACGTTAGCTTGAGGGTGGGTGAAAAAATACTCTCCTGACCCCTAGTGGTGGTATAACAGAATTGTCCATTTCTCCTGGTGCTGTTGGCATGAGCTGTAAAAAGATGTAAGAAATTTCCAGAAGGAAAAAAAGAAATTGGCATTGCTATAAATTGTCCCTAGCTTCGATGTGGGGAAAAAAGGCTGTTATATCCGTTTCTGACAATTAATGGTTTTTATTTTAACGCATTTCGCAATTGTGAACAGCAACCCATCACGGTAGAATTGTAGGAGTACTGCAAACTTTTAAATCATAATTGCTATATGTACAAATTGTATTTTCTGAAATCTCCAGTCATGTTAATATCAAAGGCTGTGTTTCTGTGCTCTGTGTGTCTGAAAAGCTTTTCCATAAAACGTTACATGGACTGACCAGTAAGTCACTGCTAGAATCTACACCTCCAAGTCACATGAGCGATATTGTGACGGCAGCCCAGGGAATCAACCATCCTGACCAGCCTCTAAATTCTGCCCACTTTAAGCCTGCCGTCACCATGGCACCCCACCAACAGTAGTGCCACTCATTCTGCACTGAGGAATGAAATTACACCCCCTGGCCATGCGCAGACAAACAGCTAAGATGGAATTTGTAATACACTTCTACACAACATTCTCCTTTAAGTCCACCACACACAAATTTAAAATGGAGTACCCTAATGGTCGTATACTGACAAACTCAGGTCTAAAAGAGGCTGATCCATCAAATGATTGCTTTAACCCCTGACACCCATTTTAACTTCTGCTGCAAACTATAAACTACAATTAAATACATCAATCACATAATCACATAAATCAATAATACCATACCTGCTTAACTAATCAGCTGTTTATTTCAATAAAATAAATACTCCCCCTCAAAAACCTGGAAAAGGCTCTGGATATTGGCCAATTGGGGTAAAAAAAAAAAAAAAAAAAAAACCCTACTCAAAATGTGAAAAATAACATCCTTGTATAAAAATTTCAGATAACCGTTTTGGGGGGAAAAAAATACATATACAAAAAAAGCCATCTTCACTTCCCCGTCCTTCTCTTCCTAATGTAGTTTAGTGTTAGAAGCAATCTAATAATATGCACTGACAAGAACTGACCAGCAGGGGGCCACCACAGTCTAATCTCCAATCAAAATCCAAACATCTGGCTGAGTAGCGCAGGAAATCAAGTGCTGCGCATGTCGGTAATATGCGATGACGACCTCTGATCAGTGGCATAAACTCATCTCTAAATGCTGCTTCACGGACAGACTGAGTGAAAAATGTCCGCGCAAACAGTCAAAAAGTAAAGAAGAATAAAAAATATAAAAAAATCCCCATTCCCCCAGATATTTCAAGCAAGTAAACAAAACTACTCACATTCTCATCTTGCCACCACTGAGGATAAACACACATGGAAAAAACCCTTCAAGGCTCCACATCCTTTGGATAATTTGAAAGGGTCTATAAAGGTGGGCTCTACAGGTAAATTTTTGAGGCCATGTCCACACCAAAGAATTATGCATGTCCGTTTGCAGTGTAGGCCAGGCAACTTTTTTTCGCTCTTCAATACAAACCTTTTTCTTTGTTTTTAAGTTAATACAGCCATTCCTTCATAGCTACATAAAGAGCATAAGATTGATCCAACATCACCTATAACTGGTCAGGTCACTGCTGAGGCTGCTTACTCAGCTAACTCCTTACAAGTTGAAGTATATAACCTCTATCAGTCTTGTGTACCCTATTTGCCCACAAGTCAGTGTTGTATTTTTAGGTTAAAAATGCCTTAGGAGTCTTAAAAGAGCACAGTTCATTTTGAGAGTGACGACGAGATGTTTTTCAACTCAGACTGTGCACATTGTCGGGTTAGTCGGGTGCGTAATGCCTACTGTGATTCCTAACACTTACTTCAAGACTTTGGAAAAAACTAAAACGGGGATGCCCAAATAACACCTGCCCACCATTCACCCCCAGCTGCCACCACTCTTACACGTACGATTCAGATCTGTGGCACATGAAAGATCAGTTTGTCCAAGGTCAAGGAAAAAAAAAAAAGTTAGGCCCCACGCGGGCGTGCACCAAGCTGAGCTGGTGACTGGTGCAAGATGTGGTGGATAGATTTTAGTTTAGAGCTGCCCTTTTTGTCCCTACCTGTAACCTAAGACATAGTTTGATCTTTGAGCATAACCTTCCACCTCTAAAACAAAGCCTGTGTCTGCTGTTTGCAAGAAGAAAATTGGTTTCCAGTCTAAAAGAAAATGAGGCGTGTGAAAGAATCACACAGGACCCAGCAGTCAAGTTACCCCATGTATGCAAGTGTGCAAGCATGTAGCCCTGCGTGAATGAAGACATGCGAGTGTGCATCAGTGTTATGTGCTGGGGATACAGTTCTTTGTCCTTGCGGACCAAATCGTTGTACATCTGTTCGTAAGTGATTTTGAAGTCATACACGTTGGGCTTGTCCGGGGCTGGGCCTGGCAATTTTACGTGTGATCCTGTCCCAAATGACCGTACATCAAACCCACGCTTGCTGTGAAGACAGAAAACGGGTTAGGAAGACTGGAAACAAGACAGAGAATGGGTTACATAGAGGACAGACAGACAGCAGCAGCTGAACACAATATATAAGGATAGTCTTTTTTGTGAACCCAGGTAAAAACTAATGACACCACTGACTGAGGCCCTTACCGCAAAGTCAGAAGAATCGCCTGTTTTGAGATCAACTGGACTTACCATACAGTTTCCGTATGATTACATCAAATTCACATAATTCAGGATATTCTAAACAATCACATTTAGTTCCAATGTCAAACTGTTCTGAAGCTAGTTTTAGTACTGCATTACATATCTGACTGAAGTTGGTGGACTTGTACGTAATGCCTATAACCGCACTCCATTTTGTCCGACTAGCTTCCGGTGGACTTCCCAGTTCAGGGAAATGTCATAACTTGATGTTGAATTATAAAGGTCAACTCAATTTTCTTTAGACGTGTTGGTAGTAAATCCCAGACTACCGCAAATTAAATATCTTAAACTGAAACATAGTTATATTTCCCTGCTTATAATTGAAATGACGAAGGTCAGCTTTCAGCCCCAGCTGAGCTGAATGGTTTTTGCATTGCGACGAGATTTGTTTTAGGGCGGCGGGATGAAGACTGTAAAAAAAATCACACGAAATGATGGGGAAAACCACCAAAGGCCACTTTGCCGTCTTCTTCTCTTCGGCCAACGCGCGATATCTTCTGATATCTTCGTTTATTTTTACCTGAGGATGTTGTGAGCTTCCATGCTGCGGTTCTGGTTGCTCGAGCACACCACCGCTACGCGAAGCGGGTGGCTCGGCATCTTGTTTCTCCCGAAAAAAATATAAAAGATCTAACACGAAATTGAAAATATAATGGATCAAAATAATAAAATGTGTAAAAATGCGTTCTTTACCCCTATCTATTTGAGTACACTGCAACAACGACCGTGTAGTATCGTTCTAGAGCAGATTCTAAAATGGCGGCGGTAAATTAATGCGTTTCATGCTGATGTCATCTGATGAGGGAGGGGCGAGTGCGGGGCCTGTTACGTAAGGGGTACCGGTGCCTTTGCCTTTTGTTTGTATCCTAATGATATGACAAGACTATCAATTGATAATTAATAAGGAAAAAGTTGTCTGGCTAAGATCATTGCCTTATATATAAAGGGGTACATACTTTTACAGGATACTCACTGAGATGTTGTGCAATTGCTTTTATTTAGTATTTGACTTGACTTGAATATTTTTCCTAAAAGGATAAGTAATTAATTGAGCTAAAGCCTGCATGTCCCATTAGCCAGACTAGCCTATGCTGGGAATAATTTTCTCGAATGGTACATGGAGCTAGGCCTCATCTTGTTTTGAAATGGAATATAGTAGTCATATCGCAATAGCCATCAATAAGTATTACCCTTCATGATGATGATCAATAAGTATTACCCTTCATGATGATGATCAATAAGTATTACCCTTCATGATGATAATCAATAAGTATTACCCTTCATGATGATGATCAATAAGTATTATCCTTCATGATTGCAATCATAACTGACCAAGGCTGCCCTACAAAGCCAAAAGGCAGTAACTGCATAATTTGTCAAATTGAATTTAGACTGGAAATTTACTTATAACACCTCCTTTGTCTTGTTACTAAATCTCTTGCTTCTTCCTATTACAGTTTTTCTCAATTGTTTACACACAATTCCTTGTACTTCAAACACAATGACCACAACATGTAACTCATGCACCAACCCCATTAACCGATTCTGCTAAACTACGAACACAATTCCTGCTTTGCACTGAAATTGCAGTTCTAAAACACACTTTTTTCAAAACACTATAGAAAATTCTCTGCGTTTGGCACAATTTTCATGACAGAAATCTCTTGTTTTCACAAGGAACACACAGTGATTCAAAATTCTAAAGTCTATTGCCCTATTATGTACACTGACTCATCACATCAGCAAACACCTGTCACACAGCTTTACAATTAGCTATCAGAGCTTTGGAAGAGGCAGAGCCACAGCTAGAGGAGTGAGAGTAAGAGGACGGGGAGGACCCGAACGAGGACGAGAAAGGACCGTAATCTCTGATGAGATCAGAGCCATTTTGGTTGACCATTTGGTCAACGAAATTATTTTACAGTAGTTGTTTAGTTGTTTACGTATCTCTCTCCATATTCTACAATCCTCAACACAATTGAGGATTTTTTTGACTGGAGATGAAAGTGTATGACCAAAATCCACAAATGCGTGTACCCTTTCTCTAAGCTATGGAAGACGCATGTGGAAATATAGCAATTGATGCTTTTCATGGATGGATTTGCTGCTAGGCCAGGAAAAAACATTGCATGTGATGTGGATGAGGTGCTGTGGCCACACAAAAACAGAAGAAAGGATGCAGCGTAATTTTTTTTTGTAACTGTATAGGCTACAGTAAATTCTTATGTTCTATTGTATGTAGACCACTGTAGGTGCAGTTTTGTGTTGATTGGGATGCACAGTGTGTACACTGTTTTTGTGGGAAAAATAAAATATATTTGTAACAATGTATATGTGCGTTCTGAGTATAAAAACAATATTCTAAAGCGCACTTATGTATGTACTGTCTATGTACTTATGTATGTACTGTCTGTAGCAAGTGTAACACTAAACAAAAAAAGGCCTAAATCATTATGATGAATGGAGAACAAGTGTTTTCCATTTATCCTAGTGTTTTACATTAAGCACATCAGGGTTCAACTGGTTGTTATAAATATCTATTCATATGATGGTTTGTGTTTGTCATTTGACAACAAAATAGCATTTTGAGAAGAAATAACATTGTTTTGAATGCAAAGTTTCATTTTGCAGGAGAAGTGAGTGGTTTTGCCCATTGTGTGTGTGTTTTTTTTATTTGTTTGTAGAGTTCTGAGAGTATGAGGCATGCTTTCAGGAAATGTGTTTAAACAATTGAGAAAAACTGTAAGAAAGTACATAAAAGCATCACCGCTGTTATACCTACAACATGTTTGACTGGGCAGTGTCACAACTTTTTCGTTCAAGCATTTTTCTTTGAATGTTCACATAGTCACTGCACTTTGCCTTTCTGAGGCAAAGGGGAAGAGACAGCCTTTCAATTAAGGTTATGAACCCCAACCCCACCTCAAAGAAAGAGAAAGCACCTAAAATGTATAATTCATAATGTCAAGATTGCTTTATTGATCACAAAGGGTAGAGCACAGTATTTATGCTGACAAACAGTCTAGGTCCTTTAAATAAACCTACGGCATTTATTACTACTTTGCGAGCACAGGTGTGAAATCATAAGGCATATGTGTTGGTTTAGGGTTCCTTAGCATGTACAGCGTATCGGTGATATTAACTCTTTAAAAAATAATAATAATGGAACATAACTGGCTGGATGACTTCTTACCTATTGCACATAGCATATCTCTGTGGTACATACAGTATGTCCAAAACTATAAATATGATAAACATTGACAATATACAAATACACACTGCATCAGTGCCTTTTGGCAAGAAACTGCGCTTTGCATTTAACACAACTGAAGTAGTGTTCATTTTATTACAAATACATTTCCTGCCATAAAGGTCAGTGCAATAAAGACTGAAAACACAGGTAGGGTTATCACTCTTATGTCTCAAATAACTCTTATTGTCTTAATTTATCACTCTTCTTTTTAACATTTTTGAGAGAAGAAGAAAATAATTCTGAATTCTGACAAACAACGTATGTGTAAATGCAGTTGAGGTTCATCTTTCACGTCAAGAGGAAATTATGACTATGTTTTTGGTGTTTTTTATCTAACATTGTAGGGGATGTGACATGCAATCACTCTCTGTCTGCTGACTTATATTTCTTTACAAAGTGTAAGATATAAGATTTGTGAATTTGTATTTGTGTGTGTGTCTGTGTGTGTGTGTAATAGACGCGCAATTGTGGTTTTCTGTTATATGTATGGCGCTTGTGACTGGTACGTGATGATAAGAGTGAGTTTAACTGTGTGTGTGTCTGTTGACCCACTAGTGGTGTGAGTATCACGTGTGTGTGTGTGTGATAACTTGCTAGAGGCGTATGTGTGAGTGTTACGTGTGTGTGTGAAGACATGCTAGTGGTGTGTGTGTGACATGTGTGTGTGTGATGTGGGGCTCATGATGTTCTCGGTGATGTAGGCCACCAGCAGACAGATAATGACCAGCATCACACAGATGGCTCCTCCCACAGTTGTCATGGCGATCACAATGTCCTGCATCCCTGTGGCCGAGACACTGAACTGCACGCAGTCATCCCCGCTGATGCCCGGTTGCTGCCCCACCATCACCAGGGGCTGCAGGCACAGGCGGTAGGGCACGTTTTCATGCAGCTCGTTCAGCAGGTAATCCCTGCAGCTTGAGCCAAGATGGACTCCTGTGCACTCAAACTGGGTGTAGCTGCCATTCCACCAGCAGCTTAGCTTATAGCCACCACTGCGCCTGCGCCTTCCTCCCCGCTCTGAAACACTTGGCTGGGTGGCTGTCACAGATGCCCCCTCCTCCTCTGGCTCAGCCAACGCAGTGCCCTTAGCCTCCAGGGCTGTGCGGTGGGCACGATGCAGAGTCCGCTCTGCCACGCTCCCCCGTCTGTCTGGCAACCAAGTGTCCTGGGCTGTCCACTGAATCAGCACGCTGCCATTAGTGAACACGTTGGCCGTCAAGGACCCTCCGGGGGACTTCACTCTCTGGCAGTCTGGGCTGGGGCAAGTGAGATGGCGCTGGGTCTGGCGGAAACAGAGGCGACCTGTGCCACCCTGCTCCAGCAGACGATAGGCACACATGGACCCCACTTCACCAGAGCTGTCCCGAATATGAGCTGGTGATTTAGACCTCTTAGTGCTGGTGTCGGTAGTGATGCTGCTGGTGTTATCAGAGTTAGAAGTGTTTCCAATTGTATGGCTGATGCTGCTATACTGTGGCTTTGGTATAATTGTGTCAGTATCTGTGTTAAGGAATCCCTGTTGGCTGCTGGCACTACGGTTATTATTCTGGTCCACTTTGGAGATCACCGATGCGCGGCTCACGCCTCCTTCATCCGAAGAGGGTGATGGTGATCTCGTAGAGGATAGCGACATATAGCCGCGGAGAGGTGCGCCCGCATGGGTCACATACAGCAGTAGTGGGAGAAAGGATATGAGTGCCAATGTCGGCAGGCTTGTCATAGTGCAGCCCTCTCTTTAATACACTGATGACGGCATGCGATGTTCAGAAATGGTAGACAGCGCCGTCACAACCGATGAAAATCCGAAAAGAGAGGGAAGGCAGAGAGGGACCTTCTTGGCTGCCATAACCCATCTCTAGCCTACAGGCACGTCAATGAAAAAGATAAACAAAATTACGCTAGGCTATCCTGCAGGGGACAAGGCTGACCTGAAAATGGGACACCAAACCGGGATGTTGTAGATTAATGGTCTGCACATTTTTAAAAATTTGGTTTTAACAGTTCAGCGCATATAGCCACGGACAGGACAGTCACACCAAAACGAAATTAGCCAGACAACGCTATATATGCTAATCAAATTATTAACAGCAGACAAAGCGACAGAAATGATGAACTGTGTAGCTAATTGTTAATGTCTTTGAGCCTTACTTGTCGCGTCTGATTCTTGCGTCCTTGATGCTCTGATGTGATTTCCTGTCTTGAGAGAGGAGGAGGAGAGTTGAAGTGTCAGGATGTTTGAAGTCATCTTCAGTCAACGACGTGAGTCATCTTGTAGGCTACTAGTCCCTTCTCACATCACTGGCTCCTTCCATACAGCAGACTGAGGTGTTACTGGCCCACTAAGAGCTGCGCGCTGTAGCCTATCCCGCACCTTGGCACCGTGCTCAACGCTGTAACGAGGATTTATTTATTTATTTATTTATTTATTTATTTATTTATTTATTTGTTTATTTATTTATTCCTACTCACTATTGTGTGTTTTTAAATCAATCGCAATAATCAGTTGTAAAAATTAGTACCTCAACTGTGAACTTGCTTTGTTGTATAGTTGCACCTGACTATTTGCATGGTATGTGGCGACCCCATGTGGTTACATTACGTTCCCACATGATAATTAGGTCTTCATGAAGGTTCTTTTTATGGGGCGTTGATAAAAGCGGTCATACGGTACACTTTCCTTACGTCCTTAATAATACGTGATTGTTTTCCATAGATTTTCAAACATCTTAAAAGAAAATTAAAAATCAAACAAAAACACACAAAATTATTAATTCAATTAAATTATATAAAAAAAACATTCCATAATAGTGCAACACTGCAATTGAAGTGGGTTCCTTTTGTCCTCTTGTTCTGCAGCCATTTTAATAAGCAGTCATGTTTTAATCTGATAATGAATTATCTAATCCCCTCTGAGTACATCAGGTCAACAAAGCATTCGTCTACAAACAAAAACACAGGTGAGAGATCAGCCTGCACTGAGGACTGAAATGATGTGTCATGAAGCTAGGACGAACACAAACATGCTGAGTCAGAGTGAACAGAGGCAGTCTCTAATAAGTCCCCATGGGTAAGGACTTACCATGGCCTCTATTCACTAGTCCACAGGCCAGTAGCTGACCTCACTGCTAAAGAAAAGTGTGCCACTTATAAGCTTATTGCAAAAACAGCAAGTTTTTTGGTGTGCAGAAAAATGACATTACAAAAGGATTTTGACGGTTGTGAGTAAATGAAAAGAGGTGATATAGCCTACAATGAAATAATAGAATAGTGGCATAGTTTTTGCTTTCTAAGCACTACAAAACCTGTCCGAATCAGTGGAATCAGTTATTTAAAATGCAGTTCTTTGTGATAGGAACCATTTCTCCTTCTCCCTCTGCTGAACTGTGTGTGTGTGCGTTACTTGCGTGTTTTTGGGTTGCCAGTCTCCTGAGGCCTTGCCCGAGAACATTGTGGACGTTTTGCATCCTCAGCGTCCTCATTTCTTTTCTTCTTCGTCTCACCTGAATCTTGGTTTTGTCATTGTGCAACATGATGAAGTCATTTACAGGAGGTGGCTAATATTTTACTCTTCTTTTTGATATCCTAGATGAATGATTTTTTATTTGCTGTGCCAATTCTGTTGTGAGGTGCACTACCCTTGTTAGTGAGACTTCTGCTCAAAATAAATAAATAAACAAAACAAGGTATTATTTGAAAGCTCACCTCTTGGTGATTGGTTAAAACTAGGCCTTGTGGAAATTCTCTACCACCTTTGCTCAACACAGTGGATAGGCTATAGACACCTTCCTACCGAATAGAATACCTGCCACTGAGCAATATTTCCTACAGGATTTATTTATGTTGATTAGCCAGTGCTGAGCAGTGTCACCTGTTAGCATCATCACTGGAATCAACTGGAGACAAATTTGAAATAAATAAGCAGTTGAGAGAAAAGGTTGCTGCGCAACAGATAATCTGGTGAGAGTAAATGACCAAGAAAAGCATCTCAATCAGCAGTGAGAGTGCTGACATAGTTGTGGGCTCATTCATACGTGCTTATCAATGAGGCTATAAAAGTTTGCGATCGTAGTTTGCCACAGCTTCAGCCTCACTGACTGTTAGTGAGTTACACCTGCCAGATATGGCTAACAGAGACTCAAACAAGCCCAGCTGTTGGAGAGATGTCTGAGGTGCTCACGGTAGATGCCATTTTGTTTGGGCTTCTGGTTTTCTCAGGAATCGTAGGGAACATTCTGGTCATATATGTGGTAAGTCATAGGGAACATTCTAGTCATATATGTCGTAAGTCAGACAGTCTGACAACAGCTTCATTCTGAGAAACATACTAAGTCTCCTTAAGAGTATCAACAGTTCAGTTACACAAAATTGTATGCGTTGCTAAATTCATCTATTTTCATTGACTCAGTTATTGATGAATTTTGAATAATTTTAGTTTATAATGCTGACACCTCTCTGATTCCATCATCTAGCTTCCACCATCTCACACCCCTCTCCCATTCTTTGAGTCTTGTATCATGGGCTGGGTTTGAACCTCATGCACTGACTGTAATTTACTCTGCCTGGGGATGGTCAAAGGACCAAGAAGCTTGTAGAGTGAAGCAACTGTTTGCACAAATTTGAGTGTGCGGATTGTCCTGTCTGTCTCAGGTCTTCCAGTCGGCCACGGAGAATTCCTTCCGCCACCTCCCTCCCTCCGACGCCATCCTAGTCAACCTGTCGCTGGCCAACCTGCTGACGTCGCTGTTCCGCACCGTGCCCATCTTCATCTCGGACCTGGGCCTGGAGGTGAGCCTGGCGCCGGGCTGGTGCCGGCTCTTCATGCTGCTGTGGGTGTGGTGGCGCGCGGTGGGCTGCTGGGTGACGCTGGCGCTGAGCGCCTTCCACTGCGCCAAGCTGCAGCGGCAGCGCATGGTGGTGGGGCCACTGGCGCAGCGGCGGGAGCGGCAGCAGGTGTGGCTGGCCCTGGCGCTGGTGTGGGGCGCCAACCTGGCCTTCTCGCTGCCCGCGCTGGTCTACACCACGCACGTGCATGGCAACGCCACCGTGGAGCTCATGGTGATCAGCTGTACCACGCGGCCCCTGCTGGGCTGCGTCTGGGAGTTCCCGACTGAGGAGCAGGGCTCGGCCTTCGCCTCGGCCTCGCTGGCGCTCAACGAGGTGGCGCCGCTCGTGCTCATGATGGGCACCAACCTGGCCACCCTGCACACGCTGGCGCGCCACATCCGCTCCGTCACGGCCGCCCAGCAGCCGCAGCAGCAGGCGGAGCTGGGAAGGCACGTGGCCAGCGAGCGCAAGGCGGGCCACGTCATCATGGCGCTGGTGTCGCTGTTCGTGGTGTGCTGGGCGCTGCAGGTGGCCGCGGTGACCTACTACAACCACAACGGGGGAAACCACGCCGAGGGCCTGCTGACCGTCTCGCACTTCTCCGCCTCGCTGTTCGTGGGCTTCAGCCCCATGGTGGTGGCCCTGGGCCACGGCAAGCTGCGGCGCCGGATCACAGCCATGGTGCTGAGCTGCCTGCACAGGGCCAAGTGCGGCGCGCAGGGCGGAGCAGAGCAGGCGCTCGTGTCTGACATTAGTGTAAGTAAACAAACTGAGCTGAGCAAAGGCCAGAGAGACAAACGCATCATAAAGGTGGAAGCACGAGGTAGAACCTAGCTACACATGCAAGTGTCTGATAGTGGATTTGTGTGTGTGTGTATGTGTGTGTGTGTGTGTGTGTGTGTGTGGGCGTGTCTGTGCATGTACACATACAATGAATTTTATTCTCTATCAATTGCAATAAATCTATTTTAACATTGTGTAGTTTTATACAAATTACTTTTTTTAATGACAAATAAACATCATATCTAAAAGATAAAGGCACCACAAACACTTGAATCATTGCAGTTTTTTATGTCTTGTGTGTGAGGTCACAGACAAACAGAGCCTATATAATATAAGTACAGTCCAAATGACAGTGGTATTTTTTTCTGAAGAAATTCACTACGAAAGCACTATACTGTATATGAAGGAGAGCTTTGACCATGTCATTTTAAGGAGCAATACGTATGAGCTTTCTGCATTACAGCTTCTTGTGTTGTGGTGATGGCGTGATGTGTTAGGCAAAAAAAAAGAAAAGAAGCCCTCAGTGTTCAGTGTGACATGATGACATTCAAGACGCCCACATCGGGCGCCATCGTCAGCGAGGCAGGCATTGCACTGCGGGGACGGGTAAAATGCCACCGCCTCGGCTTAAGGGGACGGGGTAAAATGCCACCGCCTTGGCTGAAGCATGCCTGAAGACAGCAATAGTGCTGATGGCAGTAGGTGATGATTAATGCACCCAAAGGCAGAATCATCCAGAAGAGAGAAGGGTTGAGGAAAAACAACCAGTCGAGGGTTTTAGAGCTGTGAATACAAAACCAAACAGCTGTGAGATGAAAGCCCCTGACAAGAATTTACAACATCGAGAGGAGCTCATCGTGAAATGCACTGCTTTAACCTCTCACATTAATTGGATGTAGTACATCTAATGGAATTAGCTAATCATGTTATGTGTATGCATGGCTCATGTTGTAAATGTTTTGTGTATAGCCTTTGAACTGTACATAAACTGCAGACTTGTAAATGTACTGAGTGAAACGATATTTGAGCACTTCCGTTAACAAATTTGCAAATATACATCACCTTTTTTTTATAAGTGTGCATACCTGTCATATTTTTATAGGTCATGCATATTCTATTCTGTCCTATCATATCATATCATATCATATCATATCATATCATATCATATCATATCATATCATATCATATCATATCATATCATATCATATCACATCATATCATATCATATCCTATCATGTCGTGTCATATCATATCATATCATATCATGTCGTGTCATATCATATCATATCATATCATATCATATCATAGTCCATGATATATCTCTGGTGCTGCTTAACCACTCAAGCATGGATGATTAACCACCACACAGCTCAGCTACTTGAAAGGCAGGAATTTTCCTCAGGTGTTTGCCATGAGCGTGCATATTAGAGGGACACACCAGGGATTAATTAATCATCATACGCTGGGTGAGGCAAAATGTGCAACGTTGCCATTTAGTTTTCCTAATTAAAACTCCCATGTGGCCAAAGTCAGAAGGAGATGGGGAGTGTGTGTGTGTGTGTGTGTGTGTGTGTGTGTGTGTGTGTGTGTGTGTGTGTGTGACCTTTTCAGAAGATGGAAAACAACATAAATATATGATGTTACAATCTGCACTTTAATGAAATCTTGAAAAGTTGAAAATGTATGAAATGTTTAGCCAAGTGGTTAATAAATTAAGCAAATAAGCCATGTACGAAACAGTCCCATGATATTTTCCAGCTTTTTTAATGAAACACTTTTGTCTTCAGTGAATAAACTGTGCTATTAAAAATACGATGTATTCAGTAAGGTAATATGCCCTACAAAGCCAAAAGGCAGTAACTACATATTTTGTCAAAACTGAGTTTAGACTGGAAATTGACTTTATAACACCTCCTTTGTTTTGTGACTAAATATCTTGCTTCTTCCTAATAAGAAAGTACATAAAAGCAGGAACACTACTATACCTACAACATGTTTGACTGGGCAGTATGACAACTTTGAAGGCATTTTTCTCTGTTTCAATGTTCGTGTAGTTACTGCACTTTGCCTCTGTAGGGCAATAATGCCTCTGTAGGGCAATAATGTCCGGTGGTTTTGTTCAGTTAATAAGAAGAGACCTGAGTACACCTCTGATATGCCTGTGTCCGACCGCTAGCACAAAAGGGGAGAAGGCGATGAACGCGGTGTTGGCGAAGCGAGCAATGACCAGCATATACTCCGTGGATGGACCACGGTTGTAGTTAAAGTAGTTGATAGAGATCATACTGGTACCCCAGGAGGTGATGAATAGCATGTTTAAGGCCAGGATCACCTAAGAGAGAATGAATGAGACAGAGAGAGAGGGAGGGAGAGAGAGAGAGAGATAGGGAGAGAGAGAGACACAGACAGAGAAAGGGAGATATGAATATGTTATGCAGATTATGTTATGCAGAAATGTTTGCCAATCTTCTCCATGTTTAATGATGACAATAAAGATTTGTCAGAAACAATGGCACTTATGTTAGATAAGATACCTTGGTATATGACCTCTGATTCAACAAACCATGTTTTCCAAATATGTTGATTCCTTGCGTATGTGAATACTCTCATTCTCACCTTATATATATATTTAGTATATATCGCTTCTCTGCCTTTTGGCTAAGATCAAGTGTAGTATGTGTTCCTCTCAGTTTAATATCTGATACATCCCCTACCCCGGGACCATATATCAAATTGATTTTTGAAACAGGAAGTCGGAACAGGAAGTCGGAAGAGGGGCTTGCTCCGTCCACTCCACGCATCAACCTGTTATTGCAGTGCCTGTGGGAACAGTGCACTTTTTTAGCAGTGGTGGCCTAGCGGTTAAGGTATCGCCCCCGTGACCACAGGATTGCAGGTTTGAATCCCGGGTCACCAGTAGTGCCACTGAGGTGCCCTAAGCATGGCACTGCTCCCTGTGCGCCGTTGTCATGGCTGCCCCCTGCTCACATGTGTGTGATAGGTAAATGCAGAGGTGAATTTCGCTGTGTGTGCTGTGTGATGACAAAAATGGGACTTTTACTTGTATTTTCTTATTGAAATACATCGACTAAACGTTGAGATGTGTAATCCAGGCACTGAACAGATCCCTAAAAATGTATTGCATATTTATTTTCATTGTATTTCTCACTATACTATTATATTATTCTTATCAAAATAATAATTCTATTTTGCAGCATATTTAAACAGGAATTACCTTGGCAGCACGCCTCTCCACCGGCACCCTCTTCATGATAGCTCCGTTGGAGGACTGTGCGCGCAGGAAGGAGCGTCGGTGGGTATAGAGCATCAGCAGCGAGCCCACATTAGTGGTGGTCATCATGATGATGGGCAGGCTCTCGTGGATCACCATGGAGGTGGTGGCGTAAGCCAGCCCGCTGGACACGCTGGGAAAATCCCACGTGCAGCCCAGTAAGGGCCGTGTGGTGCTGCTCACCAACATCAGGCTCTGACAACACATCAGTCACAGTTGATCACATTATTGTAGCCTTCAAAATTAAGAACATCGTTAGGCTACATTTCATGATTCACAGAATCAAGTGATTTGAAATATGTGGAATTGGACTGTAGCTTCTGAATCCAGGTTGTCCATCACTAATGTAGACAAAGCTGGGAAGCCCTTTTATAGCGGTTAACTCCTAGCGTGGTAAAGCAGCCCCTTGTACATCTTTTCATTTTGTACAGATGGTCTGGCAGTACTGCCATTGACATTGCTGTCTTAGGCAGAATTTTGCCTAGCCAATCAGCCAACAGAGGGAGTGTTCGTGAGTGTCAACCTTTTGTGCTGCATTTGAATTGTAGTGCATAGGCAGGATAACTGCATATGTAACAACGAGATATTAGCGATTGGGTAAAGGCAGAGCCACTTGTTTTAAACTTCAGCAGACTCCACACCTCCAGGAAGAAAACATTTCTCAGTACAGCGCTGCCAGACCCTCTGTACCAAATGAAATGAAGTACAAGGGGCTGGTGTACCAGGCTAGTTAACTCTTTACCTCTGTTGAGTTCCTATCGCCCCTGGTGGAGAAAATGAACGCAGGGATGGAGTACAGCAAGTTGACAGACCAGATAAGGCCGAAGGTGACATATACAAGTTGGGAAGGCCCTCTCTTGACAGAGATGGGGGCGAGCCGTCGCAGGGTCCGGAAGTGGAAGGCACTGAGAAAGAGGGTGGACCACACGTTGACCGAGCGCAGCCACACCCACAATCCCATGAGAAACATGCACCATCCTCTGGATGTGTACATCTGGAATTACAACGAAAGGATGAGGACAAGTGGTGAAGTGGCACCCTTTCCATGCTCAATACAATTCTATTTGTGTGCCTGTTTGCTTAAAATAAACTAAAACCTCAGCTTAATCATGACAGTGAATGCTTGCATGATGTTTTTACAGGGGCGACAAAATCGACATAGGGAAACTAAGGTCCAGAGTAGGGGGACAAATGGGTACACATTCAATGATTTATGAATTTCATAGTACATAGCTATTACTATTATTATGACTACTACTACTAAGTTGCAAAGAAATCTATGGCAACACAATGGCAACTTAATTTTTTAACAGAACCACACATCACATCACAAACGTCACTGCTGTGCCTCTATGGTATCTCTTTAATGACTACAACAAACCTTCTGTTAAACTGGGCAATTGTAGACCAACCCATTTTAGTCAGTGTGCTGTGCATAATGACCAATATTTTTGGTATTTGTGTGATTTATGAGATTTGCAACAAGTTTAAATGACAGAATACAGGGAAACATTTAGGTGATAGAGTTGTATTACATTACATTACTTTTTTCTCTCTCCTGCACTCAGATAGATAGACATAAAAGTGTACTTGTGAGAAACTACAGGAAACTCCAGGTAACAATCATATGTAATTTTACATTCACAGATGTTCTCCTACATACCTCAACTCCCAGGTCCCACATGATGAGCAAGGTGTTTCTTGTGACAGACACCATGAGGTTGGAGAAGGCCAAGTTGACCAGGATCATGTCAGAGCTGCGGCGACTGGTGTGGTCCCTCACTAGACCTGTTCCGATGATGCCAACTATGGCCGCATTGCCCAGGATCCCGAACATGACCAGGATAATGTAGAACCCCATCTGGATGGATGACACGCGTAGCCGAAGCCCCATGCCCACGCGCTCCGTGGTCCACTGTGTCCCCTCCATGGCACGGCCCCAAAAAGAAGCAGATTCTGTCTCAGGCTCTGTCATCAGGCTCTATGCAGCAGCAGCAAAGCCCTTTTTGACCAAGGTGAAACATGGTCATCCATGGAGTGCCATTGTCCGATTAGGGTCATCAGAAAATAAAGTTTGTTGATGCTGAACAATTTATTCTTGCTAACACTTATAAACAAAACCACCAAGTCTTGAGAGTCTATACAACCTGAGGGTGGTCTGATCTCAGCTCCTGACACAAGCTAAACTGGTCCAACCCTCCACACACAAGGTTATTTGCAATGATCATGGTTACATCCTGGACATCCTCTTTCCACTGGAGCGCTTTTCCTAGAAGTCCTAGAAGCAGAGTGACTGAAAGCACACTGGGGGCCACTAATGACAAACAAATTCTGGTTTAAGCGTCCTTCTTACTTCATTTATTTTACATCATTTGTACACTTATGTGGTTCGTGTTTGTGAATGTGTGTTTTACATGAATTAAATATAAACATAAAAAAGTATTGCTCCAACTTACTTCATTTAATTCATTTCTATTCTATTCTATTCATTTAAGAGTCTTCATGCATTGGCCCAATTACATTATCATGTAAATCATCAAAAATCTTCATTTTGATGCTTTATGCTCTCATTGTCCATTCAGGCCAAAGTGTTATTCAAATGGTGTATTGCTTGCTTTCCTCAAATTCACCCATCTATTGCACCGAATATTTATTGCTGTCATGCCGCATCCTGTGTCCCTAGGGGTATGTCTAAATGTGGTGTCAGACATCCCCATATAGCAGGGGAGCAAACAATTAAAGGCTGGTCGTGACAAAATATGCAGCACTAGCAGTTACCATCAGCCATTAAAACCATCAAGACGTTTACAAGAGTCAGGGAAGGGACTACCCAATCACTGCTGTCTTACATGTAGAATAGATCATCATCAACATTACCCATATAAAAAAAAAATTGTAAAACAAAAAAAAACAGCAAAGATTTCCAGCTACAGAAAACCTGAGCACAAAATCATGCACACATGTTATGGTGACTGCAAATGTGATTTGGTGGCTGGTTTGACCTGTGGAAGCCTGTACGTGGCAGGCAGGTCATGATGCCTCTGCCTCTGCCTCTGCGCTGACACCCGTGATACACTAAAATCAGACATTTTAAGCTTTCCCTCTCCTTATGCTTCATGTTTGTCGCCGCCCCACCCCCCTGTACCATCACGCAGAGCTGAAGAGGAGGGGCTTATTGGGCTTCATGAGTAGAAAGCAAATGAAGTGTTGACTAACATTAAGTTGATTAAGATTAACATTAACATAAATTGACAAAAAAAGTAAAAAGTTTAAAAATGTGAGGATTGAAATGCGCAGCATTGCTGATAATATACTGTAAACACAGTTGTGTGTCTTTGTGTTTGTATGGATGTGAAAGAGAAGACCATAGTTGGGAAATAAAGACTCAGAATGATAACACCGCAGGCTCATTTGAAATCTGATATATTTAGGCAATTTAGAATACAACAGAAAGAGATCAGAAATAAAGACAAATCTCTGATGATATTCAGACCTGGAGAAAATTTAGATTTTATTGTGATGAAAAGGCCACTTTACTCTGGAACAGTGAGAGTCCACAATGAATTTTGAATTTCAGTGTGTGTGTATGTGTGTGCGTGCGTGCGTGCGTGTGTGCATATGTGTTCAGCGTTGAAAACAGCTCAAGATCTCCACTCAAAGGTTTCCAAAGGACAGTTTTTGGTGGTTTTGAGATGTGAGCTTATCTGCATTTATGGTAACGAATACGCTGACTATATGCAGTGCCACAGCCCTTCAGGCCTTCAGACATGTCCAGCTGTCAGTGAGTGAGCAGGGACTTCAGAACAGCTCGCAGGCGTCCGTGTCCTACTGCGAGGACAATGGGTGACAGCGCAATGAAGGTGATGTTGGCGAAGCGAGCGATGACCAACAGAAACTCCGTAGATGTGCCGCGATTATAGTTGAAGTAGTTGACCGAGATTATACTGGTGCCCCAGGAGGAGATGAAGAGCATGATTAGAGCCAGAATCACCTGAGAGACAGAGACAGAGAGAGAGACAGAGAGACAGAGAGACAGAGACAGACAGACAGAGACAGAAAGACAGACAGAGACAGAGAGAGAGATACAATTTCCACCTTATTTGTGGTACTGTATGCATTTTACCATTGACGTGTCAACAACCGTGATTTTAGGTAGAAATGTGCATACCGGTTTGTTTTAATGATACCATGTACACACGCAATAAGCATGTTTATTCAAATATACATTACACTGTGGTGCACGCCACAGTCTTAAAATAAGTACAGTAATGTAAAATGGGTTGAGAACAGTAGAAGAAATGATACCCTAAAATATCACCTAGCAGCACTGATAGTGACTCACCATCAGCACTGGTAGTGACTCACCTTAGCAGCACTGGTAGTGTGACTCACCTTAGCAGCACTGGTAGTGACTCACCTTAGCAGCACTGGTAGTGTGACTCACTTTGGCAGCACTGGTAGTGTGACTCACCTTAGCAGCACTGGTAGTGTGACTCACCTTAGCAGCACTGGTAGTGTCTCACCTTAGCAGCACTGGTAGTGTGACTCACCTTGGCAGCGCGTCTCTCAGCTGGCACCCTCCTGATGACGGGCACCTCGAGGTTCTTCTGAGAGTGCAGCAGGGAGCGGCTGTGGGCGTAGAGTGTCAGCAGCGAACCCAGGTTGGTGATGCTCATCAACACGATGGGCAGGCTCTCGTGGATCACCATGGACGTGGTGGCGTAGGCCAGCCCATTGTAGACAGTGGGGAAGTTCCACACGCAGCCCAGCAGGGGGCGTGTGGTGCTGCTCACCAACATCAGGGTCTACAGGTGGGCATTTCAATAATAGTAAAAGTTAAATATTTACTTTCATTTCTTTATCCTATCTATAAATTTTGTCTCGGTCAAAAAAGTAATATTCTTTTTCAGGCTATTTACAACAGCTGAGTAAATTACCTTCTGTCTTTGCTGTAATGGTTCTTCTGTTTAGTATGAATTCTGAGAGGCAGATAACACCAGCATCACAAATGTCCAGGTCTCGTAAAGTTGCCAGTATTATGAAGACCAGTAACTACAGTAACGGCCAGTGTCCTGTGCATTAACTGGCCCTTAATCTCCCTGCCTTGTACAATGTGATGTCTGCCTGTTTACTGTGGTGCGGTGACTCACTGACCTCTGTGGAGTTCCTGTCCCCGCTGGTTGAGAAGACAAACGCAGGGATGGAGTAGAGCAGATTGAGGAACCAAATCAGGCCGAAGATGAGGAAGAAGAATTTGGAAGGTCCTCTGGTCACGGACATGGGAGCGATGCGACGGAGAGTCTGGAAGTGGAAGGCACTGAGGAAGAAGGTGGACCACACGTTGACGGACCGCAGCCACACCCAAAGGCCCATGAGAAACTGGCACCATTCCCTAGATGAGTACAGCTGTCCTCAGACAGAACAGCAAAGTCAATAGAATAAACACATTAGAAAGAGATTTGCACCCGTAATGACATAAGCATTCACAATGTATACACCGTAGACATGTAACTGCAAAATAGTGTGCTCATTAAGTGGGATTAAATGACATGACATTCAAGAGACATCTGAAATATGTCACAAAATATCACACTCAGAAAGCAAGTCTCAACTTTTAAGTATTTAAGCTGTTGAACAATAAAGAGGGTGTTGGTCAGGCTTCTCACCTGCAATTATCTATGGTGCCAGGAATGCCTCAGTAGGTCATGACAAAACTTCATCTCAATCTTTAGTTCTTAAGAAAATAATGAAACAAAGGAAACACTTATTTGTTCCAAACAGCTTTCCCTACTGTCACACTCAAACGGAATAGCAGTTAGTTAAGGTGGAACTCTCACTGAAAAGACCTCCCAGATTTAAGATTAATGCGATTCCTGCTCTTGTCAATTTCTCTGATCTTCAATCATGAAGGCAATCAATTCATGAATTTATAGCAAGCCATTATAATACAGCAGTGTCAGCACTGAGAGGAAATGGGGCATTCCTGTACCACTCTCTCTCTAAGACTTCTCTTTGGCTGCCTAGATTAGGGTTGTAGCCAGAAATTTCAGGCCCTATACAAAATGTGCCATGCTATTACTAATAGTATTACTGGCATCAGCAAAGGGCCCGCAAGCCACGGTTGGACCCAATGGCCCTGGCACAGATCACCAAGGTAGATAAGCCGAAAACATAATCTTGTCTTATGTCTTATTATGGGTTGGCCCTGAGAGAAAACACTTTTGACCTTCCTTTTTCCCCATACACCTTCGCCCATTGCACCTACCTCAACTCCCAGGTCAGATATGACCAGCAGGGTGTTTCTGGTGACAGACACCATGAGGTTGGAGAAGGCCATGTTCACCAGGATCATGTCGGAGCTGCGTCCCCCACCTTGGTCCCTCACAATGCCTTCGCCAATCACGCCAATGATTGTCGCATTTCCCAGGATCCCCAGCATGACCAGGAAGATGTAAAACACTGTTTGGACGTCCGACACCCGGATCCGAAGGCCCATACCAACGGGCTGTGTGGTCGTGTGCATTTCATCCACGACCGCCTTACTCCACACAGATGCTTCTGTCTGAGAATCCATTCCATTCACAACTTTACTAATGTGCAACCTCAGTGTAAACAATACATTTAATCTCTTTTCAGGCCCACAGAAACTCCAACTCATTCAGTCTTTTCCTGTGATTGGCTTCTATATACCAACTTCCATGGAAATTATGACTAATGTGTGTAGACTGCTCTTCTGACATGAAGTGGTCCAACCTCTCGTTGGAAAAGGATGTCACCAATCTCCATGGTAACCACGTTGAGGTGCCTCATACCCAAGGTTGCTGTTTGCTTAGCTGTGTTGATGCTGTCCCCAGGTGGCCAACCAGTCTACGGATGGTTAGGGGGTGGTTCCACTGCTGAAGTGTCGAGAGTCATTTCTGTCACATTTCTTGATCTACCATCCAGGAAAGGACCTACCATGTCATTGCCATCTTACTTACATATGCCATGCTGTTCCCAAGCTTATAGCTGTGGTTTACCTCTAAGTTACAGCCACACAATGCTTCAGTTTGAAATCTGGGAGCACAAACTGATTTCAATGACTGCTTTCTGATTCACCATTATCTCTTATTCTGAGGCACTAGAATGTCTAATCAAAACCCTGTTAATATCATACTTTAACCTCTTTAATATAATCTGTATACTTTTTTCTCTCTTCTGTGTCAGTAAAAAAATTAATATCAACATCATTTAAAACTTTTTTCTATTCAGTCGTAAGTCAAAATGATTTGTCTCATTGCAGACTGTGTTACCACTGCTTTTCTGATTATACTCCACAGCATGTACACAGGGTAAACCTAATACAGCATTTAGGCACAGCAGGCACACAGGACAGTATGACCTCCCATTGGTGTCAGACGTGCATAGCTGAGAGTTATCGCCATTCATTAATTCTGTGCACAACCATCTAAACCCTGGGGGTGGTGCAGGAGAGACTACCACACAGGCACCAATCCCTCTTGGTTTAATTAAGTGGGTGTCTTTTTTCAGCAGAGATAAAGACTTTTAAATGCTCCAATTCATCACTAAATATCTCATGCTGAAGAAGAATGCAGTGGAATACTAAACACATATGCCCAACCGCACTAAAAAGTGCCATGACAACATTAAAACATGATTCCTTTTATTACAAAATGCATATAAGCACTACAAGGTTTTTAATCTAAAGTTTAAAAACAATACATCCTGGTTTTGGTCCGTGATATAGCTACATCAAGAACTGGTTCCGCTGATTTGAAGCACTATCTTCTGTGTGAAGAGGGTACTTCCTTTCTTGATCCACTGCGCTCCCCTCTGTCTCTTTCTCTACGGTAATCCTTCTCTTTATCTCTCTGTCGCTCCCTCTCTCTGTCCCTCTCTCTTTCTCTATTCCTCTCCCTACTCCTGTCTTTCTCTCTATCTCTATCCCTTTCCCTCTGCCTCTCCCTCTCTCTGTGAGAGTCTTTCTTGTGGCGCACTGGGGACACAGAGTGACGGGGAGAGGTGACGCTCCGACTGCGCCTGCGAAAGAAGGAAAAAAAAAAGAAAAAAGAAAGGAGGGATTAAGTGACAGGGTGGGAAAATGATTACGAGCATGTTGTGACATAGGAGGGAATTTATATACATGTAAGCACACAGATGGAATGCTATGCTTCTGCTCACCTGCGTTTGGGGGGAGAAATACTTTTGTGCTCTCGTCTCTCTTCACTGCGACTAATTCGCTTCTCTCTAAAATTAAACAAAAAAAAAACTTGTCAGTAGAGAATGCATTGAAAATATGTGCAATATGTCACTAATTTCAAGAAAAGTTTTGAAACAAATGTGTTAAGATTGTTACTAGTCCACATAACATGAGGTCAGTGTCTTGTGTTAGGTCTAGCCACTACACTGCTTGAACAGGCGGAGATAAAGTCACACTAACACAAAAAGAATGCCTTACTCATTTCCATTGAGGAGTTTCCGGCAGGCATTCTTCAGGAGCACATTACACAGAGAGGTGTCCTGAGTGGCCCCACCACCCATAGGGGACACTAGGAAGAGGTGAGTCAGAATTAGAACAGCAAAAATAAACACAACCAGCAGGAGGCAGCACTGGACTCAACATGACAACAAAGGCCAACTAAGTTCACTTTATGGGAGAAAAAGTGTCTTGAAACATTCAGACAGATGTTCACACAAAAAACATGTAGATGTGCACACGTAGAAAGGCTATAAATAGTATAAACTTCAATTATTTTTAAAAGAAAAACATGCCATTGTCACTGAAATATACTGCTTTTGATGTATGAAAGTGTAACTAAAAATATAATCCAAGCACCATAAAAGTGTAACTTCTCATATGAAAACCAAGGTAGGGAAAAAACTAGTGTTTCCAGAGCAGCGGTGGGATGCCCCTTGGCCTCACCGGCTTTGGAGGCAGGAGAGAAGCTGCTGGGGGGCTCTACATTGGGCGTGGCCGCAGCGGAGATCAACATGCTGTGTTTGCCCTTGCTGCCAAGGGTGTCCAGGGCTCGCCGCGTCTCCTCCACCTGCTTCAGGAGAGTGCTCAGTGGAACGCTGGGAAGGGCGTAGAGGTGCAGGATCCTTGTGCAGACATCCCGCAAGTCCTCCTCCGTCGGCCCAAACAAGAGGAACCACGGGGGCTCGACCGGGAGAGGAATCTAATTTACAATGGATACAAAAATAATGGAGAACAAACAAACAAAAAAGCATCAAAGAAAGAAACAACATGCTACTTCTAAAACGGACTACAAAATACTAAGATCAAAAGACTCACAGCAAAACTAGCAAGGCTAGGGTGTGTGTGTGTCTAGGACCACTTGTAAATCATGTGGACCACAAAATCCCTTTGAGAAACTAGGTGGCAGGGCGGGTGGTCATGCTTTTGCACCGCAGGAGAATAGTAAGAGCATTACTAGACCTGTAGGAATCTGGCAGACAGATAGATGCAGGCACAGGCCACAGTCTCTGCACTGAACCTCAGAAACACGTCTGTCCTTAGACTGTCGTTCATGTAGTTCCTGCGGAAGCAGAAAGGGATGACAAGACAGACAGAGAGAGTGGGGGGGGGGGGGATAAAGACAACAGAATGAAAGGTTTGTGATGCTTAATATTATGAAGTATGAACTCGGGTGAACTGAGAAGCAACAAACAGACACTTACCACGCCATCTGAACTAGCTCAGAATTCTTTTCACATTCTAAAACTTGAAGGTACATTACAATGATCTAAAACAGAAACAAAAGCACTGTCTGTTATTCATAGTTTTTACACAATATTTTACAACATTATCAAAATAGTACTTACTTACTTGCATAAAACTGACAATAACCGAAAGCATGCCAAACCACAATGACCACACATCAGTTTGCACCAACAAACCATATGTTCATTGGATCAAACTGCATTTTTCAATCAATTGTCTGGCTTTGATCACAATAATTTCACAAAATCCCTTCATATAGTTCAACACAACTGGAATACTGAACAGTATAGCCAGTGAAGGTGAAATTTGCATACATTTGCATAGTGTGTGCATGGAGGGTGGTTACCATACATGAATGTGTGTGTATGTAGGTCCAGGACCAGGGAGGTTGACCATACATGAATGTGTGTGTATGTAGGACCAGGACTTGCCTTATGTGGGTGTTTGACATGCACACAGAAGCCCAGCTCCTTCAGTAGTCTCCTCTCCGCTTTGATCACCTGACTCTTCATGCTGATGTAACTGCCATCCAAGGGCATAGGGCTACAGCCTCTAGACGACAGTGCATTTAAGAATCATTAACATTCAGACCGAATCAATGCTTTTATCCTGTGTGACTTACTTAGGAGTGAAGACAAGGTGTTCTTGTTCATCAGTTTGTCTGGTCCCTGATTTTTGTACCCTTGATCTAGCTATAGAATCAGGAGGAAACAGGACCAGAGAGGACCGAACACACTCACTCATTCACACACAGACTCCACACTCGACGCACCCCTTTCCATTCATTCACAGGGGCAGAGAAGACAGTAGGGGAAACTGACTCACTCAGACAGACTGCGCACTACACACACCCATTTACACTCATTTGCATTCACTCCAGAATTCACGCACTGCCATCTTCCACTCACCATCCTTACTCGTTTTTGCATTTTACCACCTTCATCAGATTAAGCCTTAAATCCTGTAGACTTTTTCTTTGTAGACGTTTGCTGGTTTAATAAAACACTTTATTTAGCCAGTCATAAAACGTGCCTGAAAGTCTTGAGCACAAATGTGAGGACTGCGTGAACGCATCAAACATAAAGACCAGACCAGTACTGCTGTATTAGGCATTTCAGTAATGTTCATAATTTAAGGCAACCAAGCACAGGTGAAAGCTTGAGGTTACATGTTCAGTAAAATACCTTTTCCCGTACTATAATTCACAATTTCATTCCATTGCTTATTCTATTAAAGAAGTACTACCTGCTATGTTTGGGCACACGGATATTAGCCACATGGCACTACATCCCAACCATTTCAAAGCCAACATACACCATTTTTAAATAAAGATCAGAAAAAGTGAAACAAGACAAGATTTTGTGAGGCACACACATTTCAATTAGAAATGTCCATCCATCAACCAATTTCTCAACTGACTATTCGGATGCTTTGACAGATATGAAGGCTATTTCAAATATCCATTTCACTGCGTTTTGTAATTAATATTCAGGACAGTTACAGTATGTTCAAATTCATCAGCCTCCATCTTCACTCGCCCCTCACTATGACAGCAACAGATCAGCTATTAATAACGGAACACACTGCATGGCTCTTACAAATACAAACACTACACAAAGCATGAGAATTTTGTATTGATCTTGACAATCAACGCTGCCCAGATTACAGGCTGTAGGTGTCATACAAGTCATGCAATCGGTTGTAAACATGAAATACTAATGAACGAGGAGATGGCAGCACTGGCGATCTATGTGTGAATCACACAGATTTGCTGATCTGGACTAGTTCATGTGCTGTAGAACATTTTCTTCTGAATGTGTGTGTGTACATCCATGCTATGGTGAGATGCTTGCTCATGCATACACGCATGTATACAGGAATAAACAGGCATACTTTCTCACTTGCCTCTGTGGGTGTGAGTGTGTGTGTGTGTGTGTGTGTGTGTGTGTGTGTGTGTGTGTGTGTGTGTAATGTGTATCTATGCTGTTGAGCGAAGCTTCCTTGCTCATTCGTGTACAATGGAATAAGCAGGCATACATACTCACTTGCCTCCTCTGCTCCCCTTCAGGAAGTGAAAGACATTCAGCACATCACGCACCCTGCGAGGCTCCTCTTCAATCTTGGAGGCCAGGTGCACGCACGCCATGGCAACGGTCTAGGAGCAACAGGATGAAAGATGGCATGCACGAATTCAGTCTGGCAGCAGCAGCTAATGACTGCAGGGCACATATATGCTACTTGTCCCATTTTGTTAAATGAAGAAAAAAATGGACAGCAATGAAAAATAATAAATTATGACAAGTTGATCTGCAGACACATCTCAAAAAAGACATGTTCACAGCGTATACTGGTGAAATGAGTATTGCTCAATGTGTTCAGAAGACTAGTTCAGCCTAGCGGGAGGTTACAAAACTGATTATTGTCACATTACCTCTGCACAGTGTCGTACAAACGACTTGCAGTAATAAAACCTCTGGAATAGTATCTGCCCAGTGGCCATGGCAACCTGCAAAAGAGCACACCGTCTTAAATGGCCACAGTATTTCAGAGATGGTCCATTTCATCTCGACGTGTTGACTACGAAGACGTTCAGTTGATTTCCTAACAGCGCACGCAGAGTACTGAGGGCACGTGCAAATGAAAAGTTAGTTCCCTAAAGATAACTCATACAGTAACCGCAACGTCTTCTTTTAAAACTATCAAATGCTCTTCCACTGCACAGCAAAACATTTTGAAGGTATTTTGATTAAGATTCGTCATTTCAACCTGTGGAAGTCGGAGCAGTATTCCTGCGGCCTGGATCATTTCGCAGCCCCTAATTCGTAGCTGCTCCTCTGTCTCCAAGGACAGCCCGTGCTCGGTCGACGGAGTCCGACATAACTGCTCAGCTGGTAAAATACAATTTTCCAGAGACAGCATTACTCCGGAATAGTATTTGTCTCCGATTAGCATCCCCTCCCCGGGCAGTCTCAAATCTCCCGCCGCCATTGTGCGCGCCAGGGAGGGCAGCGAGACCAGGACACACCGAGGCTGAGGGGCAGACGCTCGAGCGCAATCACAACACGCTTAGCACACCCTGTAACTTCCTGATGGCCTCTGATTGGTCGGATTCAGATGCCCACAAACTTCAGTACCGACATACAACTTCTTTCATCCAAAGTACACAATGCAATTCAAATGGGTACACACAAAGTCAGGGATTTTGTAGGATTATAGTCAGGTGTATGATGAACAATGATATTAGATTGGTTGTATATGTCAGGAAGCCTTCATCCACAAAAGATCCGTGGTTAGTTCTTCAAGATGTTTGGAACAACCTACCAACCTGCCGAGTTCCTTCAAAAACTGTATGCAAGTATACCTAGAAGAACTGATGCTCTTTTTCATTCACTGCATTTTGTTGATTGATGAAAATAAATGATTCACTTCCATTTTTGAAGGCATAGTTTACAGCATTTTTTTCACACCTGCTTGTAACTTTTGCACAGTAGGCTACTGTATGTATATGAAGGCTGTGTTTATGTAAAGTGGTTTGTGTGACTTTCTTTTGAGAACAAGAGCAACAATTGCAACTTTGAGAGCCTACTGACCAAGTAATTTGGGCCAAAGCTGTCCACATGTGCAAACTTTCAAGAAATGTGCATGTGTACATAAACTGTGCATACTTAAAGTGCCCTATGGGAGTTTATTTTGACAGGGGCAAAAAAGAGCAAAAGTATTGCCTGTGACTGATCAGATAATCTTATACTATCCAGAGGATAGGTAGGTCTATCGACAACTAATAACGAACATGATCTATTGATGTGTTGTAACAGGCCTTCTACATGGCAGATTACGTCAGTGCTACTGAGTCCACCATGTTGGAGATGGCCTAGTTGCTGTGTAAAATGACCTTCTTTCCTCCAAGCTGTCCTCAAGGCAAACTCTGACTCTCACGTGATGAAAGTGAACAGGAATGCAGGAATTATTCGTGGTAGGCCTAGAGGAGTTTGGGTGACAACAGTAGCCCTTGTGTGTGTGCAGGATTTTAAAGGGGAGGTGAGTGTGTAGTGTGACGGGAGGGAGTGCACAGGAAGCCTGCTGAAGGAGTGATGACAGCGCTGGGGTATGGGGGAGGCGAGACGTTGGAACAGGTAAACCACATAGTCCTAGCTTCCTTGCATCTTGATGTATTCTTTGTGCAGTGCAGAAGACAGGTTATACTGTTTTAATATTCATTTAATTTGCAGTTCTTGGCATATAACACACAACATATGCCTTTTTAGACATAACAGATATTCATTTGAAATTGTGTTAATTTCACAGAAAAGTGCATTGGTCATGCCATTTCCCCTTACTTGCACCACACATATTAAGCAAGTTTTTACTTTTCTAAAACAACAATGTTTTAATAGTCACACAAGTGTGATAGCACCAAATGCTTTATCTTTATTTAATACAAATAATATAAATCAGAATCAGTTTTTACACCTTAACAAGGATAAGATACAGGCTACATCTCTTAATTTTTAATACATTAATTAGGCTAACATTCGTTCTTGCACTGTTTGGGGGCAAATGGACTGTTACAAAGAGGTTACTTTGGTAAATTGGATTAAAGACAGGTGTAATGTGCTCAAATGACCACTGAGTGCCACTGTGAATACACAGGCACGCCGTACATACACGTTTGCTACCAGTACATGAATGAGCTGATGGTGAAATGATCGTGGTAGATGTATGCCTTCGTCATATTTTCAAGCTATGCAGCAGACAGGTTTGTAATCCATAACTGAACTGTTGAATATTTGGTGGTTTGGCATTGATCAGGGGCAGACACACATGCATTTGAATGCATAACCGTGTGTTTATAGAGTGTGTTTAAAGGGAGTCCTACGCCTTTGGTTTGAAAAGTGGCCAAAAGTCTCTTCTGCTAGGAGGTTTAGTACTTCCCCCGTCATCTGACATAGGTCTGTCTTTTTGTTACTGTATTTTGTTAGAGTACTGCAGAGTCTTGAACTTGAAACATCTGACATAGGTCTGTCTTTTTGTTACTGTATTTTGTTAGAGTACTGCAGAATCATAAAACTCGAAACAGGGCCGCAGTTCATCAACAATTTCAGTAACTAATTCAGTCCTCCACAGGTTGACCAGTAGCACAGCATGGTCCAGAAGAGAAATACTATTTCATTACTTTTTGATTCTCCTGAAGAAACATTGGTCAAGCAACATCTACTGAAAAGATTTAAAACATCCATATTTCTTTCCACCTCCCTTTAAAAGCATTTGCCTATGACTATGCCCTTCCATCTTTTCAGTCTGATCAGATTGTTTTGTCAGTTGACCTATAGTTACTGTTATTCATGACCTCAGCTGCACAGATTTATTCAAAGTCCAAACACAAGGAAGACATTGATTTTCCCATTTCCAGGGCAGAATCGTAGACAGAGAAGCACCAGTGAAACTTGATGGGGTTTGCAGAGAGCATGCTGCCTTATTTCCCAGCGGAGTGCCTCAGACTGTACTTCTCCGGGTTTTCAATTGAGTGCGAAGAACAGGACATCTGCTGCCAAGTTCCTGCAGGCAAGGGCCAAGGTCAGCCAGACAAGGGCCAAGGTCAGCCAGGCAAGGGCCAAGGTCAGCCAGGCGAGGGCCAAGGTCAGCCAGGCGAGGGCCAAGGTCAGCCAGGCGAGGGACAAGGTCAGCCAGGCGAGGGACAAGGTCAGCTAGGCGAGGGACAAGGTCAGCCAAGAAGCATGAGACTGGAGGGGAAGAGGGACTGGATAAATACATAGCTGAGAATGTTACTGTACAGATTCACTAAAGCCGACCGTACATCTAACATTTCACACAGGCTGAGACGTAGCTTAGGTACTTTAGTGTTTGTACAGATAGCGCACAGTTTACTGCAGACAGATGTTCAAGGTTGATAAGTTTAAATGCAGGAAGACAGGTGCTACGGTAAACAACAAATTAGCAAAGCAGTGTTTGGATTGCCACAGATAACTACATTTAAATGAGTTCACTGAAAGCTTGAAATTGAGTATCAGAGTTTTTTTTCCCGTGAAGAGTTTATTTCAGTTTTTGCTCTGGCTTTTTTCCATTAGCCACTGCAAATTGTTTTCTCTACAAAATGTGAACCTAAGTGTGAATCTAAGAATAGCAATATTTTAACACATGCTCATGAACAATATTATCAGTACAATTAAAACATTCAAACCTTAATGCCTGTGTGTGCAGCAGAGGCCTTCTCCCCGCGCTGTCTCGTAGACGGGCGATACACACACCCGGCTGTTGGGTGCCAGGTTGGTGAGGAAGGTGGACACGGAGCTGGATGGCAGGTACAGGGAGGAAGAGGAGGAAGAGGAGGAGTAGCCAGAGGATGAAGGTCTAGTTCCGTCCCAGCTCACCCAGTAACCCTGCACTCTATCGGCACGACCTCGCCACTCCACCTGCACAGAGTCCCGGCCCATAGGCCTCAGCTGCAGGTCCTCCAGAGGGGACAACACTGACATGGGGAGAGAGTGAGAGAGAGAGGGAGGGACAGAGAGAGAGAGAGACAGACAGACAAAGAGACAGACAGAGAGAGAGAGAGCATAACACAAGAGATTATGTGTGATATTATGATAGTATGAGGGTGAAGGGAGATAAACTGGTGTGGGAAGAAGGTATGTTTAGATAGAGAAAGTGAAAGATGACGAGACCGATAAAGAGAGAGGAGGAAGGGAGATGAGAAAGAAAGGTGACGAGAGAGGTGGAATGAGAAAAAAGAAAGAAAGGTAAAGACAAATCCAAGAGCAAAGTGGCACAAAGAAGGTCAGAAAATGTTAAAGAGAAAAGTAAAAAAAGATGAAAAGTATGGAGCATAAGTATATCAGTAGGTTAGGAGTAGGGATAGGTTGAAGTTGTAGGTGATGAGGTTAAGAGGGAAAAGCACAAGGCAGAGAAGGTGAGATTGGCTTGATGCAGGTTGACATGAAGCAAGAAGGAGGGGGGCGGGGGGGTGACAAGTGATGAGATAAGAATGGACGTGATTTAGTCTGAGTGTAACATAGCTCTCTAATTTGACAAGGTAAACATCTGTGTGCCAGAGAGCACTGTTTGAGCACATCTCCCACCAAAGACTCCTAATACTGCCGCAATTCTCTGCAGAAAACCCACCTTCAATGGTAATAAATCATGCTGTAAGGTCATTAGGTTAGAAGCATCACTAGCTTGGGAAAGAGGTTTAATTCTACTCCTTAAAAGAGGCCCATTCTTGACTGTATAAATTATGCATAACAGTCTCAAGACATGGGGTGGGGTTTTTTCCCTATTAAAAAAAGTCGCCAACCTTTTGGGATCGCTCCTCTGGCAACATGCCTTCTCATTCATCACTCTTAACTGTGCAGGCACTGATGAAATGCTAATCCTTTAGGGTGTGCCACGCCAAGCATGAGATGGAAGCATCCTCTGGGTAAAAACATTGTAGCATTTTCTCCAGACTGAAAGAGACACACTATGTCTTCTTTTAGAAAATGCTAATGAGGAGGACACGGAGGCCATTATAGACTGTCTTTGTCTTGTCTTTTGTGGTTCAGTGCATAAATGGCTGTCAGCTACTGGAAGAGTCCCACGGTTCATTAGATATTGAGAGCACTGGACTGAAAATATCCATTCATTGGGTGTTGGGCTTGGTCAGAGGAGCTTGGCAGTTGTGTAATTGTGCTTGTAAGTGTGTTTGTGTGGAGTTGGGGACTCATCTGAGCCCCACAGAAATATCACCCAAGACACAATAGTCCTTGCTGGGTCTGAGCAGGTGATTCGAGTCCACCTGAAGTCCACCTGACATCTAAACCAGATAACCTGCTGACCTTGAGAACATCCATGACTCACATTTTAATCACTCACATTTAACGGAATATCAAATCAGCCTGCTTAAACAGGAAGGACGTACTTGTTTTTGAACTTGTTAAAAGCAGGAAAATTAATACCGGTAGTCAGTAAATGACAGGTTTGCTACCTAGCTCACCGTTGTGGGTTGATGTCTCTAAGGCAGCTAAACAGTTAACAACAGCAATAACATCTGTATATTCCAGTCTAGCATCTCACTGATAGACTAAATCTTGTGAGCCCACTATTTTGCTGTGAGATATTACCTCTCGGGAAGAAACTGACTGAGTGTGGAACATTTTATGCCTGAGCAGTCAGCACGTTGCTAAGACTGTTTTGGGTGATGTAAAACTGGGATTTTAAAAACTGCTGCAGCAACATGATTGTGTTCGTCAGCATCTCTGCTGCAACCAGATTAATTTTAGCAGAAGTGATGTGAATATATTTTTCCTGAAACCTGGCTAGATACTTCATTTCAACCCTTGTCACATCTCAAAAGCTCAATTTTCATTTTAAAACATATCACAGCACAGGGCCGATTCAGGTACGATTGTTGTTGTGTTCCCACGAGTGAGGTGTCTCAGACAAACCTTAAGATCTTAATGGTTTACAGTTCAAAGTAGAATGATTGAAGGGAAAAGTGGACAATAGTGATGGCAGCAGAGGGGCAGCACAGTATAGTTCTCTAAAAGAATACCTTTCTGAAGTTTTCTTTTAAGTGTAATAATAGGCTCAGTCCATGTGTATGCTGGGAGAAGGAAGCGGAGGTAGACTGGGACAGCTGAGGAGCGCAGCCTTACCCTCCTGAGTGCAGGCTCTGACGGACATGGCCGTCTCCTGCCCTGAGAAGTGCAGAGCGCTGACGGTCACCAGGTACTGTGAGCTGGGCCGGAGCTGGGTCAGCACAGTGGAGTTCTCGTGGCCCTTGAGGACGACCGTTTGGACCTCTCCAACAGGCAGGACCGCGTACTCCACCTGGTACCGTCGGACCCGGCTGGGCTGCAGGGGGCCCCAGCTCACGCGCACACGGTCTGGGCCCGAGTCAGAAATGGAGACCGTGATCGGATTCCTGAACTGAACGTTCGGAATATCTGAAAACGACAGAGAGGCATTAGCTTCAAAGAGGATTCTGTGAATAATACATTTACTTCTTCCGTTTTTGAAAAATGCTGTAAGCACTGTGGTACTTTTTGGATTCATACAGAATTGACAGTATCACTATCCTTAGAATATAATGTGGCATTTAAAAGTCACACCATGTTGTAGAATGCCTTCTCTTACAGAATGTTCAGAAAATGTGAAGGGCTTTTAAGTGGAGCTTTTAGCTAAGCCGATCATGTTTGAATAGTCTTACAAACGATTCTCTGTCTTACCATTTCACTTAACAGTTTCATTGAAATAAACTTTCAAGGTCAAATGTCTGGTGCAGGGAGATGATGAACAAATATACCTAGCGAAGTGAATTGCTTTCTGACTCCGAATTTCCAGCTACTGCACCGTAGTGCAGGCTTAATCCTATTAAGTTGCTGCATCATTTAATTCTTCAATATTAAAATCAATGAATTTTATGCATCCGTAATTCACTACACACAGTTTCCCTGTCTGACAGTTTCATCATCCATCCATCTGCATAGCTCCTCGTCAGCCCTTCCTCTTGCTCTTTCTCTCTCTCTCTTTCCCCCCTTCCTCTCCCTCTCCCTCTCTCTCCCTTTCTCTCTCTCTCTCTCTCTCGCCCCTGCTCTTTCTCCCCTTATCTCTCTCTCAGTTGTAGCTGATGTGTTGTAGCTGATGTGTTGTAGCTTCAGGGAGGCCAGGGAGAGAGTGGAGGTGAGTGAGTGAGCGAGGGAGTTGACTCACCATTCGCTTCTTTCCCTCCTGCTTTAGCGGGCTCTCAGTGCCTGCCTTCGTCCTCTCCCTCCTTCCTCCCTCCATTGCTCTTCTTATCTCTCACACTACCAGTCTCTCTCTCTCTCTTTCACTCCTTCTCCTGGTATTTCTCCTCCCTTCTCTCACTCAGCAGATAATGTGTGTAGCTTCAGAGAGAACTGGGAGAAGGTGGAGATGAGTGAGGGAGCTGATATGCCATTCACTTCTTTTACTCCTTTCCTCTCCCTCCTTCCTTCCTCCATTACTCTCTTTATCTCTCTCTTACTCCAGTCCCCCACCCCTCTCTTTATTAGTGGGCCAGTGTACAGTGCAAAGAAAAGAAATGTGTGTTTATTGAATTTCTTGATGAGCTCAGCTAAGATGGCTATTTGGAAAACTCGTAAACACAAACTACTTGGTGCTGGTTCCTGTGATTCAGTGGAGGTTTTCAAGGGGATGGTGGCTGCTCATGTGAAAATTGAATATGCCTATTATAAGTTAATTGATGATATGGATGGTTTTGTGGCTGTGTGGGGGTGGGGGGAGTGGTGTGCCATGTTGCTGTTGATGGCACGGTGGTTTTAAATGTGTGATGAGGGTGGTGCAAATTTTAAAAATTCATATAGGGATGTGAATGGTGTAGTTGATGTGGTATTGTGAAGTTGTGGAATTATCTGATTATGATTTAATAAAGGAGTGTTAAACCCCTCTCTCTCTCTTTCAATTGTTCAGTCTTTCTCCTTACACCTACTCTTCGTCTCCTTCTTCCACCTGTCTCTCACCGGAGTCTGTGGTGAAGGTGACGCTGAGTGTCTTGAGAGGCTGCTGGTTGGACTCGGGTGTGAGTGAGGCTGTGTACTCGGTGGCTGGCCTCAGGTTGGTCAGCTCCACCATGCTGTAGTCCCCAGGCAGGGTCCGCCGGATGTGTGGAGCCCCGCTGTCGCTCGTGGGCCTGTAGTACAGCTCGTACGTCCCCGTGGCTGCGCTCAGGACAGGCCTCCATTGCAGGACAGCTGTAGTAGCTTTCACGTTGCGCACTTGAAGCCGGTCGGCTCGGATGATCTCTGAAACAAGGAGCAGAGGACATTACGCAAGTGTAAAACAGACTATCATGGAGCTACGTCCATTATACGATATAGGTGAAACGGAGCAGAGGACATTACGCAAGTGTAAAACAAAACATCATAGAGCTACGTCCATTATACGATATAGGTGACTGCTAGGCAATCCCGGTGGAAAATAGCAAAGTTTGCTAAAACCTGGTAAAAAACATCTCTCCATTAGTTTAATGTCATTGTACACTGCCCCTGTCAAAGTCAAAGTCAAAAGTCCAAAACAGCCTGACATTTTCATTACATTTCTAGCACATCAGCAGTGCAGCTTATTTTACGCATTCCAATAAGTGATTTCAGGCCTCAAAAGACAGCTTAACTAGGTTTGTAGGAAAGGCGGCAGACACACAACGCATTAAAAAAAGACCACTCTTCCCAAACCGAAGCCATAACTTTAATGTAAAGCAATGTAATTTATATTCAGTCATTAAGCAAATCTGCAAATGGGATTTTAGCATTAAGGATGCTACCGTGTGGCGGCGTCCACATCATAATCTACGCCTGTAATTCAAAAATAGCTCATTTGAATTCACCGCTCAATCAAGACTGAAAATTGCATTTCAACTGAGCGTACACTATAAGCCTCCATTCTGTTTTTGATTATCCAGATGAGAGTTTGCAAGACACAGAAGAATGTAGTATAAATTGTTTTAAGCTTTGAACCCTTCAACTAGTACAAAGCTATACTGATAGTGATAGTGATAGTGTGTCTCTGTGAGAGAGACAGAGAGAGGGGGCAAGAGAGAGAGATATGACGTGGTACAGAGTGAATGGAGAGAGCTAGAGACAAAATGAAAAGACAATGTGAAAAGAAACAAGCCAAGGTTCATTAAAAGTATTTAACAAGTCAATGCAAAGGAGGGCTGCAGAAATCCCTGTCAAGGGCCTATTATCCTCCTCACTACGCCTCTGAGAAGGCGCTCGCACAGCTGTGCCATTCTGCATCAGCTGGGTATGAAAGGAGTCATTATTTGTCGATTATGAAAATTGTTACATTGAGCTTAAAAGCACATGTGGCTTTAAGTGGGTATTATGCATTATGTTAGAGTGGCTTAGGCCTGGGTGTTTTGAATGGGCACTGCTTTTTGCTCTGACAAGGCTCTTAGTTGAATTCACTTTGAACACACACATATGCACAAACACACAATCGCACACACACACAATCAAACACCCACACATTAAACACACATTGCATATACTCACACACACTCGTGCAAACGCACCCACATGCACAAACACCCCCACACACACTCACAGACACATAAACACACACACTAAGGCTGCTCGATTATGGAAAAAATCTGAATCACAATTATTTTGGCCAAAACTGAAATCACGATTATTCAAACGATTATTTTGTTTTCCTCAGTAACATGCTTCATTTATTGAAAATGTATTCAAAAACATTTCAAAAAAACATTTTTGTACCTTCTGATTTTCCCTAATACCTTTCTTCGTAAACGTTAGTAAGTCTCCTTTGATGTCTAATGTACAAACAGTACAAATGTCTAATGTATACATCTAATGTACAGTACAAACAGTAGAAAATAATTAGGACAAAAACATTGTTGCCCTCGATTTTATTTGTTTTGAGATCGTTTGGCCCTGAAATCGTTATCACGATTAGAATTCGATTAATTGAGCAGCCCTAACACACACACACACACACACAACCTGCACACACTCGCTCGTAATTTGCTTTGAGCTCCAAGTCAGTCATCTCATGAAACTAAATTAGCCGCATGCCCTGTCCTCACCTCCTCATCTCTGAACCTACCTGCCCCATCACTTGGACAGTGTCACATCATCACATCACACGCTAATATATCCCTCATCACTCGAACAGCATCACATCATCACATCGCACGCTAACATATCCCTCATCACTCGGACAGCATCACATCACATTACACGCTAATATATCCCTCATCACTCGGACAGCATCACATCATCACATCACACGCTAATATATCCCCCATCACTCGGACAGCATCACATCATCACATCACACGCTAATATATCCCCCATCACTCGGACAGCATCACATCATCACATCACACGCTAATATATCCCTCATCACTCGGACAGCATCACATCATCACATCACACGCTAATATATCCCTCATCACTCGGACAGCACGCTAATATATCCCCCATCACTCGGACAGCATCACATCATCACATCACACGCTAATATATCCCCCATCACTCGGACAGCATCACATCATCACATCACATGCTAATATGGTGCGTGAGGATTCGAATTCCACAAGTGCGCAAGATAGTGGCGGCTCGCCATCCGTGGACCGCTGGAGGACTGCCATCAATTTGTTGACAGCAACGGACGAGCGTTAACCAGCCACAAAATTATTTAAAATAGACACATTGAAAAAACATATGTATTACGAATGATTGTTATTTATGTATGATTTATTCATATAAAAACCGTTAACACATTCAAAATAAACAAAAATGTATTGAACCTTATACTATGTGTGGTCAGTCTGTGGGATAATATTTACATGTATACATTTATATTCTTTTAAATCATAAATTGAATTGCATTTATATTCATTTTAATGCCTTGTTTGAATTATATAGCCATAATAAGGCTAAAGAAAATATGGTGGGTAACAAGCGGCAAAAGGGCGGCCCTTTATCTGAAACCGCTTTTGAGCCACCGGCGGACCGCCAAAGAACCGATGAGCAAAACGCCAGTTGGGCCACTGGTGGAAGCCGCCGTTGGACCGACAACTCTGCCACTGGTGGGCCGCCAGTGGGCCGCTGACCTATTGCTATCTGGGCCATCACTCGGACAGCACGCTAATATATCCCCCATCACTCAGACAACACGCTAATATATCCCTCATCACTCGGACAGCACACTAATATATCCCCCATCACTCGGACAGCATCACATCATCACATCACACGCTAATATATCCCTCATCACTCGGACAGCATTACATCACACGCTAATATATCCCTCATCACTCGGACATCATCACATCACACGCTAATATATCCCTCATCACTCGGACAGCATCACATCATCACATCACACGCTAATATATCCCTCATCACTCGGACAGCATCACATCATCACATCACACGCTAATATATCCCTCATCACTCGAACAGCACGCTAATATATCACCCACCACGCGGACAGCACGCTAACATATATCCCCCACCACTCGGACAGCATGCTAATATATCCTGCATCAATCAGACAGCACGCTAATATATCCCCAATCACTCGGACAGCATCACATCATCACATCACACGCTAATATATCCCTCATCACTCGGACAGCATTACATCACACGCTAATATATCCCTCATCACTCGGACATCATCACATCACACACTAATATATCCCTCATCACTCGGACAGCATCACATCATCACATCACACGCTAATATATCCCTCATCACTCGGACAGCATCACATCATCACATCACACGCTAATATATCCCTCATCACTCGAACAGCACGCTAATATATCACCCACCACGCGGACAGCACGCTAATATATCCCCCACCACTCGGACAGCATGCTAATATATCCTGCATCAATCAGACAGCACGCTAATATATCCCCCACCACTCGGACAGCACGCTAATATATCCTGCATCACTCGGACAGCGCGTTAATATATCCTGCATCACTCCAACAGCACGCTAATATATCCTGCATCACTCGGACAGCACGCTAATATATCATGCATCACTCGGACAGCATGCTAATATATCCCCCGCCACTCGGACAGCACGCTAATATATCCTGCCCGTCTCTTTCCTTTCATCATATATCCTGCCTCATCATCCTCTCATCACATCGTTTTTTCCTTCTCTTTGTACAATCATGTCTCTATCTCTACTCATTCGGCTTTGACCTCTCCATCTTGGACCCTACATCCCTACTTGTCTGTCTCTTTGTCTCATTTTCTTTCTGTTAATTTCTCTGCCTTCTATTTGTCAGTAAACCTCTTTTTTTATCTTGGGGGGTCTGCACACACATTTCAGCATTTTAGTTTCACCATTTTCATTTCAATTGCTTGACCACGATCCTCTGTAATCGAATCATTGCCCGTCTTTAGTTTCAATAAAATAGACCTTGTGGAGCGGAAACAGTGTGCAGAGACTGTCCTTCCCACTGCCTGATGCTTTTGTCTGGCACCTCTGATCCCTTTTTTGGATGTGCGCACCTTTTCTCCTTTCCACTGTTTTTTTGTGTCTTACCTATGATAGCGTTCCTGAGGTCCTCTGTGATGATGGAGATGTCATCCACGTCTACAAAGTGCAGGTGATCTTCGATGGGCGGAGACACTGTGCGGCGTAGCACCTGGTAGTTGCTGGACCCCGTGGAGACGGCCAGCACGGCCACGCCCCTCCGCCGGAGCTCTGCCATTGGCTCGTCTATCGGGCCCGGCTCCATCCCGTCCGTGAGCCACAGGAGCACCTTGGGCGGGCCGTCGCCTCTGCCGGTCCCCGGGCGGACTCCCAGCATGCTCTGGGCCAGGCGCAGGGCGCTGGCCGTGTTGGTGTCGCCCTGGAGCTGCCGGGTGTGGCGTATGGCCCGGTGCAGCCCGGCCTGGGTGCTGTGGGTGTCCAGGCCGAACTCCACCTGCGGCTCCGTGCCCACCTGCAGCAGCCCGACCCGTACGCGGCCCCGCCCCAGCAGGAAGGGGTGGATCAGGTCGGACAGGAAGTGAACCATGTTGGCGAACTCGTAGGCAGCAACGCTGCTCGAGGCATCCAAGACGATGATGATGTCACCTTCGCAGCAGTCCCCCACTGAGATGAAGAAGGACGAAACAGAGGAGGACGAGCAGGAAGGAAGGAGAGGGAGGGAGGAGGACGAGCAGGAAGGAAGGAGAGAGAGAGAGAGGCAGAGACCACACACGGAGGGACAGGAGAGGACACAGAGGAGGGTGACAGGAAGATGAACAGTCAACGTGGTCATTATGCCAAACAGTGGAAATCCCCCCCAACAGTGTTTGCTTGTTCCCAGATGTAAAGCTATAATGTGGGGCTTTCACTTCACATTAGCATCGACTACATTACCAGGAACGGAAAACCCATGTACCTTACCTGACAAAAGAACGCGTAGAGAAGAAAACATATTTCTCTGTGTAGCTATGGTAAAAGTATAGTTCACTAACATTTTCAACACTTTGTGGAACAGCAAATAATACATGAAAACCTGACCCAAACACTCCACACTCATAGAACAGAACCTCTACATTTCTCTTCTAGAAGTACAAAAACACTGTGTAGAATTAGTGATATGTCTAGAAACATATAAAGAAGTAGAAAAGCACTCAGAGAGCACAGACTCCACCAGGGCAGGTCAGATCACCACCAAAATCTAATCACTTTTAAGTTAGCCCATTTCTGACCTACCCCAAAAATTTCATCAAAATCCATGCATAACCTTTTGAGTTATGTTGCTAACTAACAAACAAACTAACAAACAAACAAACAAACAAAACGCCGATGATTACATAACCTGTTTGTAATAACAAAAATGACTACATGGCAGCTTTAACTTGCACGGTGACAAACAACTCTCGCTCTTGCAAACTACTCAGCAACACATGTATACTGATTACATCCAGAGGCTAGTGGTCTAGGAACCAATTAGACTTGCAATAGGGTCATTCCGTGTCAAATCGAACGATGGCCGACAGTCACCCTCTCCAAAAAATCTGAAAAAAAAAAAAATATATATCACAGCTGTTTGTACATCCAACCTATGTATAAATCTGAAATATTAAGTCTGTATCACTAATAGCTCCAAAACTACAGCCCTTTGAAATTTCAGGTCATTTGGGGAATTCTGGTGAACAAGCCTTTTGCTCAACTTCCGACATTGCTGGCTCTTTTAGTATTTCACACACATTAGTGTAACTATGTGAAAAGAAATGCATTTTCCTGTAGAATTCAAAAATCAAATCAGATCAGATGTACCTTGTGTAATTCTTCCTCTCCAAAGCTGTGAAAATGGCTATAGATTCAATATGTGAAATGACACCACCACTTTTGAGGGCTTCTCGTTCAAAAAGTATGACAGGCAAATGTATCAGATTATTTTTCCCAGTCATATACGGATTATAATGTCATGCCTATGCATTAACCTTTGTTGATATTGTTTTCATATGGTCAGTGTATTTTCTTGAAGTTAGGCTTGATTTTCAAAAAGGCTGTTTTCATCTTGTCATTTTACCATGTGGACAGTTCACAGGATTTTTTAAACATTTTTCCACAATCATCCTGTAGGTGAGGATCATTTGTCCAAAATTTGGATTTGTTGCTGAGCCTCTTTATTGAGATATGATGTTTGAGAAAAAAATGTCCGTAATTCCATGGAGTTGGATTGATCAGCAGTACCTCTTTCCACCACATGTTGTGCTCTTTTAATACAATGGAAGTCAATGATAGGGTAGCATGTCATTTACAGGAAAAGCTGCCAAACAAACTTTGTGTTACAATTAAACCAATTGCACTGTCAAGGTCATTTTTGAGCAGGGTTTTGTTGTACAGCACACAAAAAGCAAGGCAAAACTGAAAAAAATGGCATTATAATACAAACACAAAAGGACCATAAACAGGAATGCTATCAATTTAAAGATCATAAACAGTAACAATATGCTATGCAAACATCAAGAATGTGAAAACTAAGATCTCATATTTTTCAATGTTTAAATTTAAGATGTGCATAATATTTTGTGATCATGAGTGTGAATGTCTGTGTCTTGCATTTCATTACTTTAAAAATATGAGTTTTCACATTCCTGTGAACTGTCCACATGGTGAAATGACAAGATGAAAACAGCCTTTTTGAAAATCAAGCCTAACTTCAAGAAAATACACTGACCATATGAAAACAATATCAACAAAGGTTAATGCATAGGCATGACATTATAATCCGTATATGACTGGGAAAAATAATCTGATAAATTTGTGTGCCATACTTTTTGAACGAGAAGCCCTCAAAAGTGGTGGTGTCATTTCATATATTGAATCTATAGCCATTTTCACAGCTTTGGAGAGGAAGAATTACACAAGGTACATCTGATCTGATTTGATTTTCTACAGGAAAATACATTTCTTTTCACATAGTTACACTAATGTGTGTGGAATACTAAAAGAGCCAGCAATGTCGGAAGTTGACCAAAAGGCTTGTTCTCAGAATTCCCAAAATGACCTGAAAATTCAAAGGGCTGTAGTTTTGGAGCCATTAGTGATACAGACTTAATATTTCAGATTTATACATAGGTTGGATGTACAAACAGCTGTGATTTTTTTCAGATTTTTTGGAGAGGGTGACTGTCGGCCATCGTTCGATTTGACACGGAATGACCCAATAATAAACTCCATTACACACATGCTGCCATCTTTGTTTGCTAATGGCATTAACCACCACAGGTGTTTGTTACTCCAGCAACAGCAAGGACAAATATTTGTTTTGTTTTAGTTATGTTTTTTTTCTTCTAGCTCAACACTGCTTCGTCCTGTTCATATTAAACTAAACAGTATCACAGTCGGCTTAAGCAGAGAGGGAGGGAGAGAAAGAGGGGAGAACTTGAAGAAGGGGTGAGGAACGGAGAGAAAAAGCTAAGCGGGTTAGGCGCGACACACACACCCCGAGTCTGTGTGGTGAGAAACTCACATAGGCTCCTGTGGGGTATTGTGTGAGGCTGAATGCACTTAATGAAGCAGCAACATGATCGTACTCGAGAGTGGAGATGCGGCCACTACGGGCCCAGCCCAGACTCCCATGTTAAGCTGTCCAAAGGCCCAGCCCAGACTCCCATGTTAAGCTGTCCAAAGGTAGACCGCAGAACAATGGTGTGCCTAGCCCACACCTGCCGAGGCATGTTCACACGCGCACACACACGCACACACATACACACACACACACACACACACACACACACCACTGATCCATACGTAATTACAGCCCATTACAAGCTTTGCTCTCGGTACGCTTGTGATAGATGTGTATTACATTACTTCTTCCTTCTACCTTCTTTCTTCATACCCGCGTGCACTGCTTTTACGCCTTCATCAAAATGTGTGTACTACTTGAAAAGGAGACCCTGGGGTCATTACACTTTTATGGAGTTCTAGAGAACAAGAGGGAGGAAAGAAAAGAGCGAAAGACACAGAAAGAGGGAGATAAAGAGAAAGAAGAGACGTATCCTCCGGTGACAAATAGTATAATGGCATTCAAAGCTTAACGAGGTAGAAGAGAATGACATTGTGAGGGATACAAATAGCAGAGAACTCATAACATTGGGAGGATGGCTACAGAAATGAAAAACAGAAATCGAAAGGGAGAGAGGGAGGGAGATAGAGCGAGAGAGGAAGAGGGAGAGAGCGAGAAAGAGAGGGGGAGAGAGAGCGTGAGAGAGAGAAAGAGAGGAAGAGGGAGAGAGCGAGAAAGAGAGGGGGAGAGAGAGAGTCAGAGAGAGAAAGAGAGAGAGAGAGAGGAAGAGAGAGAAAGAGAAAGAAGAGGGGAACGTGGGGACACAAGGCTGATACAAGCAGAGAGAGCGGGA
The DNA here is from genome assembly GCA_027475355.1 of Coilia nasus. Taxonomy (NCBI): domain Eukaryota; kingdom Metazoa; phylum Chordata; class Actinopteri; order Clupeiformes; family Engraulidae; genus Coilia; species Coilia nasus. The sequence goes on along the minus strand of CM050211.1, from coordinate 11,568,427 downwards.
CTGGATTAGTGTTGGCAACTTATATGTGCAGGATCAAGTAGAATGCACCTTCCCTGCATTCCAGGGGAAGGGAAAAAAAGAAAGTTCCTTTTGTTTCGCTGGCAAACCCTGTGACACAGATACTGTATTTGGGAGTGTTGTGAGGACTTTCGTTTGGACCACCACCACAGCCTTTTGACACTTTGTTCAAACAGAGTGTTGCCTTGTACCTGCGCCCTGCATGTTTGCCTTCTGATTAAGCCTTTAGATCCATGTGTATGTATGTGCATCATGGTGCAACGCTCCTATCTGCCTCCCAAATGAACCCTTTTTGAGAAAACACAATGTAACCTTTTGTGGTTACGAAAATGCAGTGTTTTAGAGCCAGTGCGTTTTGGCAAGGGATGAATGATGAATTCTTTTGTTCAAATAAAACTGCATAAAATAAAACTCTTCTATTTCCTGGCCCACTTGTGTTTTTCAGTTTTGATTTCTCTCATTCTAACACACACACACACACACACACACACACATTTATTGTACACATAGAGAACAACACAATACAGCTGATAAGGCTCAGTCTGTAATTGAGTAAGCAGAGTGGCCTCTTTCACAGCTCTAGTTAAGTCTAAAATCTGAAGACACAAAGCCAGTAAGGCCAGGCTCTTTTCTCGCACACATTCCTTAACTTTGCCAAGGGGTGTTAAACTCTTAAACTATAATGTTAAACACTTAAACTATCTGTTAGCTGCACGGTGTGTGTTTGTGTGTGTGCGTGTGTCTGTAATGGTGCTTCAAGACGGAAAGGTTGACACATAACAACGCCCGTGCCTCACAGGGCTACTTACTTTCCAATAGTCCCGCCATCCCTGCATTCTTTTAGAACTATGCCACAACTCCGGCTAGTTAATGATCCTTCGGTGTATGTGTGTAGAAGTTGTACTTTTGGGCAGTTCACATAATAACTATGATGAGACCAGTAAATGATTAGACTGACCCAAAAGAGAGGATATTTTCTCAAAGAATAACCTTTAAAACATTGTAGGCCTTCCACTTCACTCACCTGCGACAGGTAGGTCGTCCTGCGCATTTAAGGACCGCAGAAAAGCTCCGGAGATCAGGAAAGCAAATGCGCACCAGTGCATCTTCACGTGTTCACTGACAGTTTATCTGCTAAGAAAGCGAAGAATCAGAGAATCTACTGCCGTGTTTCTTCGGGACGTCCGATTCATTCTTTGATAAGGATGCCGTGCAGTTCACGCCCCACGGCAGAGGATTCTGCCAACACGGACATAACAGTCTTGAAAAACAAAATTACATTCCGTCACATTCCAACTGCTTTTAAGATAACCGTGGTAAAATTTAACACACACTACAGTATTACTTGCCGAGACCTTGCATCAAGGTTTGCCCTGCAGTTCCGCCACCTGCAGATCCAGACCGATTGAAACGGAAACTTTTCCTCCAAAAGGTAAGCACAAGTTGCGCGAAACGTCCCAGTCTGGCGTGCCTTCATCGAAAAGTCTCAGGCAATTACTGAATGATAAACCCTCCTTCCGTGACAGTAAAATGATACAAACGTCTGCTCTCTCGCCCCGAGCACTCAAGTGCTGATTACCAACTAAGTCGTTTTTTCCTCTTCTTGATTGTGTTCTTGGCCCTTTGCCTCCTCCCTCTCTGAGTCAGCCAGTTAATGCGTCAGTGATATTTGGAAGCCTCTGTAGTTAGTTGTTAGCAAGGAGTCAGCCAGTTAATGCGTCAGCGATATATGGAAGCCTCGGTAGTCAGTTAGTTGTTTGTTAGCAAGGAGTCAGTCAGTTAATAATGCATCAGTGATATTTGGAAACCTCTGTAGTTAGTTGTTAGCAAGGGAGTTTCGCACGGACAGGATAGACCAGGTGTTTTCATAAACGAATACAGAATTTATTTGATCCAAACTCTCCACCCCACCCAGTGTCATTCTCCCTATTCTCCAACTCTAAAAGTGCAAATTCATCGGGACAAAGAAGACTTTGTGGCGTGTTAGGACGTGATAGGGAAATTGACCATGACTCTACAGTGTGTGGATGTTACAAGTGTCAAGTGCGAAGTGGAAAGCTATTCACCAGCTCTTCGCCCTTGTTCTCTGATTACTCGTGATAAAAATAGAAAGTTTCAAGAGAAACACTGTGAAGGTCAGACAGGTGTGTGTGTGTGTGTGTGTGTGTGAGAGAGAGAGAGACAGAGAGAGAGAAAGACAGAGAGAAAGGAAGAGGGGTAAGAGAACGATATCATAACAAATAGCCACATCAGATCCCTGCCCTTGGATAGCAATGAAAATATGGCAGAGATAGGATCACCAGCCATTTTGTAGCAGTAATTGCATCTTTGTCTCCATAGAGCTCTGCTCCATGGACATGCATTTTCCAGTGACACTCCTTGCTGCTGGAAGCAGAGGAGGGAACATGTATAACGTCACTGACCTTGGCTGGCAGCCATCTCAAGATGATCCATACATCCCTATAAATACAAGTCTGTGCAAGATAATGCAAAAGTGTATTTGCATGTATGTGTGTGTGTGTGTGTGTGTGTGTGTGTGTGTGTGTGTGTGTATGTGTGTGTGTGTGTATGTGAGACAGAGAGAGAAAGAGAGAGAGTGTGTGTTTGTGTGTTCAAAAAGGAGCAAACGGATGAGTAATCCTGTACACAGAAAAATAATAAAACAGGATTTATTTAGCATTGACATTTTGAGCTTTTTGGACATCCTGTGTGTGTGTGTGTGTGTGTGTGTGTGGCAGTGGCAAAAATAGAAATTCACATTCTTTATGCTTATGCTCTTGGGTGTGTGTGTGTGTGTTTGTGTAAGTTAGTGTGTGTGTGTGTGTGTGTGTGCGTGCGTGTGTGAGGAGAGGCTGTGCTAGTGGGGAGTGGCCCATGTTATGGTTCAGCTGTGCAGAGATAAGATGGCCAGACTGTAAGCAGTCAGAAAGATGCTGTGATAATGCAGTCGTGATTACCATGCCCACTCACGTGTTCCTTTCCACCAAACACGGAGAAACCCCCCATAGCTGAATGTTTGTTCTGGGAGGTGAGAGTTCCGGAGCACGTGGGCGTGTTTTCATTATCTCGTGTTTTTTTCGGGTCATTAACTGAAAAAATGGAGCAACCAGTTTTTAACCCTCTCTGTGCCTCACCGTCCCATCAGAGGAAGATCAAGATCTGCACACATACAATACGTGCGTGCATCATGGCCTCGCCATCATTCATGCTGTCGGAGGTCGCCGTGTTGTCTTGTTGAGGAATTCATTTATGGCTCTCGAGTGTCCCGTGGCTGATAGCACAGGCTGATAACATACCAGCCCCCTGCTGTTGTGCCTCCCTCTCAGAGGTGCTGCTGAGAGGGAGTGTGTTTGGGGCGGGCGGTCAAGGTCAAAGATGAGGTCAGGTCAGGTCACTGTTTGGAGGAATTGAACTGTGTCTGTGAAGGATTACACACTGTGTGTGTTTGTGTGTGTGTGTGTGTGTGTGTGTGTGTGTGTGTTTGTCTGTGTCTGTGAAGGATCAGACACTGTGTGTGTTTTTGTGTGTGTGTATGTGTGTGTGTTTGGCTGTGTCTGTGAAGGATCACACACTGTGTGTGTTTGTGTGTGTGTGTGTGTGTGTGTGTGTGTGTGTGTGTGTGTGTGTGTGTGTTTGTCTGTGTCTGTGAAGGATCACACACTGTGTGTGTGTGTGTGTGTGTGTGTGTGTTTGTCTGTGTCTGTGAAGGATCAGACACTGTGTGTGTTTTTGTGTGTGTGTATGTGTGTGTGTGTTTGGCTGTGTCTGTGAAGGATCACACACTGTGCTTTAAAGTCTGCAGTGTTTTCCTAATGCCAGAGTTTGTTAAAAATGTTGCATATACACAAACATAAAATTACATTGTTCACATAAGTTTATACAGTATGACCTTCAAAAAGTCTTTCCCCCTTTCACAGTGCAAATACCAAAGTGTTTAAATCACGTGACAGTGTGTATGGCATTACACCATATCAGCCATATAATATACTGCATATACGCATTGAAGATAACACTCTTGCTCAGTGTGCAGTTTCACAGCTGAAGTAATGAACTGAACAGGATACTTTGGTGATGTTTTGGAAGCTTTTGCGATGCACTGCTCTTTCTGGCTGCGTGATACAACAGGCTATTCATCAACCCCGGTGCTAAATAGGTCTGACATTTAAGACACGATATGTTACTGCTCCATCCTATATACTAGGGCTATATTGCATATCAATGTTCTGACTGAGGTCGTTTTTGCTCATTGTGTAACACCCCCACCACACACACATGCACACACGTGCACACACACACAGACGCACAAGCGTGGGCACACACACACACACACACACACACACGCTCACCCAAACACAATCAGACACACACGCACACCTTGTTGATGGTGGAAAGTTCTGGCAAGCTGACGGCCTGCGCAGTGCTGTGGTGTGAGGGACGTGTGGTGAGGGAGGGAGGTGTGCAGTGCTGTGGTGTGAGGGAGGTGTGCAGTGGTGTGGTGTGAGGGAGGTGTGCAGTGTTGTGTTGTGAGGGGGGAGGTGTGCAGTGCTGTGTTGTGAGGGAGGTGTGCAGTGGTGTGTTGTGAGGGGGGAGGTGTGCAGTGCTGTGGTGTGAGGGAGGTGTGCAGTGTTGTGTTGTGAGGGGGGAGGTGTGCAGTGCTGTGTTGTGAGGGGGGAGGTGTGTTGTGAGGGAGGTGTGCAGTGGTGTGTTGTGAGGGGGGAGGTGTGCAGTGCTGTGTCGTGAGGGAGGGAGGGAGGGAGGTGTGCAGTGGTGTGTGGTGAGGGAGGGAGGTGTGTTGTGAGGGAGGTGTGCAGTGGTGTGTTGTGAGGGAGGTGTGCAGTGCTGTGTCGTGAGGGAGGGAGGGAGGGAGGTGTGCAGTGGTGTGTGGTGAGGGAGGTGTGTTGTGAGGGAGGTGTGCAGTGGTGTGTTGTGAGGGGGGAGGTGTGCAGTGGTGTGTGGTGAGGGAGGTGTGTTGTGAGGGAGGTGTGCAGTGGTGTGTTGTGAGGGAGGTGTGCAGTGGTGTGTTGTGAGGGGGGAGGTGTGCAGTGCTGTGTCGTGAGGGAGGGAGGGAGGGAGGTGTGCAGTGGTGTGTTGTGAGGGGGGAGGTGTGGTGTGAGGGAGGTGTGCAGTGCTGTGTCGTGAGGGGGGAGGTGTGGTGTGAGGGAGGTGTGCAGTGGTGTGTTGTGAGGGAGGTGTGCAGTGCTGTGTCGTGAGGGAGGGAGGGAGGGAGGTGTGCAGTGGTGTGTGGTGAGGGAGGGAGGTGTGTTGTGAGGGGGGAGGTGTGCAGTGCTGTGTTGATAGGGAGGGAGGTGTGCAGTGCTGTGTTGTGAGGGAGGGAGGGCTCCGCAGGAACATCACACGTATGCTGGGAGCTCTAAGTGGCGGCTCGGAGCGATGAAGGGCGAATTATCTAAAGGCCACGCAGGGATGAGGGAAGGGACTCAGGAATGACAGAAACTTTCTTCTGCACTGTAGCTGTCATATCCTCATGTCTCCCCTGTGTACGTACCTGTCGGGACCTGTGTACGGACCTGTCGGGACCTGCCGAGTCCCACTCTGCCTCTCCACCCCTCCTCTTCTCTCCTCTCCTCTTATCTTCTCTCCTCTCCTCTCTTATCTCCTGTCCTCTCCTCCCCTCTCCTGTCCTCTCCTCTCCTCCTCTCCTCCTCTCTCCTCTCTTCCTCTCCTCTCCTTTTATCTCCTCTTTCCTCTTCTCTCCTCTCCTCTCCTCTCTCCTTTCCTCTCCTCTCCTCTCCACTCCTCTCCACTCCTCTCTCCTCTCCTCTCCTCTCCTCTCCTCTCCTCTCCTCTCCTCTCCTCTCCTCTCCTCCCCTCCTCTCCACTCCTCTCCTTTTCTCTCCTCTTATCTCCTCTCTTCTCCTCTCCTCTTATCTCCTCTCCTCTCCTCTTCACTCCTCTCCTCTCCTCTCCTCTTATCTTCTCTCCTCTCCTCTCCTCTCCACTCCTCTCCTCTCCTCCCCTCCTCTCCTCTCCACTCCTCTCCTTTTCTCCTCTCCTCCCCTCCTCTCCTCTCCTCTCCTCTCCTCTTATCTCCTCTCCTGTCCTCTCCTCTTATCTCCTCTCCTCTTTCCTCTCCTCTTCTCTCCTCTCCTCTCCTCTTCACTCCTCTCCTCTCCTCTTATCTTCTCTCCTCTCCTCTCCTCTCCTATCTCCTGTCCTCTCCTCCCCTCTCCTGTCCTCTCCCCTCCTCCTCTCCTCTCCTCTTATCTTCTCTCCTCTCCTCCTCTCCTCTCCTCTTATCTCCTCTTTCCTCTTCTCTCCTCTCCTCTCTCCTCTCCACTCCTCTCCCCTTCTCCTCTCCCCTCCTCTCCTCTCCACTCCTCTCCTTTTCTCCTTTCCTCCTCTCCTCTCCTCTCCCCTCCTCTCCTCTCCTCTTCTACTCCCCTCCTCTCCTCTCCTCTCCTCTCCCCCCCTCCCCTCCATGCAGTTCTTCCTGAATGACTCATGTCAGTTAAAGGAGGATGGGAAATCCCCTGTGCAGGCAGGTTCTATACATTGATGTGGATCGGTTGTGGTGGTTCAACGCTTGTTTGCACAACAAATTGACAGTGTGTTGATTACACGTGTGGTTTTTAAAATATAGCATGTTTGTGGTGCTGAGGTATGGTGGTTAGCTTGCTTAAAAACCACAGAGTTATTTCATATGTGTTTACTGATCTGCAGGTACAACACTGTGAGAATGCATTGCTGGAGAGAGAGAGCGAAAGAGAGATAGAGATCTGCTGTCTTAGCTACATGAACGAGGAACTGTAAATGGGGGCACAGCCCTAGCTGATTTCACCCTGTTGGGTATGGCAAAGTGTGTATGGGGGAACAGCCCTGTGTATGTGTGTATGGTAAAGAGTGGTGCAGAGGACACATTCAGCTGCAGTTGTGCATAGATTTTCTTCTCCCTCGCTGTGCTCCGTCCATCGCATCAGCAGCGACTCTGACTATTCAGGAGCAGTGAGGTGCGGAACATATGACTATTCAGGAGCAGTGAGGTGCGGAACATATGACTACTCAGGAGCAGTAAGGTGCGGAACGTCTGAGCTCGTCCTAAAAGCGCTGCTGCAACAATTGTGTCTATGGCAAGCCATCTTAACATTTAAAAGCTAAACTGGATATGTATTGCAGATATCTGTAATTCAGTTTTGCCTAGTCAAAAAGAACATTTCAGATATCCGCAACTACATTCTTCCTATCCGTAATTGTCATTTCAGATATCCACAAGGAAATTCTTCCTAGGGCAAATGACGTCACTTTTGTCATTCATTTGTATGGGGTTCATCATTACGGATATCTACAATTCAGTTCCAGATATCCACTACGTGAATTACGGATATACACAACTGAATTATAGATATCTGTAATTCCAATTTGAGATATCTACAATTTGATTTTGACTAGTCATAACTCCAGTTCAAGATATCTTTAATTCACCTCAATTCAAGATATCTATATGTTCCTTTTCGGATGTCTTAAATTCAGTTTTGACTAGGCGAAATGCAGTTGTAGATATCTGTAACTGGAATTATGACTAGTCAAAATGACATTGTAGATATCTCAAACTGGAGTTAGGTTATAGATATAGATCAAGTTATAGATATCTTCAAATGAATTTTGATTAGAGATATCTGAAATTGGAGATATCTGTAACGTTCATTTTGCCTAGCCAAAATGTAATTACAGATATCTTGAATTAGAGTTTTGACTAGGCGAAATGACGTTGCAGATATCTGTATGCAAATTAACCCCCATACCCAGTTTAGGCGGGAGCAGAGCGCATTCATCCACCTTTTAACTGTTGAATGATTATGGTACCTAAGGAACGTTTCGGAGTGGCCAGAGGGAGAAGTTGTGTTTAACTGACTTTTTAACGCTGCTGCCCATGCAAGACAGGAGCTGCCAGAGAGAAATGATAGCACATTGCAGGACTTCCTCTTTGATTTTGGCGGGGATGGACATTACATAGAGCAACGTCATGCACAGTAATTTGCACTAGTCATAATGACGTTTGAGATATCTTTAACTTTCATTCTGCCTAGTCAAAACTGAATTACAGATATCCGCAATTGTCATTTAAGACGTGTGACGAGTTGAATGTTGTTTTCAATTACGTAATTGCCGATATCTGTAATTCAGTTTTGCCTAGTCAAAACTGATTTACAGATATCTCTGTCTGTCGTTTCGACTAGTGACAATTACGTTACAGATATCTTGAATGACAATTTCGACTATCCAAAATGTAATTATGACTAGTCAGAAAGATGTTGATATCTACAATGTTAATTTCGGATAGTCAAACTTAGCTTTTAAATGTTAAAATGGCTTGCCATATTATGTCATGTCACAACTAGGGCTTGCCGTTTGTGGGTCCTGGTGTTGTGCACTAGGGCTTGGCATTTGTGGGTATGGTGTTCAGCACTAGGGCTTGGCGTTTGTGGGTTCTGGCGCTCAGCGATGCAGTCAGAGCGCGGGCTTGGCGTTTGTGGGTATGGTGTTCAGCACTAGGGCTTGGCGTTTGTGGGTATGGTGTTCAGCACTAGGGCTTGGCGTTTGTGGGTTCTGGCGTTCAGCGATACAGAGCGCGGGCTTGGCGTTTGTGGGTTCTGGCGCTCAGCGATACAGAGCGCCGGTTTGTGTGGCTGCCACAGCCCAGCGCCGTGCTGGAAGCCCACTGACTGAGCGAATGGAAGCAAACGGCGACTGGTAGTACAAAGCGTTCATTGATACGGACAGAGCCGCAAATTCAACAAAGTCTAAATGTCAAATGTCTGATGTTGTTCGATTTGCTTGTCGCTCTCTTGGGCTGAATGGCCGCTCAGAGCCAGGGAGACAAAGGAGCCATGTCAGAATCTGGTCGGAGTTAACCTCCGATTGGGTCGGAAAACTCTGATTGGAACCACAGATGATCTTACTGTAACACGGGTCAGTGCGTCCCACCCTGGCATTTTCTAGATGATAGGCATTGTACTCATCCTCTCCAGTGGTGCCAGTTCAATGGCATCTCTGTGAACTTAGTGGATGATCTCTTATTGCCTAGTCAGAAGCATCCAGTCCAACCATGTAGCAACCACAGGGCTGTGCTGATCAGATGTGGGATGTATTTATAGGGGCAATGAAGCCTTCATACTGCACATTAAAACCAGCTTCACAGCAAATGCTGTGGAACTTTCTGGAAATAATTTTGATGTTGTGATGGCTGGCGAGCGTGTTGGATGGGAGCTGCGGCGGAGAGGGGAGGTGTCAGGGTGTTTTCCGTGAAAAGGGCAGAGTGCTGTGGAGATGGAGAGAAATGGAAAGAGCAGAGTGCTGTGGAGATGGAGAGAAATGGAAAGAGGAAACACAGGGAAAAGGCCGAGGCTGATGCACTGTGACACAGCCTGGAAACATGCGCAGCCACGCCATGTGGAAACTGGGAACACCAAAGCAAGAGAGACGCGGGACACAAGAGGAGAGCAGCAGGAGGAGAGGAAGAGGAGAGCAGGAGGAGAGGAGAGGAGAGCAGGAAGAGGAGGAGAGGAGAGCAGGAGGAGAGCAGGAGAAGGAGGAGAGCAGGAAGAGGAGAGCAGGAGGAGGAGGAGAAGGAGAGCAGGAAGAAGAGGTGGAGAGGGGGAGGAGGAGGTGGAGAGCATATGCCCACATCTCACATATGCCCACATCTCACATATGCCCACATCACACATATGCCCACATCACACATATGCTCACATCTCACATATGCCCACATCACACATATGCCCACATCACACATATGCCCACATCTCACATATGCCCACATCACACATATGATCGCATCTCACATATGCCCACATCTCACATATGCCCACATCACACATATGATCGCATCTCACATATGCCCACATCTCACATATGCCCACATCTCACATATGCCCACATCACACATATGATCGCATCACACATATGCTCACATCTCACATATGATCGCATCTCACATATGATCGCATCTCACATATGCCCACATCACACATATGCCCACATCACACATATGCCCACATCTCACATATGCTCACACCTCACATATGCCCACACCTCACATATGCCCACATCTCACATATGCTTACATCACACATATGATCGCATCTCACATATGCCCACATCTCACATATGCCCACATCACACATATGCCCACATCTCACATATGCCCACATCACACATATGCCCACACCTCACATATGCCCACATCTCACATATGCCCACATCACACATATGCCCACACCTCACATATGCCCACATCTCACATATGCCCACATCTCACATATGCCCACATTTGAAGTGTTCTTGCTTCTTTCGCTAATTAGCATTGGTACTGTAATCAAAAGTGTGATGATGCCAGCTAAAATCTGTGAAAGTGGAAAGGAAGTGATAATCGATTTAGCTGAGGTTTTTAGATGTTGAAAGCAACTGATGGATCACCATGGAGTTGTGTGTGTGTGTGTGTGTGTGTGTGAGTGTGAGTGTGAGTGTGTGTGTGTGTGTGTGTGTGTGTGTGTGTGTGTGTGTGTGTGTGTGTGTGTGTGTGTGCGTGCATGTCTGCGTGTGTGAGTGACTCATCTTTTCACACTGGGTGCAGTAGATTTAGCCTGACAGCAGCAGCATCATCAGCAGCAGCTCGGGCAGCAGCAAAAGGAGAAGATGAAGAGCGAGGAAGAGGAGGGACACTAATCCTGTCCACACTGACGGCTAACAGCATGCTGTGCCATGCACCACCCTCATCTGGACACAGAGCAGGTCCACACTGACGAGACGAAAAGGATAAGATGAAGAGCGAGGAAGAGGAGGGACACTAATCCTGTCCACACTGACGGCTAACAGCATGCTGTGCCATGCACCACCCTCATCTGGACATAAAGCAGGACCAGTGAGCTACTGCCCCCTCTGGCCTGCGTGTCCCTCTCATGATCTACGACCTGGCAGAAGGTGCCAAAATAATCCACTCGTATATCACTCGCCTCCTGTGGGCACAGAGGGACAAGGGGACGAGGGTGGAGGGGAATGGTGACAAGAGGATATCACTGGAGCATTTAAACAGTCCCTTTGGCCCCAAACAAACAAACAAATAAACAAACAAGGAAGGAAGAAAGCAGAAAAAAATGTCAGCGCCAGGGATGGGTGGCGCAAATGTCCTTTGGCCATGTACTCGTTAGGAGGACCTAGGAGTGCCGTGGGGGGAGAAGAATGCAGAGGCTTCGTGCCAAATATGAATGTACTACACACACAAGCACACACACACTCGCTCTCCCTCCACTGACACACACACACACACACACTCACTCTTCTTTCACTGACAAACACATACACACATACACTCTCTGTCTGTCTCTGTCTCTCTCTCTCTCCCTCTCTCTCACTCTCTCTCTCACTCTCTCTCTCACTCTCTCTCTCACTCTCTCTCTCTCTCTCTCTCTCCACTACGCTCTTTGTTCTCTCGTGTGTGCTGCTAACCAGTATGGTATGAAGTAATTATGGAAGATGGAATTTGGCTCTTTTGTTGTACACATGCTTACATTGGGGGTGGGTGGGAGGCACAATGCCATAGGTCACTGTGACATTTAGTCAGACGCTCCTGGCTTGGTGAAGTGTCCCTGTTGGAGACTGTGTTTGTGGATCAGCTGAGGAGACACTACCAGAACCACTCATCTATGCTAAGAATGCCTACCTAAACCTCCTCGTTTGTACAGTCTCCTTTACTGGTTAGCATGTGAAATGTTTATGCCATCATGCAGGAATCTCATGAGATATTGGGGTGTGTCCTATTTCTTCTTTTCAAATTCTGTTCGTCTCTTTGTCCATTATTTATTTGTTGAGCATTTTGCTGAACCAGCCATTTATCTATGCCTTGTTATTAGACTCTGCCTGTGTTATGACAAATGCTTTCTAGTACAACCAATGAGGAAGACTTCTTTCCTGTGACCAATGGCCGGTGAATCTGCCGTGTACTTGGACAGTTAGTGAAGGCAAAGTAACTGTTGCAGCCCGGGAGCCATCATTGGGACACACACACACACACACACACACACACATCCCAATCACATGGCCTTTCATCCGTAAAAAATGACTTAAAGTGAGCGGGGCCCTGGGGGATTCCTGAGTGGGTGGCGAAGGTAGTAATTAATTGAGCTCAAAGCCGCACACATCAAACGGCCGCCGCAGTCGAGCGGAGCAGCGGCGCTCTGCTAACACCGGCTCTGACAGCACCATCAGCGGACGCCATCTTTGTACTTTTCCGTTGTCTCCATGCAACCAGTGCCTTCATCTGCGTCCTTTTGAAAACATTCTTTCCGATTCATCAAAACAGTTATGCTCACAGGTCAGAAGGGGTTTTTCCTCTCTCTTTCTGAGAATTTGGAACAAGATAAATAGATTTCTGTGGCAGGAACAAACCTGGGGTCTGTGGTATATAGAGAAATGTAACTCGGACTGTATCACATTGTTCTGATGTGCAGGGTTGGTTGTAATATTTGGTGCCTCATGAGGAATTAACACAACCGAGAAAGACCTACTGGGAGATTCAGCTAAAAAAAGCTTGTTAAAATTCATTGGCTATTTTTTTTTTTTGCTCTTGTATTTTTCTTGTCAGTGTTTAATTTAATGTAGCAATCGTTGCCTTCCTTGTAGGGCAATAAATTCAGTTGAGGAACTGCCTTGGGACCAGTGCATGCAGTTCACATCTGTAGCATCCTTACAAAAATCCCCCCCAGCAGTGTCTAAGTCAGCCATCTGTAACATGGAAAGAGGTCTAGCTGTGCGACTGGAACATTTAGTTGAGTTGTCCCTTCCATTCTGTTAAACATGCTACCACACACAAAGCCGGCGAGACCTCTGTATTTGACCCCCGACTTGCTGTCTTCCTGTCTCCTGTGTGCGGCTCTGCGGCTCTTCCTGCGAACCCTAAGGTAGTAGGTGAGTGCTCCTGCAGTCTGAATGACAGAAAAGGAGAGCAAAGAAGATGAGCAGAGGGCATTGCTATGCAAAGGCACTGACACTTGGCAGGGCTGAGGCAGAAGCTGTGTGTGGCAGTTTGTTTTTCTTTGGTCATGGATCTGTCTGGGCTAGTTCTTTCACTCTTTTTTTCTCTCTCTCTCTCTCTCTTCCTTTGTTTCTTCCTCTCTCTTTTTCTTTTCCTTCCTCTGTCTCTCTCTCTCTCTCTGCCCCCCACTCGCTCTCACTCATTCATCATGTGAGTATGTGTGCATTAAAGTGTCATTTGCGTGTGCTTGTGTGTCTGTATATTTGTCTATCCCTGCAGGAGGACGTGGTACCCTGCCGGCAACTGAAGCTCTGAATGGCCTGGAACTCCTTCCCCCTTAACCAGTGAGAGTGCAGGCAGGGCATATGATCTCATCCCATAAAACACTACACCCGTCCCTTCACAGGTTGACAGCTACCCCCCGAGAACGTGGAACAAAACAATATTCATATTGTCTCACCTGCGTGATAAAATGCCGAGGGTCTGTGTTATCGCATCGACATGATTTCATCACCTCTTTGGGTTCGAGCTATTCTGGAATGTTCTCAGCTCTCTGCCATATTCATACCCCTTTGAAAAGATAAACAGCCTAATCTGATATCACTTTAATTGCATCTGGGCTTGGAATAAGCAGTCGTTGGGTTTCTAAGGTGAATCAGCAGAATCGTTTTTTATTTTTAAGAGGAATGGGTATAACTACAGGCTGTGGAAGGTTGCATTCTTGCACTAAACTACCTTAGATACTTAGATTTGTGGGGACTTTGTTACTGCATTATACAGTTGCTTCTTTTTTAAAAGACATTATCTAGTAATTTTAATCAGAGTGCGAGCCTTTCTGAACCTTCATTACATTACATTCATTACATTACATTACATTTAGCTGATGCTCTTATCCAATGAGACTCACAGGTATAGGGTACAGTCCCTGGAGCAGTGTGGGTTTAGATGCTTTACTCAAAGGCATTTCAGCCATGGATGAGGGTGCAGGAGAATACTAGTTATTTACTCCCCCACCCACATTCTTTCTACCGGTACGGGATTAGACCTGCGACCCTCCAACACCAAGACCAACCTCCTAACTATTAGGCCACAGCTGTCCCCATGATATCATTGGTTTTTACATACCTGAACTAAAAACTATACACATGGACTTCCATGTCACAATCAAAACCATGGCAACATAGAACAGACCAATATCGATGAAATCAAACATCGGAATTACGTCAACAATGGAAACGATTGCTTCAGATTAAATTGGTCTCCCCAACAAACATGATGACAGATGTTGCGACTCAGCATCCCAACTGCTTCCGATGTACCTCTGACTACCTGCGACTGGCCCTGATGTTCCATTGTATCAGAATCATGGTTAGAAATCGGGAGGTCTGTGTCTACCTTTAATGTACATTATGCATGAGATTTAATTCGCTTCGTTGGCTGTTTGCTCATTTATAGTTGATACATGGCTATACAGTTGTCCTGGTCACACAGAGTAAAATAATCCTAACGACTGTCCTAAATTTGCAGCCCCTCTATAACTTTATTGCTTTTACATTAAGCAATAATGTACGCTTGCGCTTGCAGGAGGACCTCACAAACCATAACCACCAATGTTATTGCTACTGGTGGGCACAATCATTTGGGCACAATCATTTCATATATAAAAATATAGGGCCAAAACAAACTGCAAGCAATGCGCATAAGCAGTTGCTACAAATGCCATGTATAAGAGTCTTTGTTGTGCATGCAGTGTTGGGTAACTAGTGGCTGTCTTGGTCATCATAAAAGAGGACTGCACGCATGAGCTGTGTGTGTGGAGGTCTGAGTATAGAGCATCAAAGTTATTTTATGAACATGACAGTATTGATAACTCCCCAAGTCAGGATATCAGAGATTGATAACGATATTGGATGCACCAACCCATATGGAGAACATATAGATGATACAGATGAATCCCAGTGTGTGCCACCTGTGTGCCTGACCAAATACTGTGTGCCTGTGTGCCTGACCACCTGTGTGCCTTAACCCCAAATAGCTTCAGGGGCACTGTCCTGATAATGAGTGTACCGTAATTCTCAGTAAGAATGTCAGCTACATGACATGTAATGTAATATAATTTATATGAAACATCTGTCTAAACTTTTGTTGTATTTTTAAAAATATAATTCATTAAACCATTCAGGAGGCTGTAAAAAGTACTAATAGTGAGTAAAAAAAAAAATCTTTTTTTTTTCATGTGGGAAGGTATTTTTCTTCTGGGCCAAGTATCTATAAATATTTTATACATTATACATTTCCCCCTCAAAACACTGCCACATGCTCCTGTTTGTATATAGTGCATCTGTGTGTTTTCCAATGTTTTCAAGACCAGGAGCTGACTGAAAATGCAGCTGCTCTGAGCAGAGGCGTTCACCAAACAGGCAATTACACCCAGTGCCCAGGAACACAATTACACCCAGTGCCCAGAAACACAATTACAGCCAGTGCCCAGGAACACAATTACAGCCAGTGCCCAGAAACACAATTACAGCCAGTGCCCAGAAAAACAACTACACCCAGTGCACAGAAACACAGTTACACCCAGTGCCCAGGAACACAATTACACCCAGTGCCCAGGAACACAATTACACCCAGTGCCCAGAAACAGAGTTACACCCAGTGCCCAGAAACACAGTTACACCCAGTGCCCAGGAACACAATTACACCCAGTGCCCAGGCAACACAATTACACCCAGTGCCCAAGGAACACAATTACACCCAGTGCCCAGGAACACAATTACACCCAGTGCCACATGAATCACCACGGAACACATGAAACTACTGCTGCCTGGTGACAGTGGATGCGGCTGGATACAAACATGGGCATAAGACTCGCTCTCATTAACCACTGCATTATTAAGAGACTACAGAGAGAGAGGGAGGGAGAGACAGAGACAGGGGGAGGGAGAGAGAGACAGAGACAGAGAGCAAGAGACGGGGAGAGAGACAGAGAGAGAGAGCGGAAGAGAGACAGAGAGGGAGAGAGAGATAGAAAGGAATGTGATGAATAGTGTAGGAATAATTTAGTGTAGGAGTGGAGGAATAATTGATTTTATTCAGTACATCAGCACAGTGTGTCATGTGAGATAGAGGAAGGGACAGTGCTGAACAGAGGGACAGACAGCAAAAACAAAAGCACAAGACTGCGACAGGGAAATAAAAGAATGTGAGAGGATGAAAAGAAGAGCTTATTTATAGAGAGGAAAAAGTCAGAGAGAGAGAGGGAGGACGTGAAAGAGAATGAAAGGAATTAAGAAAGTGTGTGTGTATGTGTGTGTCATGTCATGTGCCAGAGATCATGTATGAAACGTAATTTTGTCTTGCATGATAAATACAACGCATTTCTAACTAACCTGTCAATTATCTGGCACCCCTGTGCTGCTATGGTTAGCGGTCTTTTATTTTGGAATGTTGAGACTGGCTGCTAAGCGTCTCTTTTATGTATAGTCAGTAGTCTCGCATAGTCACGATGGAGAAAACAGCCATGAATAAACTTTCTGTGGCGCACTCAGTGTTAAAAAACAAGAGGAAAAGAGAAAATGGAGGATAGAATGAAAAAGAAGTTGTGCGCTTAGATGAAACACTGCAGGCAGGATGCTTCGCTTCTCTGACAGGTTAAGCAGGGTTCCACATAAGGTTACACTGAGTTTGCTAACTAACACTGGCCGAGGTGTTTTTGTAGAGCCTGGTAAACCAGCCCCTCGTACTTCATTTCATTTTGTACAGGGTCTGTACAAAATGAAATGAAGTACGAGGGGCTGGTTTACCAGACTAGTGTTTTTGTAGATATTGTTTCCAATGGTCCTTGTTTAAACGTTTAATGTCCTTTTCTGCATTCGACATCCATGGACAATCTGCTTAGTTCAGGTTAGCCCAGCTAGCAGAACAGGTAAGATTGTGCTGTTGTTCAGTCTGTAGGCCTGTCATCCTAGTTCTAGTTTTCTCAGCGCTGGAGTGCAATTTATATAGATCTAAGAACCTGTAAAAATGCACCAGGATGCACGAAATTGTATCTAATTTATACAAAAAATTCTGGGCAAAAATGTCCTGGAGTTTGGTACTCAAATGTTGGCAGGTATAGTGTGTGTGTGTGTGTGTGTGTGTAGGACAGAGAGAGAAAGAGAGAGAGAAGGAGGGGCAGAGGGAGAGAGAGAAGGTGTGAGGGAGGGGGGAGAAAGGGAGGAAGAGAGAAAGTGAAGGAGAGCGAGAGTGCTAAGACAACAGTCCCAC
>CM050211.1:11541149-11548649 GCA_027475355.1 Coilia nasus | reverse complement strand
CTTACCAGTGTGGAAGCATATTCTAATTTGATAATTGGAATTGTCAAAACGTTATACATCTGTGTTTTATTTCCGACGACATCATTCTCTGTGTTTGAACGCACTTGCAAAAAAAAAAAAAAAACATTAAAATAGCGAGCGTACAGTGACAAAAAAATGAAACTGAAAGTGCACGGTGGGATTTTCTGACAAGGTAGTACAGCTTGGCAGACATGTCTGTCATTTCTTCCTACAGTAGGACATTTCACAGAAGTAGGACAACTCCGCCTAACACCGGTGTTGTTAACAACGCTGAATGGAGACGGCTAACGGATTTCTTAAGTTGGTGGTGTTCCCAACATATTTATTTTTATGGCGCCGTCATGTTGTGTTGTGATGTATGCTACACGACAACGAATGGGTCACGTAGATGAGACAAAGACCATAGACACAGGTTGCCATAGACATAGGTTACCGGGTGCTATTTTTAATACTTATGGCGAGAAAAAATGACTGTAAAAGGTACAACATAGTTGCTGTTTAGCCACAACCCACGCTTATTCCACAAAACACTACAGCACAACAGTGCAGCAACGTTTCCTCTTACCCCGCGCGCACCCACACACACATGCGCGCACACACACACTCAACTCCCTTTCCTTACAGGCACAATACCCATAAGGAATATCAGCAGAACAGAACACAATTAACACAGGTTATCACAATACATTATAATTGATTATGATCTGCTATTGAAACGATTATGAATTGTTCACGTCTGCATCGCAATGCATCGATTATATGATTAATTTCAACACCCCTAATGGTGACACACCTACAGTATGTTTATGTTTCCCGCATGGTGACACACCTACAGTATGTTTATGTTTCCCGCATGGTGACACACCTTCAGTATGTTTGATTCTGTTTGCTTACTGAGTCAGGCCAGTAATGGCAGGAGTGTCACTGGTGCTGCACACCTCATGCAGTGTTGCTATGATACATGTTAATGTTGACCTTGGCACTGGTGCTAGACAAGTAAGAACATACCCGAGGGTAAAGTCAGGCTAATGTGATGTGAAAACAAATGTGAAAGCAAATTCTCATCACGTTTGACTTCTGGCACCCAGAGGCTTTTTTGTGTTACATTACCTCATTAATATAACTGTACTTTATCGGACATGTAACGCCACTGAACAGTTACACTGCAGTTACATTACCTCATGAATATGTACAGTAACTGTACTTTATCGGACATGTAACGCCACTGAACAGTTACACTGCAGTTACATTACCTCATTAATATGTAACTGTACTTTATCGGACATGTAACGCCACTGAACAGTTACACTGCAGTTACATTACCTCATTAATATGTACAGTAACTGTACTTTATCGGACATGTAACACAACTGAACAGTTACACTGCAGTTACATTACCTCATTAATATGTAACTGTACTTTATCGGACATGTAACGCCACTAAACACATAACGGGGAATATGTGCTACTGTTCCATTAGCATACCGTGAAACATTCAGCTACAGAAATAGCACTCCATACAATATTCAATATGAAATATGCTAATGGTGCCCTTGTCAGAGAGCTGTAGGCCTATTTCGGTAGCTGAATCAGTGGCTCTTCTTCTCATCATGTATCCTAATGGCCTGATGTAGCAGGGAGGACAAATGCACTTGCCAGTGTTTTGTGTCCTTTTGTCAGCAACTGCTTTGCATCTTCAGGGTTTGTGTCCTGAAACAAACGTCTGAGGCCCAGTGCATAATGAAACCTTTACTGTAAACAAAGGAAACAGTAGAAATTAAATCACTTGATTAAGTTACTGTAAGTCGATTACTGTTTCAGATTCATTTCCTCTTTCATCAGCAATGTCGCCATGTGCTAAGCACTCTCACACACACACACACACATACACACACAGTGTGACACGCCTCCCCGGCTGGCTTCACACACACACACACACACACACACACACACACACACACACACAGTGTGACACGCCTCCCTGGCTGGCTTCACACACACACACACACAGTGTGACATGCCTCCCTGGCTGGCTTGAAACACACACACACACACACACACACACACCACACACACCACACATACACACACACACACACACACACTACACAGCCACTTAGGCCCCCGCAGGTGCCTTGGTGGGCCCTGTTAGCCACAGATTAATTTTCTCAATCTCCTCGGCGAACGCGAGATCCAATTTACCTTCCCCGGGCTCCGCACCGCCCTCCCCCTGCGCCGGGGCCTCCTGGGGGGAGAGTGGGCCTGCCAGCGCCTGGATTCATATGAAAAGCCCTCATTCACACTCACACACCACCCCCGTCACCAGCGACAGCCCCGCGGGGGACGGCTTTGGCAGACCCAGGGGAATGGCTCAGTGGCGGCCACAAAAGAGACGGCTCAACGAGTCTATAAGATGAGACAGACCTGAGGAAAGTAATTAAAGAAGGAAGGAAAGAAGGAGAAGTGCTGCAGAGGTGGCTAGATTACATGTGACTATGGTATGAGAGGTGGACAGAGATTACATGTGACTATGGTATGAGAGGTGGACAGAGATTACATGTGACTATGGTATGAGGCCAGAGATTACATGTGACTATGGTATGAGAGGTGGACAGAGATTACATGTGACTATGCTATGAGAGGTAGACAGAGATTACATGTGACTATGGTATGAGGCCAGAGATTACATGTGACTATGGTATGAGAGGTGGACAGAGATTACATGTGACTATGCTATGAGAGGTAGACAGAGATTACATGTGACTATGGTATGAGGCCAGAGATTACATGTGACTATGGTATGAGAGGTGGCCAGAGATTACATGTGACTATGGTATGAGAGGTGGCCAGAGATTACATGTGACTATGGTATGTGGTTAGAAATTACATGTGACTATGGTATGAGACGAGGCCAGAGATTACATATGAGGCCTCCCACTCCTCCTGACCTGGCAGCGCTCTGAGAGGGATGGAGGGAAAGGAAGAAAGACAGAAAGAAAGAAAGAAAGAAAGAAAGGGGGGGGTTGGTGGAGATGGAGACGGGTGCAGCATAGATTCCGTTGTGATCACAGGATCAACTTAGGCTTCAGAAGCGATGGGAAATATGCAGCAGGGTGTAGATAGATAGATAGATAGATAGATAGATAGATAGATAGATAGATAGATAGATAGATAGATAGATAGACAGACAGACAGACAGACAGACAGACAGACAGACAGACAGACAGACAGACAGACAGACTGATAATGCTACTGTACAGAGAGAGGAATCAAAGGCATGTTACCTCAAGCCTATTCATACAGTGAAAAAGACTCGACTGAAAGACAAGTGGACTGCCACACAAAGAGGTTGAGAGAGAGAAACAGAATGAGAGAGAAAGAAAAAGGTATAGAGAGAAAGATACTGCCCTTTTTCTCCCCCGTAGGTAAAGGATTATGCAGGGTGGGCTGTTGGGAAATTGGACACGAGGGAGAGAGATGGAGAGGGGGAGAACGATTGGAATAGGGGAAAACAAAGTGAGAGAGAAAGAAAGAGAGGGAGGGTAAGTGCACATTGGATTGGAATAGGGGAAAACGAAGTGAGAGAGAGAAAGAGAGGGAGGGTGAGTGCACATTGGATTGGAAAACGAAGTGAGAGAGAGAGAAAGAGAGGGAGAGTGAGTGAGTGCACACAGGCCAGCTGGGGAGATACAATTTCACTGAGAGACTGAAGAGGGGAGGAGAGGGGGAATAGAAATACTGGAGAGGGGAGGAGAGGGGGAATAGAAATACTGGAGAGGGGAGGAGAGGGGGAATAGAAAGAGAGGTGGAAAACAGTGGATAGAAAAGCAAAAGGGAACACAACAGAGAAATAAAAATAGAGGCAAGTAGAAAAGAGCCATGGGGAGAGGTAGAGTGTGTGTGTGTGTGTGTGTGTGTGTGTGTGTGTGTGTGTGTGTGTGTGTGTGCGTGTGTGTTTGTGCGTGCGTGTGTGCGTGAGAAAGAAAGAGAGAGAGGCAGAGAGAGAGAGAGATGGGTGAGAAAGAGAGAGACTTAGTGAGATTGAGAGAGAGAGAGAGAACAACAGAGACAGTCTGACAGGATAAAAAGAGAAAGCATGAGTGAAGGCAAAGAGAAACTACAGTTACAGAGCAATGAAGAAAAGGAGAATGGAAATAGCGAGAGAGAGGGAGAGACAGAAAGACGCCACAGGTCCAGAAAGGCCAGAAAGGCCGTGGTAATGGACGGGTGAAGAAGGAGCCACGAGGAGACAGCTGCAGCTCCTTGAGCTCCGACGTCCACGCACGCGTCTACCACACCATCACACCCCTGCCATTAGCACCCTACACACACACACACACAAAGCCACGTGAATGTTGCTCAATCATTGGTAACCCAACAAAGACACCCTCTGACCATGAAAAACCTGACCACAGAAGCTGCACCTTGAGGCAGTCCATCACTGACTTGTACTGTAGCACTCAGACTGTGGGTTCAGTGTTAGACTATGGGATAGACTATGTAGACTGTGGCTTCAGGGTTAAAGGTGGTCAAACCCCCTTGCTGTTGCACAGACTGATAGTGTGCTGTCAACAAGTGATGTACGAAGCACTGTATTGATTTTTAATTCATCAAAAGACAGAAAGCACTGGCTCGATCTGTGCTGTGTGTACAACCTTCAACACTAGAGAGAACAGTTAGCCATTTCACTCCTGTGATTCCAACGGCTTTTGCTGAAGTATTATGAATAAATGGAAATTCAGTTACAAGAATCCCAAAATGTTCAGTGGTGTAGTAGTAAACAGAAATGAGGGTAAAATATATGCATGCTGTGGGTGAGCTACACGTTCTAAACATTCACGATCACAAACAAGCAAGTAAATGCTGTTTTGTAATTCAAAAAATGTACATAAATGCTGTTTATGTGGACTTCATTACATCACTGAATATGTTGAATCATGATAAAATATGCAGCATCCCAATGAACAGTCATGGCATATTACATTACACTTAGCTGACGCTCTTATCCAGAGCGACTTACAGATATTTGCAGGGTTTCAGTTACAGTCCCTGGAGCAGTGTGGGGTTAGATGCCTTGCTCAAGGGCATCTCAACCATGGGCGGGATTTGAGCCAGCAACCTTCTGATTGCAAAAGCGACTCCCTAACCACTAGGCCACAGCTGCCCACAATATGAACTTATCATATCGCCAGGTTGCTGCCAGTGCTAAGCCCTGCTTTGGTCATGGATGTGTCACACTGATGCTGTGTGGCACTGGGGGGGGGGGGGGGGGGGGGGGGGGTATGGCTGGCGTGTGGCACAGACAATCCCATGATGATTACAGCTGATTGGCCCTGCACATGTGAGCCCACGCCTGATAAGAAACAGCTCTGATTGGGCATCGCATCTCCACTCACCATGCTGTTATGTATTTATTTATTTGTTTATTTATTAGTATTTTTTTAAAGGGTTGTCATTTTTTGCAACATCTGATCCAAAAGGATTCTCCATTCTCCAAACAATCCTTCTCCACAGCGCCTCTCCTTTGGCTATAGCTAAATGGCTTAATTGCAGACCAGTGGGCTAAGACGGCTCTTCAACCAGAACTAGATTAATCACCATCCATTAAAACTTTCCTCTTCCTGTTTTTCTTTTCTTTTCTTTTCAAGTTCCTCTGTGAGGGTTTTATTTTTCTACAGTCCAGAGCGGCACAGCGTCCGAGAGAAGGGGGGGCTGAAGTGTGTGTGTGTGCGGGGGCGGGGAGGGGCTGAAGTGTGTGTGTGTGCGAATGGCGGGCTGAAGTGATTAATAGCGATGATTATCCATCCATTCACTGATCGCATCACACTGTACCACTCTACACAACACACACACACACACACACTACACACAGCACACACACACTCGCTCTCCCTCCACTGACACACACACACTCCTCACAGCACACACACACACACTCTACACAGCACACACACATTCGCTCTCCCTCCACTAATACACACACACTCCTCACAGCACACACACACACACTCGCTCTCCCTCCACTGACACACACACACTCCTCACAGCACACACACACACACTCTACACAGCACACACACACTCGCTCTCCCTCCACTGACACACACACACACACACTCCACATAGCACACTGCTTCACAAAGCACACATACACTCCACACAGCACACTGTTTCACACAGCACACACACACACACTCCACACAGCACACACACACACTTCACACAACACACTGCTTCACATTGCCTGTAGCGCTCTATAGGGAGAGGGAGTGTAGTCTGTATGCTAATATATGCAGTATTCATTAGCACGCTATAGATTTTGGATGCCATATGTTGACAAGGAGATGCTTATCACATAGGAGCATTTACTCATTTACCACAGACACACATACTGATGGTAACACAGATGTAAACACACACACACACACACACACACATGTATAGATATTCCAACACAAAAACGCACATAATAAATTTTAATAAAAAATCACACATATACACTCATTTGCATTAGGGCTAGTTGTAGTAATATCTCTCCTGCACAAGCTTAATACAAAACGCAGATATAGCCTCACTGAAAACTGTGTGCACTCAAGCAGAAAATGCCTACTCACACACATACACAAACATAATCAACCACCAACCCATTCATTCAGGTACACTCACCAATGGTCACATGACGCAGAAATATACATGAAAAACACCAACAAAAGTACTCCAAAACACAAATCTGATGACGTACCAAAGGCGTACAGACAAATACACAAAAGAAAAGGTCCGCTCAACCAGGTTTGTGCTCCCAGTATTTGTTATTTTTTACTGTGACATTTCGTGCTTACTCAGTCTTCCTCAGACGTGACTTGAAGGGTGAGTAAGACTGAAATATCACGGTAAAAAAATAAAAAATATTGGGAGCAAAAACCTGGTTGAGCAGACTTTTTTCTTTTTGTACACATGTGGACTGTTCTTTAGTCCTACTCCCAGTGCAAATCCTGTCCTTTAGTCCTGCTCCTAGTGCAAATCCTGTCCTTTAGTCCTACTCCCAGTGCAAATCCTGTCCTTTAGTCCTGCTCCTAGTGCAAATCCTGTCCTTCAGTCCTACTCCCAGTGCAAATCCTGTCCTTTAGTCCTGCTCCTAGTGCAAATCCTGTCCTTCAGTCCTGCTCCTAGTGCAAATCCTGTCCTTCAGTCCTGCTCCCAGTACAAATCCTGTTCTATAGTCCTGCTCTCAGTACAAATCCTGTCCTTCAGTCCTGCTCCCAGTACAAATCCTGGATGTGCGTGCTTTGTTTGAACTGTCATGCACATGTACACATGAGTTCCCAAAGAGCAGGTGACAGGTGTGTGTGTGTGTGTGTGTGTGTGTGTGTGTGTGGGTGTGTGTTGTATTTTAACATTGTGAACTGAACAGACACACACAAAAACAAAGGCCAACCACACACCTTTCTCTCTCACACACCTTTCTCTCTCACACAAAGG
>CM050211.1:11526149-11538649 GCA_027475355.1 Coilia nasus | reverse complement strand
ACCTTACAATGCAATGGTAGTACTACTACACTAGTCTGGACATAGCCCATTCACCAGTTATTAGCTATATTTTTCTACTTGACACTTTCACACTTTGAGTGAGTGTGTGGGGTCATGAGTGTGTGGAGATGAGTGTGTGGGAAGAGTGTGTGGGGGTAAGTGTGTGGGGATGAGTGTGTGAGGGTGAGTGTGTGGGGGTGAGTGTGTGAGTGTGTGGGGATGAGTGTGTGAGTGTGTGGGCATGAGTGTGTGGGGGTGAGTGTGTGGGGTGAGTGTGTGGGGGTGAGTATGTGGGGGTGATTTAGAGGAAGGGGTGAGTGTGTGGGGATGAGTGTGTGGGGATGAGTGTGTGGGGAAGAGTGTGTGGGAAGAGTGTGGGGATGAGTGTGTGGGGGTGATTTAGAGGAAGGGGTGAGTGTGTGGGGGTGAATGTGTGGGGATAAGTGTGTAGGGGTGATTTAGAGGAAGGGGTGAGTGTGTGGGTGAGATTTAGAGGTGGGGGTGAGTGTGTGGGGGTGAGTGTGTGGGATGAGTGTGTGGGGGTGAGTGTGTGTGGGTGAGTGTGTGGGGTGATTTAGAGGTGGGGGTGAGTGTGTGGGGGTGAGTGTGTGGGGGTGACTTAGAGGTGGGGTCATGAGTGTGTGGGGGTGGTTTAGAGGAATGAGTGTGTGGGGGTGAGTGTGTGGGGGTGATTTACAGGGATGAGTGTGTGGGGTCATGAGTGTGTAGGGGTGATTTAGAGGGATGAGTGTGTGGGGTGATGAGTGTGTGGGTGTGTGGGGGTGAGTGTGTGGGGATGAGTGTGTGGGGGTGAGTGTGTGAGTGTGTGGGGATGAGTGTACGGGGGTGAGTGTGTGGGGGTGAGTGTGTGGAGGTGAGTGTGTGGGGAGGAGTGTGTGGGCATAAGTGTGTGGGGGTGATTTAGAGGTGGGGATGAGTGTGTAGGGGTGTGTGTGTGGGGGTGAGAGGGATGAGTGTGTGGGGGTGAGTGTGTGAGTGTGTGGGGATGAGTGTACGGGGGTGAGTGTGTGGGGGTGAGTGTGTGGAGGTGAGTGTGTGGGGAGGAGTGTGTGGGCATAAGTGTGTGGGGGTGATTTAGAGGTGGGGATGAGTGTGTGGGGGTGTGTGTGTGGGGGTGAGTGTGTGGGAAAAGGGAAACAGATGATGAACATTGAGCACCACAGCAAGAATCTAGCTGATTAGGAATAGGGTTAGGAATAGGAATAGGGGTGTCTGATCACCAAATGCAGCTTTTCTTAGAGGTGTGTGTGTGTGTGTGTGTGTGTGCGTGCGTGGATGCATGTGTGAGTGTATGTTTGTGTGCATGTGTGTGTGTGTGTGTGTGTGTGCAATAATGTGAGTGTGTGTGTGTATGCGTGCGTATGCATGTATGTTTGTGTGCGTTTGTGTGCATGTGTGTGTGTGTGTGTGTGTGCGTGTGTGTGTGTATGTGTGTGTGTGTGTGTGCTCAGCCAGCCTGTTTGGCCCCTTTACTGGAATGGACTTGATTGTCTTTTGAGTAGAATGAGTTTGTTTGTTTTAGAGTGGATTTCAGTAATAAGTTTGTCCTCATTGTAAGTGCCATTTTCTGTGCTCAGTTTAATTGTGTTTTTTATTGTTCGCATTTATTCCTCTATCCCTCCGTCACTGTCCCTGGAGTTTTTTATTTGCCATCCTGTCTAAGGTCAGTGTGTGTTTCTGCTTTCATACCAACCACATGGCTCAGCTCCTTACCTATTGTGCCGGTACTTTTAATGTCACTAATAACTGTCATCATCTTTACCAGAACATTTCTGCTCTTTTTTTCGCTTCATTTTGTTGCCATGGCAAAAGCCTTGTCACCATGGTGACAAATCACTATGGGGTAGTTCTGGGACAGGCACATTAACATGGCTCTGTGTGTGTGGAGGGACAGGCACATTAACATGGCTGTGTGTGTGGAGGGACAGGCACATTAACATGGCTGTGTGTGTGTGGAAGGACAGGCATATGAACATGGCTGTGTGTGTGTGGAGTTAACAGACGTTGTTCCAAGCCCCAGTGTTCATACATAAGCTGTTGCTCACACATTGAAAGGGCTGTTTGACAAATGTTAAAATCATTTTGCTTTCGTAACATAAAATGGTCTATTTCAAGTCTACCTTTTTAGTCCATTAAATGTGAAGTCCACTGAGAGAGAGCAATGACTGCAGCACCCTACAGGTGATTCTTGTTTTGCTGAGGTGACCTTACTGAATGTATTTGGGGTGTCTACTCAGTGCCTGAGAAATAAAACAGTAATTAACATAATGTTTGGGCAGTCATCCTCAGGGGGCCTTGGCCTTCTGTTCAGACGCCTGTGTAAACACCGTGTCCATGTGCTCGTGTGTCGGAGACACTCGCGGTGACACTCACAGGTGCACAGCCGCCTGGTGCTGAATGGGATTCAATTATCCGCCACCACTTCCTTCCTGCTCCAGCCCTGTCACACACACACTTCCTTCCTGTTTTAGCTCTGTCACGCACACACTTCCTTCCTGTTTTAGCTCTGTCACGCACACACTTCCTTCCTGTTTTAGCTCTGGCACACACTACCTTCCTGTTTTAGCTCTGTCACGCACACACTTCCTTCCTGTTTTAGCTCTGGCACACACTTCCTTCCTGTTTTAGCTCTGTCACGCATCACTCCACTCGCATTTTACATCTGCCTCTAATGGGGGAGGAGGGAGGGGGTTTATCCAGGTAAATCTGCCTCTAATGTGGGATGGGGGGGGGGGTTATGCAGGTAAATCTGCCTCTAATGGGGAAGGAGGGTGTTTATGCAGGTAAATGGGGAAGACCCACACTAGCATGGCAAACAAATACGGGCATGTAATAACCTGCACTCTGTTTCTTGTTTTCTATATTTTGGGGGGTGGGATTATGTGTACAGCATTTATGCCCAGACAAAAAGTAACAGAGGAATCAGACAAGCAAAGCCAGACATGTCCTGTATGCCAAGGGCCATAATGTAAGCACATGTCTAATCACGCACTGCACCAGTTTGATGAAATGATTTTGTTTTTTGACGGCTCTCCTGTCAAGACAGAGGTAATGTTGCCGGTATTCAAAGAACCTTCTGGAACCTCCCCCGAGGCTGACACGTGTTCGAACCACCACCACTACAATATTCCTGTACATAGCACCATCCATTCCTCCGTGTTTGGTAGGAGCACTTTTATTTGACACGATGGCTTCGTCAGTGTTTGATAGGAGCAGTTTTATTTCACACGATGGCTTCCCAACCACGGTGGCACAGCTGAGGCCCATAATTGAGGAGATACATCAAGTGTCATTATCATGCTGCTGGTTCACAGCGCAGAGATGGTGGCCTTTCTGACCGTTATGAATATGTATTGCTGCTATTTACCCTCTTTCAGTGCAGCATGGGGACATGCGGAATGCGATGCTGTGCGGTGATGTTTGTGTTTTTGGGGGGGGGGGGGGGCACTATATTCGGTGGGGGTGGGGACACTACACTCAGTAATGGCGTGCCTCCTCCGAGTAGATGGCACCTGGAGAACACACAAAATACCCTTTTTAGGGTGGTGATGAGACAACCCCTTTCCCTGGGAAAGGCAGGGAAAACAAACCCGAAACCACCGCCAATTACGTCTGAGTGCATCCTTCACTGAAAGACTAGAAAATGGTTTGTAAATGTACCCACATGTTGTTTTGATGTTCCTCTTTGCATGATATGGATGTGGATCATGAACAGAGTTTGGTTGATGTAACTAAGCACTCACACACATAAAACATTACTGTATTACTGATCAGTTTCAGTCTCAATCTTCATTCATTGCAAAGCAGAAAAAACACTTCTAGTATGTTTCTCTTCCTTTAATGGTTTGTATTTAGTGACACTCATCTAAGTACCAGTGACACTGAGGTGCTGCTGGGATTATCAGACACATAGCGCACACATTAGGACATCAGCATTTGGAAATTCACAAAGTGTGGCAGATATTTAGTGACTCCGGTGAACCTGCTGGTTGAGAGCATTTTTGCATCCATGAAAATTTGTGTATATGTGTGTGTGTGTGTGTGTGTGTGGCTGTGTGTGTGTGTGTGTGTGTGTGTGTGTGTGTGTGTGTGTGTGTGTGTGTGTGTGCACGTGTTTGTGTGTGTGTGTGCGTGCACGTGTTTATGTGTGTGTGTGTGTTTGTGTGTGTAAGAAATAACAACAATTATAGGTGATTTAAATACCACATCAAACAACTTCAAGTAATCTCTAAACAAATGGTGGCATTTACAATGAAAGCTGTGCCAGTCTGCTCTATTTGGAAAATTACCACCTGAGGTCTCCAAAATGCTAGTTGTCCTGAGGCGTAGTGTGTAAACCAATTCTGGCTCATGACATTTGAATAAAACTATCAAACTAGAGGCCAGCCCTGTTCCTCTCTCGCTCCACTACAGACACCATGGCTAACGATGCTGTAATTTACTCTCTATTACCACAGCTGATGAGAGTAAGCATGGATTAATTAACCACCTGTACACGCGCCCATAATTATCCTCTAATGTGGCTTAGTGCTCTCATTAGACTTCGTGCTTCACTGCTAGACTAGCTCCAGCTAACTGGCTAACTAGCGTCCATTACCATACAGCTGTAAATGTTCATATATTTAGAGGAAGCACCAGAGCGATGGTGTCATCTCCTCATCCTACAAATACAGATTATGTTGAGCAATTCTAATGGCTATCGAGTAGCAACTGTAGTTATGGTGTCTATGATAGCTCTTATTTACACTTTTGATATAACTGTGTACGTTAGGGTACGTTTACCAAATCTGAATCTGAGATAAAAACTTGGGACATTCGTAGTTCTGCAGTCAATATCAATTAAATAGGTGACATATTAGATACAAAACTGGGGACAAAGTGGGTTTTTGGGTTCTTCCCCAAGCCATAGATCAAATGTAAGGATTGTCACCCTTTAGGGGTGACATAACCTTAGTGTCTGTGTAGATTCTCATTTATCCAGGTCATGGTAGTCAAAGGAGCTTAGCTGTAAGCAACTGGACTTCTTCTTGGAGCTTGAAGACGTTTCACCTTTCATCCAAAAGGCTTCTCCAGTTCTGGCCTGATTATGGGGAACCAGGAGCTGTATCTCTGGACCACTGGAGGTGGAGCTGTAGACCACACCCCTCATTCCATGACAAAGGGTCACATGAGTCACCCCTCAAGGTGTGAATTGGAGTGAGAGTCATTCTGGTCACATTATCCAGAGAATGAGAACTGCTCTGACGGTGATAAAAAAATAGATCACATTTGTCTGGTGCTGCTCCAGCTGCTGTGTAACGAGTGTCACTTGGTCTGGATGTGACCAGCACAGTTATGCTGAGTGTGTCTGACCAGTGGAAATACACTTGGGATTGTATAATGGTTCATAAGAGCTCAAATGGACATAACGGGAGGGAAACGTGTGCCCAGTGAAATCACTTTAATATGGGATGAAGACACCTTAAAGGTCTGCAGTGAAGTTCAGCACTGGGTGGATTACACAGCTACATAGTACCCATTAGCTGAACACACTGAGCACACACTGGTCACTGATGACTCAAAAGCAGAGCAGCAAATATATACAATCTGCACATTAACCATAAACTACTGGCCTGAATGCTGGGTGTACTGCCAACTTACTTTCATCATCACCATATTCGACATTTAATAAGCATTATTACAAACCATTGCTGCTGTGCATGTCCTGCTGTGTGACATTTGAAATAACAGTGAGTGGGGGTTGAGTGACATTCTTAGAATTCATATATTTCAGCTCCTGCGATATATAGAATTACTGAGGTTTCATGTCTCCTTATGTGTTTCGCCATTTATAAGAATGCTTATTTTCACTGATCAACATATTCCTTTTTTGGGTCTACTAAAATCAATAAGCCTGCTCCGATGGTCCAAAACACGCTAGTCTTTCTCATGTTGAACATCTTTATTCAGTCTCAGCCTGAAGCACCCTGTCCGTCAGCTCATCTGCTCCGCTCTGATTGGTCATGAAAGGAGTAGTGTGCTATTGCTACAAGATTACACATGAAGGGTTCGATAGATCAGGCTGAACATGGGCCCACTGTGCTAACTATGATGTCACCTATGATGTCACCTAGAAACAGAAGGAAAGTGAGATTGGGGGGATGGCTGGGATGGTAACAGGTGTTTCTACGCCAGTGATTAACTTGGGATCCAGGTACTTCCTCTGACATGTAGGCCTACCTTGGAGTCTTATAACCTTGCATACCATTGACATACACAAAAGCTACATTACAAAAAAGAAAACAAAGAAATGTGAAAAAGGAAAACGTGTGTACACCTTTACATGGCTAGCAAACAGTAATGATACTGAATAATTAAACAAATAAACAAGTAAATAAATAAATAAGGTATAAAAATACAGTATATACATCATTAAATACATCACCCCACATTTGTCATAGATGAGACTGCTCTGCGTCACTACTTTTCTATACAACAATATCCTGAAGCAGCGCTTCTCAAACTGCACATAAATAAACTACTGAAGCAGTACAGCGGGAGGGCAATGGGGGGACACAAATAAAGAACACTTTGTACATTACATGGACATTACGTTAGGCATACTATGTGCTTTTGAAAGCCACTCTTTCCTGCTTTAAACATAGCGCTCCAGCTTGGCACCCTGTTCCATTATCTTAACACAGAGAGAGACATTGACCTTGCGCTTTTAAGAGGAATTCTGGTAAACAACACTGTGTCCCACTGCCTAGTTAAAGAATCACAGAACCTGTCAGATTCGCATATCTAATGGATTAGCTGCAAAAACACTGGCTTCTGTCAGTTTATGCCTCACTAAAGATTGTCCAAGCATAGCCTCAACCTAACAAGGAGAACACTGCATATATCTAATGCCAGTAATTGACCTACACCTGTTATAATTGGTCATGAAATTAGATTGTGCATATTGAATTGCATTGCACATCAAGTTCATTGTCATAAATTATCAGTGAGCCAGGGTGTGAGAGCAAAGTGGTTCCTGTTATGATCTAAGCTAGTAACTGAGGCAGGTCACCTGGCCACAGTCTGCTTGGAGAAGCACGTCTGCAAACGCGGCTGTGGAAACACAATGGCAGAGCTAAACTCACCTGACTGAACTCACCTGGCTGGCCTGTGTACTTAACCTCACTGGGGAGTGAGTCATCTATGAGAGCAGCCTCTGAGAATAATGGCTCCTCCCAACCTATAGGTGTGGATATGTTTGTGCAGGTTCTTATTCATCCAGGTCATGGTAGTCATAAGCGGCAACTTGTAAGGCAATTGGACTTCTTTTTAAAGATTGAACACGCTGCAATAAGAGGTGTAACTGTTCATTCACGACGAGTTTATCTGTGATCGCTAGGCGATGTCTGTGTTCTGTGTGAAACAGTTTGGGTGTACTTCCTTGGAAAGTGTGTAAGGTATTAGTTGTTAAGCCAGCCCACGTTAACCTGTGGTTTTGTTGTCTTTGTTATGTGCAACAGTGCCATCTCCCATCTTTCGCAAGAAATCTAGTTGCCTTACAATGTAGCCCTTATGACTACAGGTGTGAATGATTGCATCTGAACTATGAGTCACCCTGCCTGGCATCACACTTCCTCCCCCCATGGCAAAGCGAAGTACCCAGAGTAAAGTGCCGTGTTAAAATAATAGGATGGGTGTTCACCATAGCACGCAGAGTCCCAGCACTGTAAACACCTGTGTTTGACACTTAACTGATGCTCCTCAAAAATGTGACATTTGACCTTTGACCTTCAGACCCAGGCACGCAGGTCTCCCCTCCAGCCCAGGCTGCGGCCGCGGTACCAGGCTCCGCTGATTGGCTGGAAGAGCCAGAGGAGGCGGAAGCGACGGAGCAGCCCGCAGAATGTTGCTGCGGCAACCACCACCAGCGGTGACATCATGACGAAGCCGAGGATGATGAGGGCGGAGCAGCTGTTGTCGTCAAGGTAACGGCATAGGGCAGAGGGGGATGCCATCACCTGTGAAGGGGGAACGGTAGTTAAGAGTGTGTGTGTGTGTGTGTGTGTGTGTGTGTGTGTGTGTGTGTGTGTGTGTGTGTGTGTGTGCGCGCACGCATGTGACTCTGTGTGTGTGTGTGTTGTGTATGTGAACATCCACATTCACAAACCTTGTAAGCTTGCTTGCTGACATAGACAAAGATGCATACTTGTTTGTATGCAAGTCTGAGAGCTAGTGTTTAGTAATGTGTGTCACAGTGTGTTTGTGTGTGTGTGTGTGTGTGTGCGTATGCACATGTAAATGTGTGTGTGTGTGTGTGTGTGCATACATATGCCTCTGTGTCATCACACTGACTGTTAATGTGTGAGACTGTGCGTCAGAAGGTAACGGTGTGTGACAGCCTCCTGTTCTGTCTCCCTCCTCATGTCAGATAAGCAGCAGCCCCCTGAGCTGTCAATAAACCCCCCCGAGCTGTCAATCAACTGCCGGCGCTTTACCCTCTGGACAAAGCTGCGTAGAGCAGGACATGACAGACAGAGAGAGAGGAAAAGAGAGAGAGAAAGAGAGGCGCGCTGGTTGGGGACGGATGGGAAAATTAGCCGCCAAAAAAAGGGAAAGAGACTAGAAGACAAATGATGATGAACAGAATGAGAAAGAAAAGCCTGCCGAGGACGATGCAGGCAGTGGAGACAAAACAAAACGCTGGTAGGAAGCCATGGAGGAGAGGCAGGTGGACTGATCCAGACAGGCCACAGCAGCCGTGGAGGGTAGAAAACGATCAAGGGGAGCTGGGCCAGAGAATGCCAGTGAGATATTCTGGCATGGCCAAGCACAGATGATGTACAGCAGGGGAGCACTCATAAATTTGACATGGCTGAAAGCATCATGTGCAGATATATCAGAGATATTGCCTGGCTGTGATGACCTTGCAGGGAAATAAACACAGATTACAGAACAATTACACACACTCACACACACATACACACATGGACTGACACACTCACACACACATACACACACAGACACACACACACTCACACACACATACACACAGATACATGCACAGAAGAATAAACAGGGGCATAAAAAGTAGAATGAGACTGAGAGAGATCAAGGCAGGATCACAGGGATCAAAAAGCTCCTTTCATGTGGCCATTATACATGTCAGCAGCTTAAAATCACACCAGCAGA
Organism: Coilia nasus; assembly: GCA_027475355.1. Classification (NCBI taxonomy): domain Eukaryota; kingdom Metazoa; phylum Chordata; class Actinopteri; order Clupeiformes; family Engraulidae; genus Coilia; species Coilia nasus. The sequence continues at coordinate 11,529,460 of CM050211.1, read as the reverse complement.
GCCTCCAACCTCAGCCCTCACAAGACACAGTGGAAGCTTAATCACACCCTCAAACACACACCTTCATGGGCTGGGGGGGGTAGTCAATTGAAATCTAAGGCGGGGGGGGATTGGATGTTTTCAGGGGCAGCCATCTCTCTGGGCAGGCCGGCTCTTGGGTGCACCTCAGCAGCAGCACGAGCCCACAGATCCTCTCTGCTGTTAGACAGGCAGTACCTTGCTGTAGTTTCTCGTCGCCGCCATGATGAAAGTCCGCACAAGTCGATTGACGAACACGAACCAGCAGGAAGAATAGGAGGAGAGGTAGTACAATCGACTTGTTTGGACTTTCATCATGGCGGCGACGAGAAACAACTGCAAACTACTGCATGTAAAAACAGTTTTTTAAATAAACCTTGTGTACATTTACAATATTCTCAGTGCTTTGTTTTGAATGCCAGAGCCTTTGTTGTACAACCGATGGAGTGTGGAGTTTCTTCGAGCTGTTTTAATGGTTTAAAAATAGCATAGTCGTCATGCTTCATCTAAGGGCACCTACCACTTCTACTGTTAGCCTTCTGGGACAAACGATAAAAAATAGTTAAACTCTGAATGCAACAGGCTAAATCAATTTTGCTCCTCAGTACACATACCAACTCGGTATGATGTTTTAACATGCCAATTTTCATTTTACACCGAAGTTCTCCTTTAAGGGCTGATTGGCTGGTTGGCAGGTTAAGGGCTGGCTAAGGGCTGATTCGATGGTTGGCTGGTTAAGGGCTTCTAAGGGCTGATTGGCTGGTTAAGGGCTGGTTAAGGGCTGATTAACTGGTCAAGGGCTGGTTAAGGGCTGGCTAAGGGCTGGCTAAGGGCTGACCAAGGGCTGATTGGCTGGTTAAGAGCTGGCTAAGGGCTGATTGGCTGATTAAGGGCTGATTCGCTGGTTAAGGGCTGATTGGCTGGTTGGCTGGCTAAGGGCTGGCTAAGGGCTGGCTAAGGGCTGATTGGCTGGCTGGTTGGCTGGTTAAGGGCTGGCTAAGGGCTGATTGGCTGGTTAAGGGCTGATTGGCTGGTCAAGGGCTGGCTAAGGACTGGCTAAGGGCTGATTGGCTGGTTAAGGGCTGATTGGCTGGCCAAGGGCTGGCCAAGGGCTGGCCAAGGGCTGGCCAAGGGCTGGCCAAGGGCTGGCCAAGGGCTGGCCAAGGGCTGGCCAAGGGCTGGCCAAGGGCTGGCCAAGGGCTGGCCAAGGGCTGGCCAAGGGCTGATTGGCTGGTTAAGTGCTGGCTAAGGGCTGATTGGCTGGCTGGCTGGCTGGCTGGTTGGCTGGCTAAGGGCCAGACTTGCATTGTTTGCATTTGAGCTCATTCAGCCAGTGCAGTGAGTCAGGTCGGCGTTGGCAAAGCTCAAGTTTGAACAGAACAGGTTCCAGTCCAGTCATCCCGCTGGAGGTAACATATGAAACACGGTCGTAGACAGAAATTATAAAATGGGTGAGCCCAGAAAACAACCAAGTGGGCCCAGTCTGAAACACATAGGTTATTGTTATTACTAAAACAGTCAATTTAACTTACAGAGCCTTCTGATTGGGTGGGCCTGATTGACAGGTGGGTGGGCACAGGCCACCTTTTGGTATCAAGAAGCCTAAACCACAGACAGACACACTAAAAAGCGCATGTGTGGTCCACATGTCCTTAACATTGTATTGAGAAATATGTGCCTTGTGACCTGTTGGAAGAGTAGCTTCCATTTAAAAATGAATGAAATCTTCCTTTTAGTACAGTACATAGCACAGTACGGACTAATACGTTACTGCATCAAAATTACTCCATTCACAAATGTTGAAAGGAAAAAAATACATTGTAAAATCTGGAGGGAAAACATGGGGGCCTGGCAGTAAGCAGACACTAAATAGTGAACTTGTGGTCCTGTGGTAATGCTGTGATTCTTTGCACTGTAACCTACTAAGACAGCAGCCTCCATTTTAAAGTGCATTGAAACCACCATTTGACAAAGCTTTGATGATTGCTGGTTCTATTGGGAGTGCAACTGTTATTTACTGCACTGGTCTTGTTTCCGTGTTGGTCTCTGTATGGTGGTTGCATTGTAATCAGTTAGTAAGGCATATGTGACATGGATGACATATTTTCGACTCAGTGGACGTCTCACCCGCGAGTGGCACAGAAAGCCCGCGTACAGAAGCAGAGTGGCGGGAAGCAGCACTAGGGCGAAGACAGTGGCCAGCAGCAGCACGCATATCACAACCAGGCCCACGTTCCACAGAACCAGACCCGCTCCGAACACAAGGCAGCCGCACCGGCTCCGGCGGCCGCCCCACACGCTGCCCTCGCAGTGCGCTGTGGGAGGGGGCAGCATGCGGACCCCCTCAGCCATGGCAAACTCGTCTTGGTCTCTCTCGTCATCACCCACGCCTCCTTCATCCAAATCCGAGTCCACGCCACACATGCTAAAATACAAAAACACAAGGGGGAGAATGACATTCGACTGATATGGGACAACCCCTTTTTAACGTACTGAGATGGAATAAACTGTTACTCATACAGTGGAAAGCTTAACAGTGGAACAGTCGTTATAGGGAAGCAAATAGGTTGTCAGTGGGCATTACAGAGCAAAAATGTGAGATGGCGCCACCAGGCTTGTGTGAGGTGTTTTCATTTACAGCAAGACTTGGTTCGACCATTTAAACGTTTTAAAAAATAGCCTGCCTGTGGGCAGCTGAACTGGTAAACTGAACAAACGCACCCCAGAAAAAAGTAGGTTATAGAAGATGAGCTAATTAATGTGTTATCAACCTAAAATAAAAATAAAAATCTGCCTGCCATTTAACACATTGTTTTGAAGCAAACAAAAACTCGTACGCATCCATAGCAGATAACCAAAGACTTTGCCCATCTGACAAGTTACTTGGAACATATGCAGATGCGATTCCAAATATTTACAAAACAGTTCAGTGGGACGTTGGCGTGCATTTAGATTCGGGATCCTCTTGGATAATTACGTCCGTTTGGCTAAAGATTTAGTTTGAAAACATGGGGACAAGACATTTTATGCATGACAAAGCATTGCGCACAAAATAGCGTTGCTCTTGGGGTCATGCGGTGAAGACAAGATGTTCTGCATCATAATGACATATGTAAAACAAAGACCCGATTAGGTAATTAAGTAATGATTAATCAAAATGACATATTTCTCTGAAGCCTTACAATCGATCGCCCAAATCGATCCGACCTCTCGCAGCACTTCGGAGCTTCTGATTGATATGTCACTCGAAATTCAATTACTAGAGCACCTCTGCTTTTCTTCTTCAGAGCCGT
>CM050211.1:11491149-11521149 GCA_027475355.1 Coilia nasus | reverse complement strand
GACCAAGTTACGCTTGCTCGCCTCTCGATAAATCGTACCGCGAGCCAGCGTGGCTATTAACCTCCAACGCATGACATGTTTTCCGTTACCATAGTGACAGCCAGGGAAAAAGCTGCTTTTTGCCTTTTACCATCATGGCTCTCATCTCAGGGCCAGGGGCTGAAGAGGTTGGCTGCTGCTGCTGCTGCTGCTGCTGCTGCTGCTGCTGCTGCTGCTTTTGCTGCTTTTGCTGCTTTTGCTGCTTTTGCTGCTTTTGCTGCTTTTGCTGCTTTTGCTGCTTTTGCTGCTTTTGCTGCTTTTGCTGCTTTTGCTGCTTTTGCTGCTTTTGCCTTCGTAAACCTGTGAGGCTGGACGTACACACCTGCTAGTTCTGACAGCTGAGTCATGGATCCTCTTTGGTCTGGTAATGAGGCCCTGAGAACATAGCAGGCTAATTATTCTGTCTGGCAGGTCTCCAGTCAGCTGACAATTGATTGAAGGTCGTCAGATGTATGTATGAATTATTCCCCTAATAACTTTTTTGTTAAATGCCTGTCAGTTGCTCATTTATTTTTTTAATAAGAGCCACACATCACTCACTAGAAGTTGACTGAACTTGTGAGTCTCCGTTTGAACCGCGAGCAGGGTGAGGCAGTACACCTGATCCTGAGGTCGTTATAAAAGACAATCAGCCTCTTTTTTGCCTCTCCTGTTTGCCCCTGTGCTTGTTACAGGTTATCTGCCTGGAGTGATCTCTGGACTCTGGACTGTAGACTTCACAGAGAGGCTCACACAATAAGCAAATGGATTCTGCCAAGTGCCTCAGACAAAGTCACTCCCACTCAATATCGCTCGCCATGGTTACAAAGTGCTTTTGATGTTTGCTTGCTGTTTGCTTGGCTTTGAATTGATTGTCCCTGCCAGTGGGTGGGCAACCTGACTTAGTCCTGAGACCTGAGAGTAAAATTCCAAGTGCGGGTAGAACCAAGTACGGGTAGAACCAAGTACGGTTAGAACCAGTGTGTGGCAGAATTTTTACTCATTGAAAGCAGGACTGCCTACATCTGTCCCCGTTGTCTGTGTACAAGGAGGATATTGTTGGTGAGTTCCTTTCTGTGTGGCATCTGAGAGTGTGAAAATAACATTGATTTCCTGATACTGTTACTGATGATTTGAATCTGTTTGAAGAAGTAAGTGATATGAATTACTCACTTAAGTAATATGTTAATTAAGTAATATGTTTACTTATTACATATTTGAGACAGATGGCATGGAGATCTGTGAGTGGAACAACTCCCTGTTACTGTCAGCTCTTTCTTTTCATGATCATAACAGTCGAGTAATGCAGATGCATGTGACCATTATCTGCATTCCAATAACAAAGTCCTTCCAAGTGTCTCTGCTCGCTCACACAGGTAGTGTTTCAACTAGCCTGCCGAAGTACGTGATGTTATGTTGACTTGCTGGCAAAAGTTCCTCGCCTTAAGTATGCAGTACCAGAAGCCCCCAGCAGAGGGCAGACGTGAGCGATCAGATAAACTTTTGAAGATGAGATGGAGATCTTTTTAATGAATCCCTGCCATCCTGTCTGGCTGAGTAAGGGCAATTCATTTCTATTTGTCAGCTCTGCAGGACTCCAGATTGTGGATGAAAATAAATCTGAACTCTGTCCAGGTCGAGCTTGAGCTGGCGTGAGATCATACTTTGATGTCACTGTTAATAATGTAAAGGGAACGTTCTTTATTCTTTAAGTCTGATATCACCATTTATGCAGCTCTCCTCTCCAAAGGTAAAGGCAGTAATGCTCCACACAGTTTACAACATCCAACATCCTTTGTGCAACTTGAGGCAGTAAATGGTCCGAGCTCCAGCCACAGGAGATGGTGAGGCAGCCGAGCGGACACACGTGAGTCCTTAGTGGTCTCCTGACTCACATGATGGCCACATGTAGCAAAAGGGAAGCCGGCACACAAGCAGACCATGCTTTGGTGGAGGTGAACAGAGCGTGTAGTGTTTCGTCCCATCGCTCTCGTGACGCCTGAACCTCCCGGCCTGGACCCCAAAGGTCAGAGCCACTTTCCCTGCTCTTCCCCTTCCAGGGCCATGTCACCTCACCCCCCCCCCCCCCCCCCCCATGGCCCCCACACCACACCTGTGCCCTGCAGCTGCTTCAACGCCGGCTCTGCCCTGCAACCCCCCCTTGACAGCACCCCCTCTATACACACACCACACACACACACATGCACATACAGACACCCACACACACACACATGCACATACAGACACCCACACAGACAGACAGACACACACACACACCCCACACACATACATACACACACACATATACAGACACACACACATACAGACACACACCCACACACACTGTTACAAAGTTGTTCAGGATTACCATGAATGACACAAAAGTCATGGGACTCATTGAGTCTAGCGGTGATTTATTTACAAACAGTATTTAAACTCTGAAAGCAGAACGGATTGAAAGTGAAAGTCCCATTTTTGTCATTGTGATCACACAACACACCACAGCACACACAGCGAAATTCACCTCTGCATTTAACCCATCACACACGTGAGCAGGGGGCAGCCATGACAATGGCGCTCGGGGAGCAGTGTGTGGGGACGGTACCATGCTCAGGGTACCTCAGTGGCAATACTGGCGACCCGGGATTCAAACCTGCAATCCTGCGGTCACAGGTCCGATACTTTAACCGCTAGGCCACTACTGCCCCCAAGGTAGAAGTTAAAGGTAGAAGTTAACGAAAATACAAAGAAGTTAACGAATAATACAAAATCCTTACAAAATGTACCAAATACCATAACATTAGAGAAACATACTACAGAAAAATAGAAGAAATTTGCCCTGAATTCATTAATTTAGACAATGAGCAAAAAATACCATTCCTCTTGGGAGAAATCGATACCCTTACAAAATTAGCTGCTGAATACTTAGAGTCCTGCCACATTTTAAGAGAAGAATGCTCCCGACTATCAACTAGTGATGCATGTGCAGGTGCTGTTTTTTCTTTATTTGTTTGTTTTTCCTTATCTTTTTTTTTCTTTTCTCTCATATTATTATTATTACTAGTATTACTTTTCATGATATGGCCTTCTTTTACTTGAGGAATTGTAATATTTATTATTATTATTATTATTATTATTATTATACTATTATATTATTATTATATACTATTATACTATTACACTAGTAAGTGGTATAAGGTTTCTTTTCATTTATTTCTTTACTATTCAGTATTATTACCCTATTACACTACTCAGTATTATTTCTTACTATTACAATCAGTGCTTGATTACTGCTTTGGCAATATTGTGTTTACATTCATGCCAATAAAGCTATTGAATTGAAAAAAAAATGAGTTGAGCGAGAGAGAGAACAGGCAGGCTGGCGTGGAGGACCCAAACCCAGGAGAGAGAGAGAGAGAAAGAGAGAGAGAGAGAGAGAGAGAGAGAGAGAGAGAGAGAGAGAGAGAGAGAGAGAGAGAGAGAGAGAGAGAGAGAGAGAGAGAGAGAGAGAGAGAGAGAGAGAAAGAGAGAGAGAGAACAGGCAGGCTGGCGTGGAGGACCCAAACCCAGGAGAGAGTGAGAGAGGGAGAGAGAGAGAGAGAGAGAGAGAGAGAAAGAGAGAGAGAGAAAGAGAGAGAGAGAAAGAGAGAGAGAGCAGGCAGGCTGGTGTGGAGGACCCAAACCCAGGACGAGAGGGAGAGAGAACAGGCTGCCATTCTGTCATAAATGAGATCAAGTCCGTTCCCAGCACATGCTGGGCCTGGAACACAATTAGGGCAGCAAAGACAACTATGAAGACACAGTGACACCTAGGGTGCAGGTGGCTTAACACACACACACACACGCACACACAAATGCACACACACACACACATATGCACACACATATGTACACACACACACACACACACACACACACACACACACACACACACACACACACATCCCCACCATTCCGGGCTGAATTGGGACGTCCGATTGTCACTAGGTTCAACAAAGGGCCCAGAAGCCTCACAAAAAGAGATATGAGATATGTTTTGATATGTGATGCTAAAATGACTCATGTGCGTATTTAATTTAACTCAATAAATATGTGATTTGTCTTCCAGCCACCCACAAACAAGATATAAAAACACTCATCCTTAATAGGATTCATGACTGAGGTTACTACATCATTTTAGCTGTACAGTGTTGTTTTAATAAGTCATCCCATTTATAATGAACATCTCTTTTAATTGTAATCTTTAAAACATTGTAGTTAAGTCCAATGCAAAGACATTCTGTCTTGAAGTTGTACTTAATAAAACCTGAAATGGTGGTTCACAGCCATATGTGTAACATCTTCTTTCCAAGGACTGACATGCTGAAGCGGTGAAACTATTTGTTTCTTTCGATTTGTCACAATCATCAAACACCAACACATGACTCTAATTAAAATGTGGCTTAATAAATTTCTGATGTTTGACCGCAACAGAGTTCTGATAATCCCGTTTTAAAAACAGGGGAACAGGGGTTCAGGGGTCGGGGCGTTCCCCAGCTATAAATAGTGATATTGAGGGCTGCCACAACAAAAGCTCGATTGGTTACGAGAACATAAATAAACACATGGAGAAGCAGATGTTTGTAAATACAAACAGCTTTATCCAAGCCAGCACAGTACACTCAATACATCAGTCATGTCAAGTGGATCAACTGAACTTTTTCCCCCTCTACAACGCCATATTTACCCCTCTACAACGCCGTATAAAGGGTTGCTCGGAGGGAAGGCATTCTCTTGACTCAACAACTCTCTCTGTTGTTTAGTCACTATTGCGCAAGTATGGAAGACAACACAGCACAGAACACTTGGAACCTTTAGCCCAAAAGAAACATTAGCTGATTTGTGTGTTGCAGTGTGTGTGTGTGTATGTGTGTGTGTGTGTCAGGGAGAGAAAGAGAAAGATATAGATAGAGAGAAAAGAGAAGGAGAGAGAGAGAGTGTGTGTGTGTGTGCATGTGTGTGTGTGTTACGGTGCATCTATACATGTTTTTGATTGCCTCAAAACAAAATGGAAAAATGTATCAAGAGCTTTTGTGGGCAGTGAGTTAAGTGCACTTACAATGTGTAATCAGATACTGTGTGTGCATGCTCATGCATATGACTTCCACCTGTGTATCTGAATCTGATGAAAAGTCTGTGTTCAGATAGATTACATTGTGTGTGAGTGTGTGTGTGTGTGTGTGTATCTGTGTGTGTGTGTGTGTGTGTGTGTGTGTGTGTGTGTGTGTGTGTGTGTGTGTATCTGTGTGTGTGTGTGTGTGTGTGTGTATCTGTGTGTGTGTGTGCACATATGTGTTTGTGTTAGATTTTCAGTTTTGGTGACTGTGTATATGCACGCTGGTTTTGTTCATACATTCCTGTCTAAAAGCTTTATTTTTGCAAAACGTGGTGTTATTCAGAAAAGTGCTGAAGTTCTGCCAGAGTACAACATCACAGACACACTCAAGCAGGGGGAGGGAGGAGGGGAACAGTCTGACAAAACAGGGAGAGAGGAGAGAGCAAGAGAGGGAGAGCAAGAGAGAGAAATGGAGGGAGGGAGAGACAGAGGGAGGGAGACGGACAGCGAGAGACCCCGAGCACAGCGTATCTTATCCTCCCTCCGAGGTGTCTGTGTGTGGCAGCGTGTGTGTGTCGGCGAGTCTGTCGGGGTGGTGTGGGTGCGGGTGTGGGTGCGGGTGCGGGTGCGGGTGTGTGTGCTCGTGGGGGTGCAGGTGGGCGTGCACTTCGCCGCTGCTGGCGTCGGGCAGGGACACGTGGTCGACGGAGCTCTCCGAGGGGTACAGCTGCGTGTGCGCCCCCTCCTGGTCGCCCTCTTTACTGCAGGACTGGCAGCTGCACAGCAGGATGCGCTCCACCAGTTTGTCCATGTGGGGAGAGTTCGGGTTGCCAGGGCACTCCAAAGTCACCTGCAGGGTGCCCACAGAAACACGTACTGGCATGAGTCAATATGCACCTGTATATGCGCCTGTACATGCTTCCACAACTCTGCATTATATTAACAAATATTCTTTTCTTTTCACTTGCCTTATACACACTTACACGTGTCTGTCCTAATTTCTCTCTTTTTCTGTCACATACAAAATCACAAACACGCTATTTGTCTCTCTCTCTCTCTCTCTTACACACACACACAGACACAGAGAAGGACAGAGAAAGAGACAGAGAAAGAGACAGAGAGAGAGGGGACACACACATGGAGACATGCGCACACACAGGAGTTTATTTGGAATAATGGATATTTGGCAGCTGACGCAGTCACCTATGGCTGCCCCCCATCACTCCCCCATCCCACCTGGCGCGCTCTCAACACAAACACACTACGGCTCTTAGTCTCTGTGTCCAGCGTACTGAAACACACACACACTACGGCTCTTAGTCTCTGTGTCTACCGTACTGAAACACACACACACTACGGCTCTTAGTCTCTGTGTCTACCGTACTGAAACACACACACACTACGGCTCTTAGTCTCTGTGTCTACCGTACTGAAACACACACACACTACGGCTCTTAGTCTCTGTGTCTACCGTACTGAAACACACACACACTACGGCTCTTAGTCTCTGTGTGCAGCGTACTGAAACACACACACACTACGGCTCTTAGTCTCTGTGTGCAGCGTACTGAAACACACACACACTACGGCTCTTAGTCTCTGTGTGCAGCGTACTGAAACACACACACACTACGGCTCTTAGTCTCTGTGTCTACCGTACTGAAACACACACACACTACGGCTCTTAGTCTCTGTGTCCAGCGTACTGAAACACACACACACTATGGTTCTTAGTCTCTGTGTCCAGCGTACTGAAACACACACACACTACGGCTCTTAGTCTCTGTGTCCAGCGTACTGAAACATAAGGAATAGAATAACCAACCGGGGAGAGAGGTGAGAGAACATGTCAGATCAAAGAGACATGAGGGAGAGACAGAGAGAGAGAGAGTGGAAGAGAGAGAGGGAGGGAGAGGGGGAGAGAGAGCAGGTGAGAGAGAGCAGGTGAGAGAGAGAGACACTGGGGTGGTGAAAAAGAGGTCCTGAGGTATATTTAAAATAGTGAGTCTTCGAGGTGGGCCGGCTTTCTTTGAACTGTCAAATTTGAATAGCTCTTGTGTAAACATTCCAAATTGTTAGATGTAATTGGTAACTGTTGGTCCAGCATCCAGCATTTTTGTTTACCCAGAACACCCTCCTCAGACTAGTTTTGTGCACTCGCAAATATTTGCAGTGAAGTCAAAGCACATGAATAACTTATTGAAAACATTTGCGCATGTTCTCCTTTTGTTTGCCATTTCGAATCTCCATCTTCAAGTTGCTATTTAGTTGGCTACAGTGTCACAGGTAACTAAAAAGTATGAGTTTTTTAGTATATCTGGGAGTATCTTTTGAGAAAGAATGAATTGAAGTTTTATATCACAAAGAGATGAGGATGAAGAGGAGTAAGTGAGTGTAGGTAACAACAAAGTTATAATAGGGGGTGCATCTTAAAGGTTTAAAAAAGAATGAATTGAAGTTTTATATCACAAAGAGATGAGGACGAAGAGGAGTAGGTGAGTGTAGGTGATCTTTTAAAAAGGAACATCTTTTATGTGAGTATTTTTATGTGCTCCAGGCACTGTACTGTCTCCTCAGTCTGTGAATGAGGGCCAAAGGTGCAGTCCATGACTCTGGCAAATGCCTGCTTCTATTTGAGCTCCACAGCAAACACACTTGCACCCCACCCTCCTGAGCTAGTGCTCCTGAGCTAGCGCTCCCGAGCTAGTGTGCTTGGCTGGCTGGACGTGTGTATAATAGAGTCTGACCCATTTTGTTTGCCTCCCATTTACAAAGCCAGGACTGTATGCGGACACCACACTCTTTTGAGAGCACACACACAAACACAGAGAGAGAGAGAGAGAGAGAGAGAGAGGAGAGAGAGAGAGAGAGAGAGAGAGAGAGAGAGAGAGAGAGAGAGAGAGAGAGAGAGACAGACAGACAGACAGAGAGACAGACAGAGAGAGAGAGAGAGAGACAGAAAAACAAAAAAGTGTCTCTGGCTGCAACTGCGAGCTACTCTTTGGGAGCAGCCATGACAGGCATTAAAACTAGACACTAGGTTTATAGATAGTGGTGCATAGGTAGACATGACAGGCATTAACACTAGGTTATAGTGCGTAGTTAGCTATGGCAGGCATTAACACTGGGTCATAGTTAGTGCATAGGAAGGCATGACAGGCACTAACACTAGGTTATAGTTAGTGCATAGGTAGCTATGGCAAACATTAACACTAGGTTATAGTTAGTGCATAGTTAGCTATGGCAGGCATTAACACTAGGTTATAGTTAGTGCATAGGTAGCTATGGCAGGCATTAACACTAGGTTATAGTGCATAGGTAGCCATGACAGGCATTAACACTATAGGTTATAATGCATAGTTAGCTATGGCAGGCATTAACACTAGGTTATAGTTAGTGCATAGGTAGCCATGACAGGCATTAACACTAGGTTATAGTTAGTGCATAGGTAGCCATGACAGGCATTAACACTAGGTTATAATGCATAGGTAGGTAGCCATGACAGGCATTAACACTAGGTTATAGTGCATAGGTAGCCATGACAGGCATTAACACTAGGTTATAGTGCATAGGTAGCTATGACAGGCATTAACACTAGGTTATAGTGCATAGATACATGCCATGTTTGTCTGTAGCCATGTTTGTTTGTAGTAGCCATGCTGATCCACTCTCAGTTCAGTTCTTCAGTTCAGTCAGTAGTGTCAACACTCTCCAGTCACTTTTTCAGTGTTCAGCTTTTTGAGACACAAACACATAACTAGACCTGTTTCATTTTTTATGGCATGAAAAACCTTATGTGAAATCTTCAAATCTACCAAGTTCATTAAAACAATCTAAAATTAAACTATGAATGTTTACTGAGCCAACACTGGAAGGTATTATATGAAACTAAACAATACATTTTATATATGTAGCTATTTTGGGTTCTCTACACTAGCCTGTGTGTGTGTGTGTGTGTGTGTGTGTGTGTGTGTGTGTGTGTGTGTGTGTGTGTGTGTGTGTGTGTGTGTGTGTGTGTGTGTGAGAGAGAGAGAGAGAGCAAGAGAGAGAGACAAACATGGAGAAAGAGAGAGAGCAAGAGAGAGACAAACAGAGAGAGAGCGAGAGCGAGAAAGAGAGCGAGAGAGAGAGAGCAACAGAGATAAACAAACAGAGGGAGGGAGAGGGAAAGAGAGAGAGAGAGAGAGAGGGAGAGAGAGCAAGAGAGAGACAAACAGAGAGAGGGAGAGGGAAAAAGAGAGAGAGAGAGAGAGAGAGAGAGGGAGAGAGAGAGAGCAAGAGAGATAGATAAACAGAGAGAGGGAGAGGGAAAAAGAGAGAGAGAGAGGGAGAGCGAGAAAGAGAGCGAGAGAGACAAACAGAGAGAGAGAGAGGGGTAGATTTGGAATAATGGATATTCGGAGAGACACAGAGAACTTTTGTTTTACTTTGTGCCATAAAGCCCTCAGCTGTAGACACGGCTGGCTCAGCTGCTACTCACCACGTCCCACTGAGTCTGCGTCGGCATGCAGGAGTCACAGTGCACCAAGGACTCGGTGGACTGAGGAAAGGTGTTGGGCACGCTGTAACTGAAGCACTGTCCCAGGCATGCCCTAAAAGGAAGCCAGGAGTTCAATGCTCAGTATCACTTACATGCACATGAGACAGATGCACTGTTTGGCGAAAACTGTCAGGAGCAATAAGAGATTTGCTGGGAGAAGACTAACAGCCACACACAGGAACTCGCACAAAATAGCCCTGTCTCAACTGTAAGCTCCAGACCTTAAAGCTGGAGTGTTATCTTGAGGTATTATCTAAGCCAGCCATATGCTCCCACATGATCGTGCATAATATTTGGCAAAGTGCGTTCTAATCTATGCAGCCATCTATGAGGAACTGCCGTGGGAAGCACAGCTGGGCTGTTCCTGTGGGTTTTGCTCGGTGAGTTCCCTGTGGTTGTACTGACCTGTTCTCTATGGAGCGAGATTGGCAGCCTGTGTGCCCGACTATCTGTGTGATGTTCTTGGCTTCGCACCAGGCACTCTTGTCAGGGAACAGCGCCAAACGGTTGATATGCGCAGGAGGAGGCGCAGAGCACAGCGCGAGAAACGCACAGCCAATCACAGCGCCAAGCCACATAACTGCACCTGGAACAGGTCAGGGAGAAGGTTTATGACTTATTAATCCCCTTTGCTCACTTTTATCTGCCGTAATGCTGCCGAGAAATGGACGCCATTATTGTTCCACAGCGAGAGTCTGGCTTGAGGGAGTTAATGGTCGCCGACTTTATTTTGATGTCTGTACAAGAAATTGTCAGTGTTGTGACATTTAAACCACTAGTTAATTCATCCCAGTGTTCCTGTCGTTCACTGCGGCTGAGACTAACCACAGTCCCAATCAGTTTCAGATCCTTCATGTGGCCTATTTGCCCCGTGTGCGCCAGGGAAAGAGAAGAACAATACGGCTGCTTCAGACTAGGGCAACCAGAGACGAGGCAAAGATGTCTGTGAGATATCGCCTGACTTCAATAAACTTCAGAGCCACTGCGTAACGATGCGCCCACGAAAGAGTCTTTATTTTAAAAATTGCGGCTACTTGTTTATGAATGTCAACATCTCTAAAAGCTTCCCTTTTATCTTATAACCCACCCTATGTAACCAATGTAATTAAGAGCGCATAGTGTGTTTATAAATAAAAGTCCTAGACTACGTCGCCTTGTTTTACACAACTGGCATTCCACACAAATTCAATACCCATGTCCGACTTCCTAGCAGCCTGCGGCGGTGAAAGCGAGTGCGTGAGAAGCACGAGGGAGAGGGAGAAAGAGTGAGTGCGGGCGAGAGGCAATAACTAAATAGGCTATGTAATCTGCATTTCGCATTTAAACAAATGCCACAATTTAAAATTAACCAGTTATCTTATTTGATCAATTTGGTAAACAGAGATGTACCATAACTTAAACTACATTAGGGAATCAAGCTGTTTTTTATTTGATGTCACATTTATTGCTGTTGCTCAAATAAAACATCCCATATTAGGCAAAACTCAGCACCACAAAAAGAACCACAAAAACTAAAACATAAAAAATGTGTTCTAATTACACCGATCACCAAGTAGGATATTTAAACGTAGACTAGGGTTTTACATGGAACACCGGATAGATTGGCCTATAGTTTCATGTCATGTTACAAATATTACTTTTAAGTTACATATCATCCTGGTCGCTGGTATCCACCTAAAATGTACTTGCTTTCCTTGCTCACCCAGCAGCGATACAGTTATCATCATTGATAAAATATGATGCAAGCTACTTACGGTTGGGAACCACCGAAACGTCCGCTGACACCAGAGATATTGCCCGCTGAATCTCTTTCCCTCAGACCTACAGACCGCCTCTCACCGCAGCCCCTCTGTGCCCTATGCAATGGACACCAGAGAGACTAAGAGACGAGTGGGGACAATGACTTGCAGATGATGGAAAATACAAATGTCAAATGCTGTCGGAAAGAGAGATAATGTCCTTCTCGCATCCGATGTTCACAATAAAACAAATTACATCACCGAAAGACGGATGGGGAGCTCGAGCCGTGGAGAGGGCGCACATAAGAAACCTAATCTATCTGCATCAACTTCCGCGGGTCCCTCCCCCTTTACTTTATGTCTCCTCTCCTCTTATATCTCGTGAAAATGAAATAAATCAGACGGATGTGATCAATTTGAAAAAGTTTAGCAGGCTGTCAGACTGCCTCTGGCGTTGCCGCGCTCTCTCGCTATGCTATGCTGTTCTGGTCTGTTAGGACTAGGCGCGGCACCGAGGCTGCACGCTGCGTATCTGATTGAATAAAAAACGTAGGGATGTCGAGGGTTCGCGAGGTCGAAGTGTTTACGTCGTGATGACAATATTACGGATCTATCCCAGGCCATACAGCCAGTCGTCAGTCATCAAGGCGCATGCGTCCCCCTTCCCGTCAAATCTAGGCAAACGGTTTACGAGGACAGATTGGTGACTCGTCCCCCAACTTTTGCTGGGGTTGTTCGGAGTTCTTTCGTTAAAGGCAGTTTTGCTACAGTTCAGCAGATATAGGTTACGTCAGAAGCTTTTTTTTTTTTTTAATTTTCTAGGCTGCATGAGATACTAGAATACCACTAATCGGATTCAGAACCTTGTATGACAATGGCAGCTTGGCAGAAATAAGAGCACCTTGAAGGTAATTTAATAGCGCAGTCATTGACAAAGTGAACAAGGCTACCTGTGTAGCCGTGTTATAATGCTTTAAGAGCTGCAGTGTTAGAACAGCTTTGAAGAGAATGAAAACAAGCAACTTTGCATCTTGTCAAATGTTAGTTTTATATTCCTCTACAATTTATGCAAATATGAATTTCAGTCACAGAATTTCCAGGAATTGTATTTAATAAAATTGTCTGTAATAGTCCAATGTCTATGAAACGTGTGCAAATACGCCTAAATTAAAATGATCAACACTCAGTACATGACTACACATACACATACCTTTATATTGTGCTACTTGTCTAAGTTGTGAGACTCATTATGTGAGATCATTTTCTGTGTCTTTGAATGCCATTCCAGTGTTAGGGTGATAGTTTTGGCCAGCTTAGTCATTTTTGTCAGAAGTAGTACCACTTGAACATTTTTTACTCATTATTGTCTTTACTGAATAGAATTTATGTAGACGGTGACTGCAGTACTTGCAAGAATATTCTACATGCTGTTCCCCATGCTGAACATTAATTAATTTGCAGACCAATTGGATTATGAGAGACAAAGACTGGGTGATGTTGCTTCAGTAACCTTTAGTGGGGTCAAATAACCTGTATGTCTATCTTTGTGTACAGCCGTAGCAACCACAAATTGTTGTACTGCTCCCTGTTCAAGGAAAACTAAAGCCTTCTCCAACTAAAGGCACTGCTAAAGCCATCACAGAGGCTGTGTTCTGAGACCCATGACAAAGGGTTTGATACCCCACACACACAGCTTTCTAGATACACACAAATATAGAAAATAATAAGCTAATGTTCCTTAAAACAACAGAGGTGATTACAAATTTAGGCCAAGTGTGGAATTGTCTGTACAGTCTGGGTCCCATTAGGGGCCACATCAGTGTGGATAGCACTTGGGGGATGAGAGTGTGCAACAGTTAAACTCAAGAGGTAAGACTTGTTGATGGGAATAAACAAGGTACGATAGTGTTCAATATTCAGTGGTTGTCATCAGTAGCAGAATCACAGTTCTCTGCTATGGGGATCTGCTAGGCAGGCACAGACAGGTACTCCCTCCTCCGTTTCTCTCGTTCTCTGACCTCCCTCTCCGTCCCTCCTGCACTCTTTCGCTCTATCTACCTGCAGGTGTGCAGCTCGAAGAATCCACAAGAACCCCCCCTGCCCCACCCCCACCTCCACCTCCACCCAAACACCACCCCGCCTAAGCCAAGCCACTTTATTCACTTCACTTGCAGACAAATACTTTGATTGACAGGAGGAGACAAAAACAGCTGAGGTATTTTTGGGAAGGGTGCGAACATGTCTGCCCACATATATGCAACCGATGCACGTGTGACAGCAAGGGGGAGAGTGGAAGCCATGATGAAATTCAAAAATCCTACTCTGGGGTTTCTGGTATGTGGGCATGTGTGAATATGCATTTTTATTTATTCCTGCTCCGTATCTGTTTAGCAGCGAGTGCGATCTTTTACACTGCACTGGGCTCACCTGTTAGCAATAAGTGTCGAGCCCTCATCCAGAGCTGGCACTCTAGAACATTCCAGGCATTCTGCTGCACCAGGGGGCTGGACAAACACATGGCCTATGATCTCTCCTGCACACACACACCAGTGCGTACACACACTCGCCCAATATAAATGATGGGCCCTAACAACGCCAGTCCTAAGCAGACATATTTCACAGGCCCAGAAGCTTGCAGGGAGTCTGCTTAGGAGGAAAAAAACCTGATGCATGTACACCATCAATCACAATACGCCACCCCACCCCAGGTACGCTCTCTCTATGCAACCTTTGCAGCTTGGATCATGCGTGCAGGGTCAGGGGTAGAGAGAAAGAAAGAGAGAGAGAGAGAGAGAGTCAGAGACAGAGAGAGAAAGTGGAGACAGAGAGAGGGAGAGACAGAGAGGGAGAGAGACAGAGAAAAAGGAGACAGAGAGAGAGGGAGAGAGAGAGACAGAGAGAGAGGAGACAGAGAGAGAGAGTGTTGCGGTCATTACACGTGGAATGCTGTCCCTGATTGTCTTCTCCCTGCTGTGCAGGTCTGTTTCTGCGTATGAACACATCGCCCGGCAGCTGCTGATGAAATCATCGCTCGACTCTGCGCTCAGGCCGACATCTTGATTTGAGAACGTCCATTTCAGCATATTTGAGTGCAATTACGGGAAATAACACTCATTAGCAGATGATTAACGGCTCTCTCCTTTGTGCAATTATCCTTTAATGCTGAACCTTCTCCAACCCTGGAAAACAAGCAGATCTCATATTCTTCTGTAACCACTTCTTTCTGTCTCATTTTGTGTGCTGTTCAGCAGTTTGGTTCGCAGTTAACTTCAACTTGTTCTGATGTTATTTTGCACGCCCCCCCCCCCCCCCCCCTCCCACTCACTCATAACTTCTCACCCTTTTTCTCTGTGGTGCCGTCTTTCACTCGCTCTCTCTTTCTCTCCCCCTCTTTCTCTCTTCATCCTTCCTTTACGGCTGCAGGTGCTGAACCTGGCTCCCATTCCAAAACAGCGGGAGACAACCTCTCCTACTCATTAACACACAAAAACACTCATTCTCTTCCCTCGCCTCACGCATGTGCATACCACCAGAGCTACGCCAAAGGACTCCAAGTCCAAACTAAATTATGTGCATAGCTTTAGTGCAGCTTCAATTGCATAATTCAAAATCCAGACACACACAAAGAAGTTCCTGTACTTTTTTATTTACGTAAATGATGTTACTTTAATTATTTTCATTATGGTATGATTAAATAAACAACATTCTTTCCAGACATAGCAGTTACAATGGTGACTGGGAGAAGGACGTGTGGAGGTAGCATACAAACACTGTCAAGCAAGCAGAAATGAACAGCGTGATGGATGACGGCAAAGACGGGGTCTCTTCCCAGAGTAGCTCCTCTTGCAGGACACCTCCTGCACTCCTCTACTGGTCCTGCAAGAGGAGGAGGGGACATCCTTAAGAGGGAGAAGACTGACAAAAAAGAAAAGAAGGCAGTTTTCTCAGTTTCATCATAATAGCATAAAAGCTAGTAGTGCTTTTTTCTTTTTAGCCAATGTCACAGAATATGACACTAAAATATCACACTAAATCACAGTATATCACACTAAATATCACACTAAACCAATGTGAGCAATCAGTATATCACACTAAATGTGAGCAATCAGAATAACAGAACTGGCATTTAAATTCATCACAGTCCCTTTAACATCCCACAGCACAGCACTACCCAACATAAAACCATGAACTAGTGCTTCTAACCAATACTGTATTAAGTAAATAGTAATGAATATTTGATAGTTTTTGATAATCAACACAGTATCATAAAATACAATATTGCGATAACTGGTGTGACTAAAAACCCCAACTTGAAATATGATGTCACCAAGTGGAATCCACCCACCCTAATCCATGCAAACAGCATAACTGGTTCAGTTTTACAAAAGAAAGATGCTTTTAGTCAATGAGGCACTGATTCTTGCACTTCACATCTGCCCTGGGGCAGCTGGGTAATTCTGCCCACCTTGACCATGCGCCCATGCAGCAGGTATGGCGACCTGAAGTCTTGCTGGCAGTTGGAGTACGCCATGCCCAATCCCATTCCTGCGCTAAAGGCAACTGGCCATGTGCGTCCTGCACATAAAGACAACAAACAAACAGGTAAACAACACACATAAACAAAAACAAAACAGCCTGAAGAGACAAACTACTTCAACTATGAACTCATAAAGGAGCTTGCTAGCCACAACACAACACCTCATACAGTTCTAGTAGCATCATACTCAGCATCCCACAGTAGCAATGCTACCCAAGCGCTGGGTGCTGCTTTGGGTACTTGGTTTGGAGACAAACTTGGCTAAGCTAACTCTGTGCAAGTGGCAAACCTCCTATCAGAGGAGTCCATCTGCTTTAAGAGTCCTGTCCTGTTTGCTCCAACAGTCCTGGCCTGATCACTCCAAGAGGCCTTTTGCTCCAAGCCAACATAGCTGTAGGACTCTTGTTTTATGTCTGTGTAGATTTTCATTTATCCAGGTCATGGTAGTCAAAGCAGCCAAGTTGTAAGCACTTTAAATGACTTTCCTATGTTTGTCACTAAACCATGTACTAGAACCTGAGCCTTAGACTGAATAATCCTGGCACATTAACACTGATGCACTGTGCATCAGTACTGCACTGTCTTTCTTTGGACAAAAAACTGACAAGAAAAAGACACTGCAGTTGTTTGATTGCTATTCTTACAAAACAAAACATAGAATGATATATTCAAAAACAGTTCGGGGGTGTGGAGGGGTCCAACTCACGTTTGAAGAACAGGACGGAGAGCACTACACCCACACCAAGACCAGTTCCTGGGGGAGAGAAGAGAGGTGAAGATTCTGCAAAACATGCAAACACAAGCCTACACACACACACACACACACACACACACACACACACAGGTAGGGTGCTCTGAATGTGAGAGGAAGTAGATGTGTGTTAACAAGACAAGGTGGGTGGGGGAAGTTAATGTGACCTCTGACCCCCAAACTGGTAAACAGCACCTGCCAGCCAGACAACCTTCATTAGACACAGGGGGAGCATGGGGTGCGGTGGCGTGTGTGTGTGTGTGTGTGTGTGTGTGTGTGTGTGTGTGTGTGTGTGTGTGTGTGTGTGTGAGATGGGGGTAGGGAGACAGAGCCAAAGAGAGGGAGACAGAGAGAGCATAACATTTGAGAAGAGAGAAGAGAGATTGCAACCACAAACATTGTGGACAGAGGAAGGAAAACAGAGAGGGAAAAAGCAAACAGAAATCCTGGCTAGAATGGAAGGGAAATAATATGAGATCCTGGGATAGAATGGAATATGAAGAGTTTGAGATCCTGGGATAGAATGGAATATGAAGAGTTTGAGATCCTGGGATAGAATGGAATATGAAGAGTTTGAGAGGAGAAAGGAAGAGAGCTGAATAGATGGGCAGGCAGGCAGAGACAGAGAGACAGGCAGATGGATAGACAAAGACAAACATTAAATAGTGAAATTAATCCTGAGACACAAAGGCACAAAACACACCATGGAGAGAAGGGAATAGGTAAGACAACAGAACAGTACTGTGTGTGTGTGTGTGTGTGTGTATGTGTGTCAGACCCAGGCAGGGGCCCAACTGAGAGGGTGTGTGTGTGTGCGTGTGTGTGTGTGTGTGTGCTGTGCTCTGGACAGCGGAGCGGCCGAGGAGCCGAGGATTGTGGGACAGGAATGTGTTTGTGTTCTCAGCTTCACCTCGCTACGCTACGCTGTGCTATGCTTCAGCCCCGCTCAGCTCCACGCCAGCCAGCAGGCCCCGCCCCACCCAGCCAGCAGGCCCCGCCCCACCCAGCTCCACACCAGGCAACAAGCCCCGCCCCAGCCAGCTCCACGCCAGCCAGCAGGCCCCGCCCCACCCAGCTCCACGCCAGCCAGCAGGCCCCGCCCCAGCCAGCAGGCCCCGCCCCACCCAGCTCCACGCCAGCCAGCAGGCCCCGACCCAGCCAGCAGTCCTCGCCCCACCCAGCTCTACGCCAGCCAGCAGGCCCCTCCCAGCTCCACGCCAGCCAGCAGGCCCCGCCCCACCCAGCTCCACGCCAGCCAGCAGGCCCCGACCCAGCCAGCAGTCCTCGCCCCACCCAGCTCCACACCAGGCAACAAGCCCCGCCCCAGCCAGCTCCTAGCCAGCCAGCAGGCCCCGCCCCACTCAACAGACCCCGCCCCACCCAGCTCCACGCCAGCCAGCTGGCCCCGCCCCACCCAGCCAACAGGCCCCGCCCCACCCAGCAGGCCCCGTCCCATCCCACCCCACACCAGCCCAGCCAACAGGCCCCGCCCCACTCGGCAGGCCCCGGCCCCCCCAGCTCCACGCCAGCCAGCAACAGCAGAACAGCGAGCAAGCACCGCACACAAACAACCACACACCATCTCTCCATGCGCTCCTCTCTTCACGCCATCTTTCCATACGCTCCTCTCTTCTCGCCATCTCTCCATACACTCCTCTCTTCTCTCCATACGCTCCTCTCTTCTTTCCTTCTTCTCTTTCACTTTCTCTGCCCCTACTCTGGCTATGCTCAGTCTTGTCCTTTGCATTCTCAGACCTCCCCAGTTGTCCGCCTCCTCTATTTCTCACCGAGTTCTCACCATCTTCCCTCCTCCATCTGATCTTACACCTCCATCTGATCTTACACCTCCATCTGATCCTACACCTCCATCTGATCCTACACCTCCATCTGATCCTACACCTCCATCTGATCTTACACCTCCTTCTGATCCTACACCTCCTTCTGATCCTACACCTCCTTCTGATCCTACACCCTCTCCATCTCTCCTGCCTTCTCCCTCTACTCTCCTTTCTATGCTTCTCTCCTCTTCCCTAAACCTCCTTTTTCATATGCCATTTCTCCTCCTTTTATTTTCCACTCCTCCACCAGCCTCCACTTCTCCACCATTCTCCCTCTTTCTCCCCTCCCTCCTCTGTGTTTAATTTGATTCAGAGGCATGCGGCAGAGTCATCGCCGCGCTGCCAGAACGCTGCACTCTGCTTGCCATTACACAACCGACTAATGTCAAGCACGACCGCGGAGGGAAAAACTAAAATAAAAACACCCTACTTGTCTTCATTACTCCAGGAGGGGGCCCTGCAAATCACTGCCATGAAGCTCCAGAAACCCCCCCACCACCTCCCCCAAACAACCCAAGCCTTCGCCCCCACCACCTCCCCCAAACAACCCAAGCCTTCACCACCACCTCCCCAAAACAACCCAAGCCTCCGCCCCCACCACCTCCCTAAAACAACCCAAGCCTCTGCCCCCACCACCTCCCCAAAACAACCCAAGCCTCCGCTGTCTCCAAACCGTTGCACAACTCTGGGTTTGACCTCCCTAGTAAAAGTCTTGGGAAGAACATCTCTCTGTCCCTCCCTCTGTCCCTCCCTCTGTTCCGTGCTTGATTCCAAACTGCTCTCTCTCTGTCTCTCTCTCTGTCTCTCTCTCTGTCTCTCTCTCTCTGTCTCTCTCTCTCTGTCTCTCTCTCTCTGTCTCTCTCTCTCTGTCTCTCTCTCTCTGTCTGTCTGTCTGTCTGTCTGTCTCTCTCTCTGTCTGTCTGTCTGTCTGTCTGTCTGTCTGTCTGTCTCTCTCTCTGTCTCTCTCTCTCTCTGTCTCTCTCTCTCTCTGTCTCTCTCAGGAGACCCACAGCAGCAGTCGCCGAGACCTCCGCAATCCTGTCTGCCAAATGTGCCTGTGGCTGCACAACAACCACGATGGTCACGGGCCGCCCTCACAATACTTCTCCCCTTTGGCCCACCTTCTCCCCTGCCCACCCCGTCCTCCTCCTCCTCCTCCTCCTCCTCCTCAGGAGCTACACTCCACTGTGAGAATCCACTACCATTTCCCCTTTAAATTCATCTCATCAGTTTGGCCCTTTCATGTCTAAAGTCTCAGAGAGGTTTTTGGAGGCCACAGCTATTTTGTGACCCTTTGAAAGCAATGACTTATGGGGACACAAAAACAAAGGCCCTCCAGACATTTGGAACAAATCAGCACACTGCAAAAAGTTTGCAGACATTCAAAGTTTGGTTAATAGAGAGAGAAAAGAACAGAAGGCATCTTGGCTCTGCATCCTGGCTCTGATTTGTTATTAGCAAATGGAATTTTAGAGTGTAGTCGTGGACCACATTCAACAATGATGTACCCTAATGCCAACACGAATGCATGCCACATTAACTGGAGGTGTATGATGTCAGCACTTTTGGACATCTGCTAAGGTCATAAAAATATATATGCCTATTACAAGCAATATGCGCATATTTTTATTTCTTTGTCAGATGCACCCATGGCTACAAAGACAAATCGTGGCAAATCAGGGCTTGGTACAACTATGTTAGTTTTTTTTTAAACAATCTAGTGTCAGCATCTGGGGAAGGGATATTTTTGCATGAATCTGAAACTTGCAAAAATAACTGAATTATTACTGTCGAGCTAATTTTCTGCCAAGTTAATTAAGATAAAAAGATAATCCCTTTCCAATGACGCCTAATTGCTGTAATCCACCCAGGCCAGCAGGAAGAAGAGCTGATAATTACTCAAACAGACAGCCCGTCATCTGCCTGGTGCTTGTGTTCAGGCGCTCACTATGCCGTTACGCCCACCAGTTACGAGGGGCATGCCCACACTGGCAAGACACTGTGACAGACTCGTTTGGAAGGAATGCCCCCAATCAAAACACACGTTAACAGTCAGATATTTATGGGCCAGCATGAACTGGTACTTCATGACGTCACAGTAGCGCTCACATCTCTTTCGGGGTTCTGAAAAATTATGTTCTTGCCATTCCCAACTTGCCATCTGGTGGTAGGGTTTGAGTGGTGACCACACTCCCAACGAAATGTAAATACATGGCTGACTGTGGGCCCTACACCTCAGGTGCCTAAGTAAGGTCCTGTTTAACTTGTGTAAAATTAGGGCACACAGGGACACATAAAATGAACAGGTAAGTGAACGCAAGTGGTTAAATGATAGAGATAGGCCCTGTATAAGAAGCTATTTAATCAACTTAAAATGTTTGTTACATGATTAAGAGGCACACAGGACTACAAGTTGTGTAAAAGTTTCAATTACAGTTTACTTTTAAAATATGAGAGTAATGGGCCTGCATATCACATATCTGCAACAATTCTTGGAGGAAGAATGAGAATGTTTAAATATTATTGCAGTTTGACTTTCCTTATAAAAGTCAATCTGGAATATTGCTGGCATTTTAAACTGTTTCTCTCTCTTTAGTGATTTGCTCTGATAGGCTATTAAGTTCACAGATGTATTGGGCAGGGTTGTTTCCGACCGTTAACCTGCTTAGTGTAACAAAATAATATTATTACATTTTAATTGGACATTGTCTGGAGAATAACCCAAGAGACTGTGGCCCATTATGAGTTTTCTGTCTTGACCATCAGGTGATGCCTCCAGTAATGTCACTTGATGCGTTTCATTCTGTTTCAGGCGTGCAATCTACTGTACCTTTATATTTCAAACATTTACCACCACAAAGAGCATCTGGATTGCACAACAGGAGGCACAATGGGCTGATCACAGTAGCCCATCCAACAAGCATGGATATCAGGGACTGGATATCAGCCCAGATACCGCATGCTGGCATTAGGAACAACTGTCGAGGGCACATCGCCCCTAAACATCAAGGAATGTTCAGTCTTTTTCAATGACATAATAAATTACATCAACACTTGACCTTTTTCATTCTACAATGTCCAGTAATCTCCTGCCTAAACATAGCAATAGCAGTCCTGTAGGGCAGGCTACATAGCCGCTATTAGCTACGATGACCTCCGTGAGCGACCTGTCAATGTGTAAACAGCAGCCTACATCAGGCATATGATGTTGCTACTCGTCATTTTAGGGCCCTTATTCCTCACTTAAACGTAACATGCTGGATTGTGCAATTACCGATTTTGACAGCGCTGTCAGCAAGGCATCGATCCCATTTCCTTCCGTACTCTTCCTCCATGATGAAGCTGCCAACCGATTGAGCGCAGTGCTTGAAAAATCGCGAGAAATAGTGGGGCTACCGGTCAGGTGATTATCCGAAATCACGCAGTCTTAAAGCAACACTTCTCTGCTTTCTGAAAATCTGATAAGTGTATCAGTGTTCTGTCGTTATAGGCTTAAAACAAGCCTTGCTGGATTGTAAGATCTCTGTGGAAAAGACGGGATAATCAAAGACCTTAACAACACTAATGTTGTAAAGGTGCTGATATATCAAGTGTCTTACAATGATCCCTGTATGTTTGCCCAACATGCACCCAGTATGCCTATTGATTGTATATACTGTATATTACATAAAAATAATTTGGTGATGCTTTTTAATTAAAAAAAACTATGAAGAATAGAAGACTGTCAGTTTTCACTGGTTTGTCCTCATTGCATATATGTATATATCTTGTCATAGTACAGTAGTCTAAGAAACTAAACAACTGTAACATTTAGAAGCTGAAATCAGAAATTTGTTTTGTTTTATCTTTACATATATAAATCGATTATCAAAATAAGTTAGTTTGAATTAATTAAGCAAATTATGAAGTAAATGACCAATCAATGTAATTATATTTAAATAATTAATATATAGCCCACATTTCCTTCGTATTTTGACAGTGAATGTCTTGCTTATGAAAGCCTCTGAACGCAATTATGCAGAGGTCTTCTAGGATTTTTTACACATTCAACTGATTTTGGTACAAAGCGTAATTGAAGTTGTTTTTGATGTTTTCACTATAGTGCACATTTTTTATGACAAGACGCCAAGTTGTGTGCATATGGGGCTGCTAAATTTGTCAGTGCATTGAACTTTTTATTGTTGCTTATCTTTACACTATTCATTTGATTGATTACAATCTGGTGACAGTCCCCTAATTGCATCTGTCAACGATCTGCACTCAAGTATCTCATAAACATCTTACTGAGATCTCTCATTATCAACCCGTCCCTGTCACCCCTGCCGCCTGCATGGCCGCCTGTCAGGTCTTTCAGTCACTCCTCCTCTCTTTCCATACTTGGCCATGCCTTACTTAGCTCTTTCTGATTGGTCAGTTGAGAGACTGGGTATGGTGACCCGGATATGCAAGCGCCGCTTGTTTTCCCCGTGCCCCTTCCTGTACCCCCGGTTGAGGAAGTGAATTCGCTGACAGGGCTGGGTTCCGTAGGGGAGCTGAAGAGAAATAACATCTACTCGGAAGGGGCAAAAATAATTACTAAATCATACACAGAGCCGAGCGAGCACAATAATTCGACAGCTGAAAGAAACCAGTGAACGTTTATTTTCCTCGTGAGATCATCATCAAGAAGCGCAGACATGGTAAGGCCGAGGAATTGGGCTGGAAGAAACGGAGATGGGTTGCTAGTTTTGGTGGGGGTGCTAAGGGATATTAGCCGCTGTCCTTTTATAGGAAGTGGTCTACGTTGCAACTCCGCGGTGCCACCTAAATACAGCTTCAAATCTGCGAACTATCGCAGAACTCGCGAACACTGTTTTACTGAGTTGAACCAGTCGGAGGCTAACCGAATCACAAAATCATTGTTAAATGGCTAATGTTAACATTGGCTAGTTAGATAGCTTGCAAGCACAGCTAGCAGGCTAATTTTCCCATTAGTGGGCGAAGTGCTTTAGCTCGTCCCAGGATGTTATGCATTTGCAGAGTTGACTCTAGCAACCTGGTCGGGTCATGATCTCAACACCCTCCTTCGGCAAACCTGCACCCCGTGTTTAAAATAGTTACAAGCCCCCTGCTTTGCCTGTAGCCTAAACCGGTCTGCTCCGCCCATTCCCACCCCTTTTGACTGCAGCGACACATTTAACAAACTTTTTCAATTAGTAGATGGATATGAGTATGTTGTTGTCAGTTGCATTTATGTCACCATGCAACCAGTTCTCCTATTTGTGCAATACACGAATATTTGCCAAGTGCGAGGCTGATGTGCATTAAGGTTTGTTAGTGACGAAATGTATTCAAAAGCCGCCGTCATGAGCAGCTTGTTAGTCATTCCCACTGGACATCAGACTACAGTAGCTGGTTAAACGTTTTAAACGTATGCATGACCATCCTTGCAGAAGTTGGTAACGTAACTGCCCAGGTGTGAGGGTAGTCGGAGAACATCCCATTATGCAGGGGGCATACAGTGGAAGAGGAATGTAGCCTATGTATACTAATCCCCTAAATAGTAGTTCACCTCCTCCAAAGGAGGTTTAAAAGCTTAGTTCCCTCTGAGCTTGTGAACATGGTAAACATTCCCTTTAATAGCAGGGAGCTCCCTCAAAAGCTCGCAAGGGAGGCGCAGATCAATCTTTGGAGCTGCGGGACTGTGTTTACAGATGAGAACAGGTGGTTTGTGTCCGCAGCCACTTCTCTCATGCTTCCTCCAAACCCATCCATCTGCCGGGCAGCCTGTCTGCACCCTGACCCCTCTCTGGTCCATCCGCCCTGCTGTTTGCAGGCTGATCTGTAAACCGTGTCAGGGAGTGCAGGTGTCGGCCGTGCTTAGTCTAAATACAACCTGACCAGCAATGGTAGATTTCAGGACAGTTTATAAATGGTGGAACTCCAGGGAAGTGTTGAAGTGAAAGAAGGACTCTGTGTTTTTGGCAGCCAGAGCTCCTGCGTGTGTTGTTTGTGTGTTCTCCTTGTTAACGTTGTAGGCTACTTATTTACTTATAATGTTGATGTACATTGGATGGATGTCTCCTTCCTTCAGTGTTTGCAAGCTCCTGGTGTGTCCTGCGTGTTGGAATGCGATGTGTGGGTGGTTTCTTGTTAAGTTGTCAGGTGTGGTCCATTTTTCTCTGGAGGTCAAAACCAAGATGGTTGATTGCAATACTGATGTCTCATAATCTCTCAGGTGCAGTACTGAAACAAAGCTTTTATTTTTTACAAAGAGAGGTGAGACAAAGCTTTTATCTTTCACACAGCGAGATGTACACATCACATACTTCTGACACCAAACAACTGTGAGCCTGAACCTGACGAGTAACAACGCATCACATTTTATTTTATTTTTTAAAAGTACACATTACAGTTATGAAGTAGCATGCAAGGAGTGCATGTTACTCAGCGTTTGCAGTAATGTTTGTCCTAAAATGTGTTTGTTTACTGAAACAAACATCCTAGCAACCTCAGCGTCAGCTGAATATCCAAGTAAATCAATATATGGCTAAATAAATATAAATATGGCAAATTATATGCCATATAAACAATATGGCAAATTAGGCTTAAGAAGCTGTGTATATAGCTCAAGGACTTATAGGTGCTTTTTTCTACGTGTCTTTCATGTGGCATATCTCTGTATCTCTGTGTGAGTGCAGGTGAAGAATACAAGTAGGTTTTGCCTAGCTGATTGGTAAGTGTGCTGTATTTGTTAGGATAACATGTGGTGTAGGAATTATTTGGGCTGTTTCCATACAAGGACCTTGCTGGACGGGAATATTGTAAATGCGCCATCAGCGCAGTAAGGTTAGGACTGCACCACTGTTGTCTTCCCTCCCTCCCTCTCTTTCTCCTTCTCTCCTCTCCTCTCCTCTCCACTCTGCTCCATTCATCTCCACTCTTCTCCTCTCCACTCCACTCCTCTCCTCTCCCCTCCTCTCCACTCTGCTCCATTCCTGTCCTGAGACTGCAGTGTTCATGTTGTGGCTGGCCCTTCCCTGGCCTCCATGCGTGCTCGCTCAGAGATCTTTACATTCCTATGTGAGAGACATGCCCTGTGGGAGAAGGCTGCAGCTGAGCGTTGGTCCTTCCCTTTGGCTTGAAAGAGTGGGGGCTTCACCACCAGATGTGCTGTGTGCAGTTTTAAACATGTCGTAAAGTCAGTATGTGGTGTGATTGTGTGGATGAATATTTGCCAAATGTTAAAAAAACAGCTAAGTTTCATAAAGGCCCTGTTCATTTAAACACCCAGATTTTCCCTCTGTAGGCTCCATGTTGCTTGTCTAACATCTGTCAAACACCCTAGACTCAAGGGTGGGACGGCCTCTCTGTTCTCTTGGTCACAACAGGGAAGTGAAGCATTGCATCTGTCCAGCGCCACAGCCCTCCTGGGTCTCAGTTCAAGTACACAGTTATAGACCTCAGGAGTGACCAGTGCACGAGTCCTAGACGTCTACACTGATGCGCAGTAGAACACAGTCGAAACGTGGAAAGACATCTGCACCGTAGCGGACATTAGCCTATAGTTAGTATAGCCTGAGCACGTGTAGTGTGAGCCTATATTGTTTCTGATTGAACCGGAACATTGGGCAGGCCCTTGTGGCTGTGTGGGGGGGGTGAACATTGGGCAGGCCCTTGTGGCTGTGTGGGGGGGTGACGCAGGCAGTCTGCAGAGCTGACAGACAACCTGAGCTTCACATGGGCCCTGCTGGTGAGCAGCAGCGGAGAATCAAATCCCGTTTGGGGGAGAAAAGGCAACATCGGATGTGGCAGTGCTGCCCCAAGTTGGCCTGAATCGTTGTAAACAGAATTAGCCTTGCAGTACAGCCAGGCTCCAATCAGCACCGTCATCAGCGGCACATTGTTCCACTCTCACTTGGTTTTGGGATGTTGAGGACAGATGTCAGTGTTTATTTTATTGTGAATGTATAACCCGCAAGTTCCATTGTAGTGGGCCAAGCCAAGGGATCAGGTCCGTAGAAGAAAATGTGCTAAATGTTTTTCTTCTGTGAAACAGACATTTAAAGGATTTTTAGGTCAATTGTGGTTTTATGACACATTACTTGTCAAGATTAAACAAGCTCCCTCTCCATCTGTTTCGCTTCAAGCGGTGGCCAGAGGTTCCCATCAGATCGCATTTGCTTAGCTCAAACAAAAGTTGCTTGAAGAGGCGATCAGTGTCTGTTTGGTATGTAAATAGCATTGAGTGGTCTGTTCCTTACCGGGATAGTTCAAACAGCAGGTCAG
Source organism: Coilia nasus (assembly GCA_027475355.1). Lineage (NCBI taxonomy): Eukaryota > Metazoa > Chordata > Actinopteri > Clupeiformes > Engraulidae > Coilia > Coilia nasus. The sequence continues at coordinate 11,494,363 of CM050211.1, read as the reverse complement.
GAAGTCCATGAAAGGTAGCCGCGCCGTCGGCATACAGATTGGGGTTTGGAACAAGATCTGACGAGATAAAACAAGACTCGGGCTCGGTCCTCAACTGAGCACTTCCCAAAAAACCTCACCTCAGACATTGAGTCTCTTTCAGACAATGAATTATTAACTAGCGAGTGAGCACTAAGAACAAGAGAATCGGGTTTGTTTTGGAGCGCTGACATCGCCCAGCGGAAACACAAGCTGTCCAAAGGCCTGGCTCGGGCTGGTTCCCCTCACCTCTCTCCCTGCACCCCTCCTTCTCTCTTCCTCCACCCCTCACCTCTATCCCTCTGTCCTTCGTCTCTCTTTCTCCACCCCTCCCTCTATCCCTCTGCCCCTCTGTCCTTCCATCTCTCTTCCTCCACCCCTCCCTCTATCTCTCCATCTCTCTTCCTCCACCCCTCACCTCTATCCCTCTGTCCTTCGTCTCTCTTTCTCCACCCCTCCCTCTATCCCTCTGCCCCTCTGTCCCTCCATCTCTCTTCCTCCACCCCTCCCTCTATCCCTCTACCCCTCCGTCTCTCTCCCTCTGCCCCTCACCTCTATCCCTCTGTCTCTCTTCTTCCACCCCTCCCTCTGTTCCTGCCTCATCCACCGGTGTACTGTGGATCTCCACGGTGACGGGGGCCTCTCTAAAACCAGCCGCTGGGAATGTGGTTGGCCACCCGCACGCCACACATCACAGCATTGAGCAGCACAGCACAGCACAGCACACACAGCACGCAGAGCACAGCACACACAGCACAAACAGCATGCACAGCACGCAGAGCACAGCACACACAGCATGCACAGCACAGCACAGCACAGAACAGCACAGCACAGCACAGCACAGCACACACATCACAGCACAGCACACACATCACACAGCACAGCACACACATCACAGCACACACATCGCACAGCACACACATCACAGCACACACATCACACACATCACACAGCACAGCACACACATCACACACATCACACAGCACAGCACACACATCACAGCACACACATCACACAGCACACACATCACACAACACACATCACAGCACACACGCACAGCACAGCACACACAGCGCATACATCCCAGCACAGCATTGAGCAACACACACACACACACACACACACACACACACACACACACACAGCGTTGAGCAGCAGTGGCCACACTCAGTGTCACATGCCCAAGGGCCGTCTGCCTGCTGGACTACCAAACTCACTTCCTTAATTCTCTCACAGTAGGCCCTGTTGTTCTGTGGGCCTGTGCACTGGTGCGTGTGTATGTGTGTGTGCGGAGGAGGGGAAGCAGAAGAAGCCGCCCTATTCCCGCTGTCCAGCTAGCCTCAGGCTGCTGTTGTTCTGGGCAGCTCAGCTGGCCTGCTGTCTCACACACATGCCCTGAAAAGGGGCCGCTTGGTTCCCTGAGTGCCGCAGTGACCAGATAACGCAAATGACATTCAAATGTGCTTCCTCAATCCCGGCACCCACTTCACACTGTTTTGCACTTGAGTGGCGCGCTGATAACGGCTGTGAAAGAGCTCGTTGGTGCTGCTGTGAGGGTGACTGGCTACGCATCGCTGTAGCCTAAATATTGTTTTTACCATCAAGAGTAGAGTTACTTTTTTAAGAGCACAGAACTGTCAACTGTTTTTGTTTGTGTGTAATATTCTATGTGTTCACCTATACAAACCCAGATCTTAAGACAACTACATCTTATGATTGTTTTATGTGTACCTGTCTGTACATTAATCACTGTACACCCAATTGACATGGAGAATGTTATGTGCTGTGTATGCTCACATGTGCTTGTTTGGGATGAGGTGGTGGGAAAGTGTTTGTTGTGGCTGTAGGCCTATTTTTGTATCAGATTTAGAATGCTGTTTAGGAGCAGCTGTGTGTGTGTGTGTGTGTGTGTGTGTGTGTGTGTGTGTGTGTGTGTGTGTGTGTGTGTGTGTGTGTGTGCGTGCGTGCGTGCGTGCGTGCGTGCGTGCGTGCGTGCGTGCGTGCGTGCGTGCGTGCGTGCGTGCGTGCGTGCGTGCGTGCGTGCGTGCGTGCGTGCGTGCGTGCGTGCGTGTGTTGGGGAGAGGGAGGGGTTATATGGGTATGAGTGATAATTAGGCCTACTTTTGAGGTGCCTTCAGCAGCTGTTTAGTCAGAGCACAGTCCTAAACTGTTTGTTTACTTATCCTCTTTCTCTCCCCCCTCCCCCTCCCCCTCTTCTCTGTCTGTCTGCCTCATTCCCTGTCTTTCTCTCATACTCATTTTCCTCTTCTCTCTTTCCTCTCTCTTTCTCCTCTGCATCCCTCCACCTCTATCCATTTTTCTTACTTCATCTCTCTCTCTCGCTCCTTGTTTGACCCCTGTGCTTTTCTGCTTGCCTCTCCCTCTCTCTGTCTCTCTGTCCCCTCTCTCTCCCCCTCTCTCTGTCTCTCTCTCTGTCTCTCTCTCTGTCTCTCTCTCTGTCTCTCTCTCTCTCTCCCCCCCTCTCCCCCCTCTGTCTATCTGTGTTCCTCTTCCCCCTCTTTTCCCCTTCCTCTTTCACTCCTTTCTTCCCCTCTCTCTCTCCCTCTCTCTCTCCCTCTCTCTATCTCTCTCTCTCTCTCCCCCCCCCCTGTCTCTGTCTCCCAGAATGACCAGCAGCTGGACTGTGCCCTGGACCTGATGAGGCGTTTGCCTCCCCAGCAGATCGAGAAGAATCTCAGCGACCTCATCGACCTGGTGAGTGACACGCACGGCCATTGGCTGCCTCCGTCCGGCCAATCAGAAGCCAGGATAAGTGCCCGACCGTGTGCCAACCCCTCCCCTTTATGTCCCAGTCTGATCCTGTAGGACTGTAATGAGTGGCGGGTCATGTGGTCCACTCTGACCTATCGTAAAAGTGCTGTTTTAAACCCACATGGTGTCTCAACCTTACCCTCTCTGATATCTACTTCCGCCACACACACACACACACACACACACACACACACACACACACACACACGTACACGTGGACACACACACACACACACACACACACACACGTGGATACACACACACACACAAGAGCCTTGAAGAGCAGCATCACACCAGCGTTTCCTGGCTCGCTGGATGTTTTGTGTGGTTGTTATCGGTCATTAGCAGAGCTGTCAATCACTCAGCACGGTCAGTCGCTGGCCCGCCCTCCTCACACACACACACACACCACACACACACACAC
>CM050211.1:11448649-11488649 GCA_027475355.1 Coilia nasus | reverse complement strand
CATTCCTCGCTTGCCTCATGCCCACCTGCCAACTACTACACTGCTCAGGATGCAAAACAAGACATGTACTCTCAAGAGAACCTGTTTTAAAATCACTTGTTTAATGCTTGATTGAAGTCTTGTTGACTAAGTTCTTTTTTTACACATTAAAATATGTCACGAACGTCATTCGTAGACGTTTTTGATCACTGATGGTGTTGACTGAATAATATTCTGAGGTTATTGTGCTTGATGAGTGAAATTGCCTGGACCTTGCTACTTTCATTAGCCTGTCACACCCACTATGCCTAAGAATGGTGTGTGTGTGTGTGTGTGTGTGTGTGTGTGTGTGTGTGTGTGTGTGTGTGTGTGTGTGTGTGTGTGTGTGTGTGTGTGTGTGTGTGTGTGTGTGTGTGTGTGTGTGGACAGGTGCCCAGCCTGTGTGAGGACCTTCTGTCCTCGGTGGACCAGCCCCTGAAGATCGCCAGAGATAGAGTGGTGGGAAAGGACTACCTGCTCTGTGATTACAATCGCGATGGCGACTCCTACAGGTTAGGACTGGCATTACACAGACACGCAAACCAAATGTACCCACCCCAGTATGTTTACATTGTATTTAATCAGACAATTTTGCTGCTGTTCTACTTAAAATGAGGCCCCACCCAGTGAAAAAGTAGTTATCCTCATGAAAATAATCAGGTCCCATAAACCTTCGGTTTGACTTTCTGTAAACAGATTTTGCGTCTTTATTTTGTAACATCTGCCCGACAGTGTGCAGGTTTGTGCTACTGTCGTATAGGTGTGTTATATTTGTGTGTGCTGCTATTTGTTACCATTCTGAAGTGCAGGTCCTATGTGTTTTCAGTCTGTATGTGTGTGTTTAGTTGTCTGTCATACTTAGCATTAGCATTTTGTGTCAGCACCTGTTTTCCATCATTTAATTCAGATCCCCCTGGAGTAATAAGTATGAGCCCCCCATCGATGACGGTGCGATGCCCTCTGCACGCCTTCGCAAGCTGGAGGTGGAGGCCAACAACGCCTTCGACCAGTACAGAGACCTGTGAGTGAGCCACGCCACACTAGGCACCACCCACAGTACATGCAGTGTAGACGAGGAACTCGCTGGAAAATCACATAATGTTGCTAGGTTTTACATCATATATAGGTCAGTAGTTTTAATCAACATTATTATAACACAACATAACAATGCACAGACTGAGATTATAGGACTCTGTAAAATGGAGTTTATCATGTACTTGTTCCATCCATTAAGAAAAATAGCTGATTTTAATGAGGACAGCTCTTCAGACAGGTAATTGGTTAATTGGGTAATTGGTGAGCTAATTGGTTACTCTTACGTTCTGAAGCCACATTTCTCAAGAACACAAGAAGCCACAAGCTTCATAAAGAACAAGCCTGGAAATGCTTACATAAAACAATGCATGCAGGTGACATATCATGTCAACGTTCTCTCTCAGCAGTGTGTCATTTGAGGGACCAAGTTTTTGTTTTGTGTTTTTCTCGAGTCACAAGATCACAACTCTGAGGTGGTTGTGATGGTAACAGTCAAGTCGAGTCAAATGTATTATCCCACCTGGAGAAATTAAGCTGCAGCCAGGCATTACAAAGAACATAGAAAAATGAATACATTTTAAAACATTGGAGTGAAATACCAGTACGGTTGGGTGGTTGTGACTGTAACGTTGGGTGGTTTTGACGGTAACATTGGGTGGTTGTGACGGTAACGTTGGGTGGTTGTGACGGTAACGTTGGGTGGTTGTGACTGTAATGCTGGGTGGTTGTGACGGTAACGTTGGGTGGTTGTGACGGTAACATTGGGTGGTTGTGATGGTAACGTTGCGTCTGGCTGCTGCAGGTACTTCGAGGGGGGCGTGTCCTCTGTGTACCTGTGGGACCTGGACCATGGCTTCGCGGGAGTCATCCTCATCAAGAAGGCCGGAGACGGCTCCAAGAAGATCAAGGGCTGCTGGGACTCCATCCATGTGGTGGAGGTGCAGGTCAGTGAAAGACTCCATCCATGTGGTGGAGGTGCAGGTCAGTGAGAGACTCCATCCATGTGGTGGAGGTGCAGGTCAGTGAGGGGGTGAGGGAGGCCATGTGGTGGAGGTGCAGGTCAGTGAGGGGGTGAGGGAGGGCATGTGGTGGAGGTGCAGGTCAGTAAGTGAAGGAGTCCATGTGGTGGAGGTGCAGGTCTGTGAGGGAGGAGAGGAGACCATGATGAGAACATGGTGCAGGTCAGTAAGGGCCGATGGGCACCATAGATACATAGATAACATGTCACAGAGAAGGGTAGCTGATAGACACCATAGATATTTAACATGTCAGAGAGAAGGGTAGCTGATGGGCACCATAGATATTTAACATGTCAGACAGAAGGGTAGCTGATGGACACCATAAATATTTAACATGTCAGAGAGAAGGGTAGCTGATGGGCACCATAGATATTTAACATGTCAGAGAGAAGGGTAGCTGATGGGCACCATAGATATTTAACATGTCAGAGAGAAGGGTAGCTGATTGGCACCATAGATATTTAACATGTCAGAGAGAAGGGTAGCTGATGGGCACCATAGATATTTAACATGTCAGAGAGAAGGGTAGCTGATGGGCACCATAGATATTTAACATGTCAGAGAGAAGGGTAGCTGATGGGCACCATAGATATTTAACATGTCAGAGAGAAGGGTAGCGGAGGGGCACCATAGATATTTAACATGTCAGAGAGAAGGCTAGCTGATGGACACCATAGATATTTAACATGTCAGAGAGAAGGCTAGCTGATGGGCACAATAAAGCATGAGTGAAAAAACTTTACGATATTTTATAAATTACGATAATATCGATATATCGTCCAGCCCTATAAACGTGATGCTCTGGAGTGTGTTTTCCAGTCTGTCTGTGTGTGTGATGCTCTGGAGCCTGGTCTCCGGTCTGTCTGTGTGTGTGATGCTCTGGATTGTGGTCTCCAGTCTCTGTGTGTGTGATGCTCTGGATTGTGGTCTCCAGTCTCTGTGTGTTCGATGCTGTGGAGTCTGGTCTCCAGTATGTGTGTGTGTGTGATGCTGTGGAGTCTGGTCTCCAGTCTCTGTGTGCGTGATGCTGTGGAGCCTGGTTTCCAATCTCTGTGTGTGCTGTGCCTTGCAGGAGAAGTCGAGTGGACGTACGGCCCACTATAAGCTGACCTCCACGGTGATGCTGTGGCTGCAGACGACCAAGACCGGCTCCGGCACCATGAACCTGGGGGGCAGTCTGACCAGACAGGTAAGAGAGAGGGCCCTCTATTGTGGGGGGAAGTCTGACCAGACAGCTACGCGTCCCCTCTATTGTGGAGTACCAACGCACCCGTGTGGTCAGAATTTAGCCCACTCGATGTCCCACTGGATGTCACAGTGAATTCATTAATGACCTTTTTCATCCACTGCCAGTGAAATTCCAAACTTGCCTAGTGGAATTGTTAAGCGAGTTGCAAGAAGTACTGTATTGGCCCATTTAACGGTAATAAAAGCAAGATCAGTTTAACGGTATTAAAAAAGCAAGATCATTTTAACGATATTAAAAGCAAGCCTGAACGTTCTATTTGGCTCCCAAACTGCTCCGCTGCTGTCGCATTGCTGTCTGATGGTCTAATGGTGAACGGGCTGCCTGTGGGAGCAGCTATGGCACCCATAATCACACTCTCCTGAAGCGGTGTGTAGTCTGCATTATTACAAAGCCCATTAATCCTCATGCCAGTGCCTAGTGTGTGAGGAGTGCAGAGTGTGTGACCAGTGCAGAGTGTGTGTGTGTGGACAGGAAAAGACAGAAAGACTTCCCAGGAAAGACTTCTGCACAACTTTTTGCCATCAGGGATGCTTCTTTTGTTTGCTGAATACTTTTTGTGTGATGGCATCTTGGCTTGTGGGTGTAGCAGAATAGCATGCCCAGGGCCATCTGGATGGCAGATTCTGGAGCAATATGTGGGCTGTTATGAGTTCCACGTCAGGGCTTGGGCACATCTGTGTGGACGTCTTCTGCTGTGTATTTGCTCTAAGCAGATTTGTTAGAGCTGGATGGCCAGCGGACTCTCCCTCGCACACATATGTGCACTTTAAGTGCTGGGCATTAGAGAATGACACGGGCTTGTTGCACAGCTGGGGTTGCTGCTTTGTGACGCCACACTGTTGTTTAAAACCAGCTGACCTACTAGAGCAAACTATCCAAAAGCGGAGATAAAAATGTATGTGAATTTCTGAAGCTCAACTGACACAGAGCACTTCAGCCACTAATCCCTAAATCCATAGTTTATTTTATCTCTCTCCCTGCCTCTCTTTCTTGTGGTGATGATGCTGCTGTGGTCACACACAGTGCAGATGTTGCCTCTCTGAGTGAAATGATTTTCGGTGGCATTCCATGACTGGACACACACACACACACGCCGGGCTGCCTGCCTGTGTCCTGTGGGCATCTCTCCCAGAGAAGCCATAGCACAAATGCCACCCTCTGTCACGACCTTTAACACACACACACACACACACAGACACACACATACACACACACATGCCACCCTCTGTCACGACCTTTAACACACACTCACACACATACATGCCACCCTCTGTCACAACCTTTACCACACACACACCCCTTGCTGCATGGTCTGACATTTGGGCTGAACTGCATGTAAACAATGCTGTGCTTCCGAAATACAAAACACCAGTTACAGGCTGGACTAGTTGGTAGATATGCTGGAAATGTTCGGCTTGATTATTCAAGACGTGTTGTCTCCTAGAGTCTTCATGTTAAATTTTCATAAATTATAGCACGAAGAATGATTCCTGCCTTGGCAAGAAAGGGGATTCTCGTCAGTGTGTATGGGTAGATGAGCAAGTGAACTTTATGTTGTTCTGATAACACTAATGAAGCAAATTGTGCTCTGAGGGAGTTTAAGTTTACGATTGGCTTTTGGTGTAGGTGTAGGAGGTTATACTTCAGGTTCTGTGCTCTTTGTCTGTTTATCTCTCTCTATCTCTATCTCTCGATCTCTCTCTCTTTGCTCCCTCTCTGTATCCCTCTCTCTCTCCCCCCTTTCTGTATCCCTCTCTCTCTCCCCCCTCTCTGTATCCCTCTCTCTCTCCCCCCTCTCTATCTCTCTTTCTCTCTGTATCTCTCTTTCTTTCTCTATCTCTTGCTCTCTTTCACTCCTTCTCCCTCTCTCTGTATCGCTCTCTCTCTCTCTCTCTTTCTGTCGATATAGTTCTTAATCCCTTTCTGTCTCTCTTTCTCTCTCTCTCTCTGTCGATATGTCTCCCTCTCCCTCTCTCTGTATCTCTCTCTATGTCGATATAGCTGTTAAACCCTCTCTGTCTCTCTCTGTCGATATAGCTCTCTCTCTCCCTCTCTGTCTCTCCATCTCTCTCTCCCTCTCTCTGTATCTCTCTCTCTGCCGATACCTCTCTCTCCCCTATCTCTATCTCTCTCTCTCTCTCTCAATATCTCTCTCTTCCCCTCTCTCTATCTTTCTGTCTGTATTGCTCTCTGTCTTTCTCTCTCTTCCTCTCTCTTTCTCTCTCTATCTCCTGCTCTTTCACTCCCCTCTCCCTCTCTCTCTATCTCTCTCTCTGTTGATATAGCTCTTAATCTCTCTCTGTATCCCTCTCTCCCTCTCTGTGTATCTATATCTCTCTGTTTTTTTGCCACAGATGCTAATCATTAGCTGCTAATCATTAGCTGTTCAGAACAAGCAGGTAGGCACCCGAAGGCCTCTGGACTGAGAGTAGACTCAGTTCAAAGCCCCACTGGGCGAGGCAAAGCGAGGCTGTATTGGGAACATGCGTTGGCTGGATCATTAGACCCCATGCGCTTCATTGTATTAGGCTGCGATTAAGAAACACCTCCGTGGTCTTAAAGCTGTTTCTCTTCCTCATGTTCCTTCCCCTTCACATTTCCACCCTCCTGGTTTAGGGTACCAGGAAGAGTTTGGGTGAATTTAGAGGAGGCAGCATGTTGTTCCTGGTTTAGGTTACCAGGAAGAGTTTGGGTGAATTTAGAGGAGGCAGCATGTTGTTCCTGGTTTAGGTTACCAGGAAGAGTTTGGGTGAATTTAGAGGAGGCAGCATGCTGTTCCTGGTTTAGGGTACCAGGAAGAGTTTGGGTGAATTTAGAGGAGGCAGCATGCTGTTCCTGGTTTAGGGTACCAGGAAGAGTTTGGGTGAATTTAGAGGAGGCAGCATTTCTGTTTCAGCTCTTGGGGGAACTTTGCGCGAGACTTTTCTCTTCTATCTTCTCAGCCTCTTAGCTGCTCTCTGCGATATTCAGGGATTGGAAAATCTGTTCTTTGGTAGGCTTCTTCCTGAAAAAGAAAGTCAGAATCTAATGTCTGGGGCATTTAAAACTGGTGTGCTCTTCCTTTCATAGAATTTAAAAAGTCTTTTATTGCTGTAAGAGTGTTATTATGTTTAAAACATGAGCATCTGACTGTACTTTGTCCATGTTATTTATCACTGGATCAGACTTCCTCTAAGAGTGCTTGCAAAAAGATATATAAGATATATATTAGATATAATCGCCTTTTAACCTCTACTTAGTGGAAAGTGACAGGAGATCTGTGGATCTCTCTCTCTCTCTCTCTCTCTCTCTCTCCTTTTCCTCCCCCTCTTGTACTTATCTCTGTGTTTTCCTGTTGTTTACCAGATGGAGAAAGACGAGACCGTCAGCGAATCCTCCCCCCACATCGCCAACATCGGACGCCTGGTGGAGGTGAGCCTGTTCGCCTTTGGCCTCTCGGCCGCCTCGTAAAAAACACTGTGGGCCAAAACAGACACTCTTCCCTCCTCTTTTTGCCCTCTCTCTCTGTCTCTCTCTCTTCCTCTATCTCTCTCTCTCTCCTCCTCCTCTCTCTCTGTCTCTCCCTCTGTCTCTCTCTCTCCTCCTCTCTCTCTGCCTGTCTCTGTCACACAAAAGCAATCACTCTCACTCACTGACTAGCCCAGCTCAGTCATTACAGAATCACTCATACACACTCATACACACATGCTCTCTCTCTCTCTCTCTCACACACACACACACACACACACTCATACACACATGCTCTCTCTCTCACACATACACACACTCATACACACATGCTCTCTCTCTCTCTCACACACACACACACATGCATGCATGCACAAACACACACAGTCACACATTGTCACACTCTCACAGGCATAGTCATTTGCCTGTCCACCATTCTCTCTCGTATAGCCCCATCATACCGAATGTCTTACTCCCACTCACTCTGCTTTAGTCCTCATGAACACTCACACTTCTGAAAACGCGCACACACACACACACACACACACACACCTGCATGTCGTTTATGACCCTCTCCCAGCCTGTCTGCTGTGTAACACATCTCTTGTCCCTGTGTGGAGAGAACGTTCCATTGGCCCAGCTGCCCCCACTGTAATAAACACACACGCACATGCACACACACACGCTCACACACATTCACTCACACTCACACACATACACTCACGCACGCACACACACAAACGCACTCACACACACACATACACACTTACACACACACAGGCACACACACCTCCTCCACCCTGCCCTAAATGTTAACATAGGACTCCAATTAAAAATGAAGGCCTCGGCTCTGTGTGTGTTTAATAGTTTATGAGGTTTACAGATGGAGGGATGGGGGGGGGGTGAGTGGTTGTGGGTGGGGGGGGTTGAGTGCTGTGAGGAGTGAGAGGTTGTAGGGGGGGGGGGGGGTTGTAGTGGGGGGGGGGGGGGGGTTGAGAGGGGGTTGAGTGCTGTGGGAGGGGTTGTAGTGGGAGGGGGTTGAGTGCTGTGGGAGGTGCTGTAGTGGGGGGTGGTTGTGGTGAGGGTGGGGAGGGGAGTGAGGGGTTGTGGGGGGTTGCAGGTTGGAGTTGCCTGGCTGGGTGAGATCTGTGTTAACCTCTCTGGTTTCAAAGTGTCGTCATAGTCACGAGAGGGCTGCTAATGTGTGAATGGTGTGTGTTTGTGTGTGTGGATAGTGTGTGTGTAGCCAGAGTGGTCTGGCTGGCTGGAGTGTGTGTGTTAGCTCTAGATGTGCCTGTGTGAGCAGTGTTGTGACGCCTGTCAGCCTGTGTATCTGACGGTTTCAAATGTGTCTGTTAACAATACTCTTTCTTTATTTCTCTTGTTCCCTTTCTCTTTTTCTCTCTCTCTCTCTCTCTCTCTCTCACACACACACACACACACTCACACACACACACTCTCAAACACACACACACTCACACACACTCTCAAACACACACACACTCACCCATTCACACAGGATATGGAGAACAAAATCCGCTCCACCCTGAACGAGATCTACTTTGGGAAGACCAAGGACATCGTCAACGGCCTAAGGTACGTCACGAGCCACACCCCCATAAAGCCAACTGTCCCCAGCCTATGGGGGAACTCCTCACATTACCCCCAGTCCCAGCCTATGGGGGAACTCCTCACATTACCCCCAGTCCCAGCCTATGGGGGAACTCCTCACATTACCCCCAGTCCCAGCCTATGGGGGAACTCCTCACATTACCCCCAGTCCCAGACAGCCTATGGGGAACTCCTCACATTACCCCCAGTCCCAGACAGCCTATGGGGGAACTCCTCACATTACCCCCAGTCCCAGACAGCCTATGGGGGAACTTCTCACATTACCCCCAGTTAGCCCCATTACGCAAAGCAGCTCTCTGTTATAGCAGGGGCAGATTATATCATTTCTTTGTATTGCACAGTTGTACACAGTTGTCGATTACAATTGACCATGTCACACTATAAGATCTTAGAACCACAGATTCTCTTTGCGTCTTGGTCAGGAGACCAGCCACATTGCAAGAGAGTAATTCGTTAGTGTGTGGTTGCCATATACTGCTGGTGACAGGACTCCCCATATTAACCATAGACACTTCTCACGACTCCCCACAACATTCTGACCAGCTAGTCTTTTTTCACAGTGTTGGAGAACGTTGCAGACAAAGGCATCACAGGTCGTTGAGTGTGTCACATTCTGAGACTCACTCACATTTGATGTCATGCCCGACCCTTCTGAATTGGTGATGATGCTGAATAGGTGTTGGGTCACGACTAGTTTGGGGCAAAACCGGGCTGCGCTTGTGTAATCGGACCAGGCCATTACGGCCAGTTTATAGTCGCTCCACAGAATATGCCGTAAAAGAGCCTGGAGTATTGCTTTGGCCATGTGCAACATGCATAGTGCTCACATTTGTTTAAAGAAGTGTTTTATAACTATTTGTTTTTGCTAGTGATGCAGAACTATAAAAGCCGCTACTGCTGTGACATCTGTCGAGAACATTATTTTTCTGTGGAGTGATGCTTGTTGTCCGGACTATAAATTAGTCTTCAGGGGACATGCGTCTGGACAGGCGGTTTATGTTTGTTCTTCAGTGTATTAGTCTTCAGGGGACATGCGTCTGCACAGGCGGTTTATGGGGGCGTATTACTGGGGCCTCGTTTAAAAGGCTGACGCGTGGGGGGTGAACTCTGGGAATAAAGGCATGCATGCTGGCTGACTCATGACTGAGATTGAAGGGATGGTGCTACTCTACTGAGTACCATATTACAGACTGAGATTGAAGGGATGGTGCTACTCTACTGAGTACCATATTACAAACTGAGATTGAAGGGATGGTGCTACTCTACTGAGTACCATATTACAGACTGAGATTGAAGGGATGGTGCTACTCTACTGAGTACCATATTACAGACTGAGATTGAAGGGATGGTGCTACTCTACTGAGTACCATATTACAGACTTTCCTCTTTTCCCTGGAGTTCAGTTGTTCAGCCAGGCTGCCTTTGCCGCTTTGATGGATTTTCAGGTTACTGCATTGGGATGTGGTTTAGGGGGCCTTCTTCTCTGTCCCACAAAGGTTGGCTGGAGAAGAGTGATTTTTGGCGAGTAATCGCTGGAAGGGATTCTCTCTCTAGACTCCTCCTTTCTGTTTTGCCTGCATTCCTGCCGTCATGTAAAGCCCTTCTCTGTTTTGGCTGCGGCTCTGCGCTGCGCTGCTCTGCTCTGCGCTGCAGTGACTTCATCCTCTGAGTTGGTTTTTCTTTCCTACATATGCCCCTATCGCTCTCTCTCTCTCTCCCTCTCACTCTCTCTCCCTCTCCCTCTCTCCCTCTCACTCTCTCCCTCTCACTCCCTCTCTCTCTCTCTCCCCCTCGCTCTCATATTGACCTCTGTGATTTTATCCTGAGTTGATTTTGTTTGCTGATTATCCCGCCATCTCTGCCTCTCTTTCATGTTCCTCTTCTACTTTACTCCTTCATTCTCTCTACTTCTCCTCTCCTTATCTCTCTTTTCCCTCTTTCCTTCTCTCCTGGGTTGTTGTCCTCCATGCTTACACCATGTAATCTCTCCATTCTGTGCTATTTGATCTGTGCTCCAGCCTTTCTGTCCTCCCTTATCTCTTCCCTTTCTCTCCTCCCCATGCATCCCCTCTTCCCCTCGTTTGTCTCTTCCTCTCGTGTCCCCCTCTCCTACCCTCCGCTCTTCCGCATTCCTCTGCTTTTCTCCCGCTTTCCTCTTCTCCTTCTTCCTGTCTTTCATCCCTCGTTCCCTCCCTCCTCTCACCCCCCTCTCCTCCACTCCCCCCCTCTCCTCCTCTCACCCCCCTCTCCTCCACTCCCCCCCCCCCTCTCCTCCACCTCCCCTCCTCCACTCCCCCCCTCTCCTCCACTCCCCCCTCTCTTCCACCACCCCACTCCTCCACCCCCTGTCCTCCTCCTCCTCTGCTCCACCCCCCCTCCTCTCCTCCACCACCCTCCTCCACTCCACCTCCCCCCCCCCCCCTCCTCCAGATCTATCGAGTCTCTGCCAGATAACCAAAAGTACCGGCAGCTCCAGAAGGAGCTCTCCCAGGTCCTCACCCAGCGACAGATCTACATTGAATAGGGCAGGAGGTATAGGGCTCGGGCCAGCAGTGTGCCGCGGGGTGTGTGTGTGTGTGTGCGTGTGCGTGCAGCGGGGTGTGTGTGTGTGTGTGTGTGTGTGCATGTGTGCGTGCGTGCGTGCGTGCAAGGCAGGGGAAGAGAAAGAATGTGTGTGTGTGTGAGAGAGAGAGAGGTGAGCAAGACATTTGTGTGTCTGTGTAAGATAGAGAAAAAATGTGTGTGTGTGTGTTTAAGTGAGTGTGTGCATGCACGCGTGTGCGTTTGTGCATTTGCATGCATTAGCAGGCATATTCGTATGCCCATGTTAGTGTGCGTAGGCAGCGTGCCAGAGTAAGCACTTGCATCCCCCCATGCCGCTAGGAAAGACAGTCAACGTAACAGCCCCATGTCAGAGAGGAGCAGCTGTTCACTGCATGTGCAGGGCTAACAGTCTAATGACCAGTCGGCTGTGAAACGCACAGCACATCTCTGCCAATGTGTGTTGTGTGAGTATGACCTGCCTAACCTTAACCCTGTCCATCCTTTACTTCTGACAAGGAGAAGGAGGTGAAGTGTGCGTGTGGTGACAACTACCCAGTGTCCTAACAAGATGGCACCTTTTTCTTATTCCTGCCCTTTTGTCACTGAGTCCATGTCCCTGTCACTGAGTCCATGTCCCCCCTTGTCTGTCTCTTCCTGCAGGAGCGTCCAGACCCTGGCTGATAAATCCAAGCAGGAGTCTCTGAGGAACGATCTAGTGGAGGCTCTCAAACGCAAGCAGCAAAGTTAGAGACGCTGTAGTCCTCTTTCTCTCTGTCTCTCTCTCTCTATCTCTCTTTCTCTCTATCTCTCTCTCTCACTCCATCTCTGTCTTCCCTCTCTCCCTGTCTCTACCACACAGACTCTCCACACCGCACTCTTGCGGCTCCCCCCTCTTTCTGTTTTTGTTTTTTCATTTCTTTTTTTGTTTTGTTTCTTGTCCGTCTCTGTTGGTCCCCCTCACCACCTGTCTCAGTGCTGCACTCTCGGAAAACTAAAAAAAGGAGAAAATGCTCAGCTTTTGACGTTTTTATTTCTTATTTGTGTGTTTTTCTTTGTTGAGGCATCTCATTCTCATCAGAGCCATTTGCCTCCACTCTGTCATTTCTTTCTCTCTCTGTGTGTGTCTCTCTCTCTCTGTCTCTCTCTGTCTGTCTCTCTCTCTCTGTCTGTCTCTCTCTGTCTGTCTGTTTCTCTGATGTTTAAGTAAATATTCTGATAGTATTATGATGGTAAAAGAACACATTACAGAATGAGAGTGGCTTGTGCACTCCCCTCCGCTATCAATCCCCCGCCCCACACACACACATGCACGCACACACACACATGCACGCACGCAAAACAAACACTTGCAAATACTCACACACAGGTGTGTATGTGTGTGTGAGTGACTGGCCTTACCTCTGTAGCATCACGAAGGCCCACAGATTTAAGACCCCTCCACAGTCTGCAGTGGCTGACACTGGTAACAGCATTGACACCTAGCCCAATCCTGTCATCTACACGCATACAAACATTAGGTGGAAAATAGACTTTTGGTTTTTATTTTGCTTTTTCACTGATATATTTTCTGAAAAAAGAACCCTCCTCTGTATGAAAAATCTATATGAAATAACAAACTGTTGCTCTGAACAGAAGATGTACTGTAACAAAGGGTTACGAGGGTCATGCTAGATTTGTATTCTCATTACGATTACTATTTTTTATTCTTAATATTATTATCATCATCGGTATTGTTGGTGTACCCTGAGGCTTCCCCTGTTCCCCATACTTGTGTGAGTGTATGGGGCCAGAGTATGGAGGTGTGAACTGGGCATGCTCGCAAAGGAGTGAAGTTGAAGGTTCGGAGAGGTGGTTGACCGTGAAAGTTGCCCTCTGACCTTGTGGACGTGCCTGCGACTGAACTGGGGGAGGAGAGGCGAAGTTCACTGTGCATTGTGAGCATTTCTGCAAGGAGGACACCCCCACCCCCCTCTACTGTACTACCACATCACTATGGGTCCCTCTCTTTTTCTCTCTCTCTCTCTCTTCTCTGGTGTCGGGTTTTGGTTTATGTCTCAGCGTCTTTCTCCAGAAGCTTCCTTGGCTGTCTCTTCTTTTGGGTGGGGTTGTAAGTGGGGCTGGTGGATTTGTCATATGTTGTCCAATTTTATTTTTTTGTTTTTTTTTTTGTTTGTTTTTTTTTGTAAAGCTTATGATTCATGTTGTATTAGAGCCTCCAGCAACAATAAAAAATGTAAAATGCTACATTTGTGTGGAGCAGTTTATTTGTGGATAAATTTGTGAATTTTATTAAAGTCTATCTATCTATTTCTATCTGTCTATCTGTCTGTCTGTCTGTCTGCCTGCCTGCCTGCCTGCCTGCCTGCCTGCCTGCCTGCCTGCCTGCCTGCCTGTCTGTCTGCAGCTGTCTATCTATCTATCTTATTTCCCCCTGTGTTATATGAAAACGCAGCAGAGGTTATATGTTCACTTGTCTCAGTTACATTCTTATGTCTTACCATACTAGATACATTCACTCTCAAGACATTCAAGTGGAAATCCTACAGTGGATGACTAACAATTATAAATTATATTCCGTTATGGGGTCATTCCATGCCAAACCACTCAATTCCCCCCCCCCCCCCCCCCCCCCTCCGATTTTGATGAAATTTGGCATACTCGTGGGTATCCTTGAGAAATGGTAACATACCAATTTTCAGCTCATTTGGACCATTGTTCACGAATCTAGAGAGAAAATTTCACCGTTTTTGCATCGATTAGTGACCATGGAACAGAAAATTGGCTACATTTTGCAAACCCATCACTCGATTTCCATAAATTTGGTATCATTACAAAGGGGAGAAAATTCCCTTTCAAATGATATATAACACAATGACCTTTCAAGGTCGTTGCATTTTCAAGGTCATTTAATGTGAGCTTGACCTTTGACCTAATTTTTAAGGCAATGAGTATCGATCAATTTTGATGAAATTTTATTTTCTGTTAGGCAAAGAAGTATCAATTATGCCTACAAAGTTTCAGTTTGGAGAATCAAATGGTTTGGGAGATATTCAAGGAAGACTTTTTGATATACAGGGTGTTCTAGAAATAAATGCTGGCAAAAAGACAATGACAAGTAGTAACATTTATTTATACATTTAGGCTGCACAAATTTGCTGTAAACAGTGCTATGGTAGATATTCAAGGAAGTCTGTTTGATATACAGGGTGTTCCAGAAATAAATACAGGCAAAAATGCAATATCAAGTACCATTTTACACTCACATGTAGGCTACACAAATTTATGGTAAACGGTGCCATAATGATCTTAAATACCTTGAACCTGCAGCTAAATGGCAAGGTTACTTGATTAGAGATGCTCAAGCCATACTAGATTCTGCACCAAGTTGTCTAGCAGGCAAGTACTATATGTAGAATACCACAGGTCGTAATCTCAGTTATAGTCCCTTTTCCCAAACTGGTCAACATTGCCACAAATGGCTGGATGCAAAAAAAATGTCTGAAAGGCTGTTTTATGGAAATGAATGAATATTTCTTCATGGAATTTCACCAATAGAAATCTTGTCAGTACTTGGTTGTGCTGCTGTATCATGCTCTTGATGAAAAAAAAGACAATTAAAATGTCATCATGATAAAACACCAAGCGTATATGTGACCCATCACACCAAAACAGGTATTAAGTGGCATGTGGCGATTCTGAGATACGGCCCAATATAGTTGCAGAGGTCATGCTGGGCCAATTTTGAGTTTCATATATTTTTGTTTACTTAGGCTTGTGAACTTTCACCTTCTGATCAGAAAATCATCAACAAACTACAAATGGCTACTTTCTCAGCAGTTTCTGTAACATCATATCAGATACATCAGAATTTGCAATTTTCTAACAAGTTCTTCTTTCAGACTGTGAATTAGGACTGTACTGACAAGTACTGACAGGATTTCTATTGGTGAAATTCCATGGAGAAAGATTAATTCATTTCCAAACAGCCTTTTAGACATTTTTTTTTGCATCCAGCCATTTGTGGCAATGTTGACCAGTTTGGGCAAAGTGACTATAACTGAGATTACGACCTGTGGTATTCCACATATAGTACTCGGCTGCTAGACAACTTGGTGCAGAATCTAGTATGAGCATCTCTAATCAAGTAACCTTGCCATTTAGCTGCAGGTTCAAGGTACAGTATTTAAGATCATTATGGCACCGTTTACCATAAATTTTGTGTAGCCTACATGTGAGTGTAAAATGGTACTTGATATTGCATTTTTGCCTGTATTTATTTCTGGAACACCCTTGACAGGTCATCGTGTTATATATCATTTGAAAGGGAATTTTCTCCCCTTTGTAATGATACCAAATTTATGAAAATCGAGTGATGGGTTTGCAAAATGTAGCCAATTTTCTGTTCCATGGTCACTAACCGATGCAAAAACGGTGAAATTTTCAAAACTCTCTAGATTCGTGAAAAATGGTCGGAATGAGCTGAAATTTGGTATGTTGCCATTTCTCAAGGATACCCACGAGTATGCCAAATTTCATCAAAATCGGAGGGGGGGGCGGAAAAAATTGAGTGGTTTGGCATGGAATGACCCTATGATTAAAAAAACACTCTTGTCTCAAGCACTCAATGGCCATCAACAGAATCTACAATAGATGGATAGAAGGATGGATAATTATTCCTGGAGGGAACGTAGGCATCCATTACTTTTTAAGACGCATCTTAAAAAACTGAAATGCCATGGAAATTGAAACGAATGTTCCACCACATTTCAGCAAGACACTGATGTATTTGACCACATGTGGCTGTAGCAGATAATGCATCCATTTTGTATGTCGGGTATAGCGATGCATAATGGATCCAGTTAACCAGGACTCTGCCGGATTCATCGTTGTGCACTTAACCAGATCGCCATCCCATTTAAACCCCGGCCCATTTTGGGACCTTCAGAAAATTGTCTTTCGTTTAGTCTTTTTCATATTTTGTGAAACTATACAGGCCGTGTAGTGTGTCTATAAAGATATCACAATTTTGTTTGGTTCTGGTCGTCATCCAGGTCAATAGTACTGAGACTTTGAGTAATCCAAGGCTTCGTTTCTACCCAGCTTCTTCGCTTCGCTGCCGTGCACACCTGAGTTGCAGTGGCTATTGTATGATATGGACAGTAGGGGGCAGCAAATGTACGAGGTCGGGACATCACAGTTTGGCCCGCATGGGGTTCCACTCAGAGAGGCTTGATCTTTCTTTACGCTGAAAACCACTGATGCAATCCTAAGCAGTTGGTGTGCAAAATGTTATATATTTGTACCGATTAGTCATTAGCCTAAAGTTACAAGAATGAGCTAAACAGTAGGCCTACCACAATAAAGGTAGCTTAATTGGTTTCAGGACGGCGGTTCATAGTACAAAACAAATCTCTCACTCTCCAAAGCAGTGAGAGATTTTAATTCACACTTTTGGGACGAACACCTTACAGTTTTCCTTGTTTTCAGCTTTTTATTTTGGCTATGCATTGAACCACAGTAGCTGACCCGTTGGGGAGCCCTGCCTTTTCTCATTCAAGTTGTAGAAAATGCTCTCAGCATGACTCCTCTTTGTCAAGTGACAGGGTTGTTGGCAGTCCTCGGGATGCATTGGCCAGCCAGCTTTTAGTGATATTTAAATGAAGAATGTCTGGTAAGATTTACGATCCCCGTCTCCAACGACTTTTATGAGAGGCTGAAAGGCAAAAAGCACAGAGGGAATGCAGCCGACCGAGAGTAGCCGAGTTCGGTTTACAATTGTTTGAAATTTGGTTATCTTTAAAGACCATTCTGGTTACTGGCTGGAAAGAAGTCCAGTGAAGCCAAAAAGCGTATTTCATACGATTCACAAGTAATTGTTTAAACATGAGATTTGGCCGTAGCCCCCCGAGACACAAAATGTAATAGAATCTGAGCTCAGCTGAAGAGATTGTGGAAATTCTGGATCCATATGTCTATGATATTTCTAGGACTGTGGCATCAAAACAAAGTTTATTTAGAACAGTCTATTAACAATTATCCAATACAAATGAAAAAAAGTGAATTAGCTTATTTCAGACATTTTTATAAAGTTCACCTGTAGGCTACCTCAGCATTATTATAGTAGACTATTGTTTTTGGAACGAGCAAGAAATATTGTAATCTTTTCCCACTCTCCAAAACACAAAAGAAGCCCATTGACCTCCTGTATGCTTTACTACTAAAAAAAGTGGAGTTGGTCACCGTTGAGTCGCCCTTGTAATATGGTCTCCTGTCGTTATCCATAGGCTACTTCCCACCCCACCCCCTCTCTCCCCCCTCTCACTCACTCCCTCGTTGTATTTGAACAGGTTTATGGTAATGAGAAGCCTCAAGGCGCAGCACTAGCCGGAGCCATTTTAGTCATTCACGCCAACGCAGTGAAGGTGTCGGCGTGGAAGAGGAGTGTGTGTATCTGTTTCTGTGTGTGGCTCTGGCAAGGAGACTGCGGTTTCTCACAATTCTGGTGGGTGAGCTACTGTGGACTACTGAAAGCATGGATACGCCGCAACAAAAGGGAACGACGAGACGGAAAGTTTGAAGGAAGGCTGGCACAATTTCATTGACTGGAGTCCCAGAGAACTGAACTGAGAAGCGATATGTTCGCCATAAAGTGGGATTTGTTGTTTGTTATTTTTGGGCTGTGGAAACTAATCTCTCTGGCGAATGGCTACATTGTACACATCAACGAAGATGCGGAACCGGGGACAGTCATTTCAAGTGTGGAACAGAGTGGGGCTTGCACTTTGAACCAGGTAATTGCTCCGAAATTCACAAAGCCCTTCATTGAAACTGATGAGGCGGGGGGCATTGTGTCAGTTTCGGGAGCTTTGCATTGTGACTTGCTCCTTTCAAACCCTTTCTCTGTGTATACTGTTGCCGACTGTGTGACTCACGTCCCCGGTTTCAGGCACCTTCTAACCACTCAGTACGATGTGCATGTTCACGGCAAGGACTGTGTAAACAAACACAAACGTAAAACGAAATGGGACCTTGATGTAATAAGTTTGTTAAATGTCAACAACCACCAGCGCGAGTGCTTCAAGGCTGACTCCTATATTTTCTCTGTGTGGGATCTGCTGCCCGACTCCGTGATCTCCAACAGTTTACACTGCAATGTTACTGGGAGTTCTGTATTCTATATTTCCAATGGACAGCTGTTTGTTTCACGCGCCCAGTGTTTTAAACACGAAAGTTTGTTGGAGTTTGATCTGCGCTGCAACAGACGCGGCCAGGGCGCCGCTGAAAGCGTGGGAAAGCGGAGGCATGATGATACGTATGACATCTCCGTGCACTGGCGCGTGGGTCACGGCTCTTTTAGACACGGCTACCTGGAGAAGCTGCTAAAAAGAGCGGCTCGGTCTGACTCGGGTATTGTGAGCCGAAGAAAAAGGAATGTCAACAGTAGCCCACAGTTTCAGCCGCCCATGTACCAGGTGTCTGTGCCAGAAAACAAGCCAGCTGGCACTCCTGTGATTGTTTTGAAAGCTGTGGACCCTGACGAGGGGGAGGCAGGCAGGCTGGACTACTTCATTGAGGCTCTGTTTGACAGCCGTTCCAACAATCTTTTTGCTGTTGACCCTGTCAGTGGGGTCGTTTCCACTGTGGAGATACTGGACAGGGAGACCAAGGACACACACGTATTTCGCGTGAACGCAGTGGACCATGGCACACCAAGGCGCACAGCAATGGCGTCGCTTACCATCACAGTCAGTGACACTAACGACCATGACCCTGTCTTCGAGCAGCAGGACTACAAAGAGAGTGTGCGGGAGAACCTGGAGATTGGATATGAGGTGTTGACGGTCCGTGCCACCGATGGAGACGCCCCCATGAATGGGAATATTCTCTACCGCGTGATCAACAGCAATGGGACCAATGATGTGTTTGAGATCGACTCGCGCTCAGGTGTGATCCGCACCAAGGGCCCAGTGGACCGTGAAACCGTGGATGCATACACGCTGCTGGTGGAGGCCAACGACCAAGGCCAAGATCCTGGCCCACGCAGCGCCACGGCGACCGTCCACATCGTGGTGGAGGACGAAAACGACAACGCCCCACAGTTCAGCGAGAAGCGCTACGTCGTGCAGGTGCCCGAGGACCTGGCACCCAATACGGAGATCCTTCAGGTGACCGCCACAGACCAGGACAAGGGCAGCAATGCCGTGGTCCATTTCAGCATCATGAGTGGGAACACGCGAGGCCAGTTCTACATCGACGCCCAGAGTGGCAAGATGGACCTGGTGAGCCACCTGGACTACGAGGCCAACAAGGAGTACACCCTCCGCATCCGTGCGCAGGACGGGGGCCGTCCCCCGCTCTCCAACATCAGCGGCCTGGTCACCGTGCAGGTGCTCGACATCAACGACAACGCACCCATTTTTGTCAGCACCCCCTTCCAGGCCACCGTGCTGGAGAACGTCCCGATTGGCTACTCCGTCATCCACATCCAAGCGGTGGACGCTGACTCCGGGGATAACTCACGCCTGGAGTATCGCCTGGTGGACACCACCCCCAACTTCCCATTCATCATCAACAACAGCACGGGCTGGATTGTAGTGGCTGCGGAGCTGGACAGAGAGAGCGTGGACTTCTACAACTTTGGCGTGGAGGCACGAGACCACGGCACGCCCCTCATGTCGTCCTCGGCCAGCATCAGCATGACCATCCTGGACGTGAACGACAACAACCCCGAGTTCACGCAGAAGGCCTACTTCATGCGTCTGAATGAGGATGCTGCCGTGGGGACGAGTGTGGTCACCGTGTCGGCTGTGGACCAGGACATCAACAGCGTGGTGACCTACCAGATCTCCAGCGGCAACACGCGCAACCGTTTCTCCATCACGAGTCAGAGTGGCGGCGGCCTCATCACGCTGGCTCTGCCGCTGGACTACAAGCTGGAGCGGCAGTACGTGCTCAGTGTCACGGCCTCTGACGGCACGCGGTTTGACACCGCCAAGGTCTACATCAACGTGACCGACGCCAACACGCACAGACCTGTGTTTCAGAGCTCCCACTACACGGTCAACCTCAACGAGGATCGACCCGTTGGGACCACAGTGGTGGTGATCAGTGCCACCGACGAGGACACGGGGGAGAATGCACGAATTACCTACTTCATGGACGACAGCATCCCGCAGTTCAACATCGACGCTGACACAGGTGCAGTGACCACCCAGATGGAGCTGGACTATGAGGACCAGTTGTCCTACACACTTGCCATTACAGCCCGAGACAATGGCATTCCACAGAAATCTGATACCACTTACTTGGAGATCCTGGTGATTGATGTCAATGATAACTCCCCACGGTTCCTGAGAGATCACTACACAGGCTCAGTGATGGAGGATGTGCCATTGTACACCAGTGTTGTCCAGGTGTCTGCTACTGACCGTGACTCTGGGCTCAACGGCCGTGTCTTCTACACATTCCAAGGGGGAGATGATGGAGATGGTGACTTCATCATCGAGTCCACCTCTGGCATCGTCCGCACACTGAGACGCCTGGACCGTGAGAACATGCCCATATACAACCTGCAGGCGTACGCCGTGGACAAAGGAGTGCCAGCTCTCAAAACGCCAGTAGACATCCAGGTGACGATCTTGGACGTAAACGACAATCCTCCTGTGTTTGAAAAGGACGAGTTTGATATCATGGTGGAGGAGAACAGCCCAATCGGGCTTGTGGTGGCCCACATATCTGCCTCAGACCCTGACGAGGGCAGCAACGCTCAGATCATGTACCAGATTGTGGAGGGGAACATCCCCGAGGTGTTCCAGCTGGACATCTTCTCCGGAGAGCTCACGGCGCTGATGGACCTGGACTACGAGGTCCGGTCTGAGTACGTGATCGTGGTCCAGGCCACCTCCGCGCCACTGGTGAGCAGGGCCACGGTCCACATCAAGCTCATCGACAAGAATGACAACGTGCCCGTCCTCAAAAACTTCCAGATCATCTTTAACAACTATGTGACCGACAAGTCCAACAGTTTCCCCACGGGCGTGATCGGCCGGATCCCGGCCTACGACCCGGACGTGTCGGACCAGCTGCATTACAGCTTTGAGGCTGGGAATGAGCTCAATCTGGTCTTGCTTAACCAGAGCACCGGGGAGATTCGACTAAGCCGTGACCTGGACAACAACAGGCCCCTGGAGGCTTCCATGAGGATCGCCGTCTCAGGTTAGTAAACGACCCTCTTTGATACTAATACCCCTCCTTAAAGCTCAGAGCACCTCCTTAGAGCTCAGAGGAACTTCATTACTTTGAGGTCTTAGAAAAAGTGGTCTCAGTAACAGTCTGTGCAACGTAATCCAGAGTGTAGTATGTTTTGTATACCAGCAGACATGTAGCAGAAATATTATACTTTCCATTGTTCCGTGATGATTTTCATTATTACTCCTGGTTTAAAGAAATAAAAAAGACCAAATGCAGGTTAACATCTCCTTAGTTTGTTAATTACACCCTTTGAACCATATGGGTATTTTAAGTAAGGGGTTCAATGGGTAACTGAGAAGTTAAACCAAAGCAAAGAGTAAATCTTCTAATAAAAAGCCTTGGCTTTGTTCTCCCAGCAAAACAAAGTCATAAGGCTTTTGTGTCAGGAGATTTACCACTTGCTCTGAGTTAACATATCCAGGTAAGTGAGTTAACCTACTTTTGGAAATACCCTCCTTGGAACTGTAGCATAGCTGTGTCTAGCCAAACCCAGAGTGGAATGATCAGAACCACCCCAGAACTGGGCCTGGTTCCAGTCTGAACCGGAGTCAGCTGCGCTGTGAGATTACAGCGATTTTCCACAGAGCGTTATCCTCACTGATTCATGTGGCTTTGAAGAGGTCCTCATGAAATGTTTAATGTACGAGCTGCTCAGCAGAGCTCTGAGCCGTTATATTAAACATGAAGAGGAATAATTAACACCCAAAGGCTGAGGCTGATATGCACACTACAGTAGATGCTCTGGTGTGTTTTTAATAGGAAGGGATTAGTCATCCCTCTTCTCCCTCTTAACATTCTGTGCAGAGCCGCTCGACTAAAACTGGCTCGCAGAGGTGGACGGGCTTATGAAGACATTGGTTTGGGAAATGTTGCAATTGGTTGGCGGGGAGCGGTGCCCCCTCTGTCACTCCCTGTCATTTGTCATCTTGTTAGGTCGCACGTGTTGTCACAGCGACTTGATTGTGATCAATGTGTTGTCATGAATTTAAATGGCAGTTTGTGTGAGTGTGATGCATTTGCCAGGGTGGCAGGAACCTTGGGGAGATGAGAGGCTGTAAGAGCTGCTTTTCTGTCAGAAACAGAAGCATATTCATACCTCGTGGTTTTAACCCCTTGACACAGAAAACAAAGAGTTAACCTTTGGTGAAACAATGCTGGCTCAGGGCTTCTTGATATTTGGCTTCAGTTTTCTTCACCATTATTTTGTTTTTTAATTCTGTAAATTGGGTATTCTGGAAAACACTGTGGATTTGGACTGTGGAAAGAGTGATTGTAAATTTAATTATCAAATCGATAGTCCTAAGAGCTGCTGTGAGATTGAGCTTTTAACACAATATTCACCTCGCCGACACTGTGCACATAAGTTGATTGCCCTTCTTCTCCATCACACAAAATCTATTTTAGTCTATACATAACCCCAGTGACCGGGGCTAATGCCGTTTTATATATCAGACCTGTTGTTGGTGCTGTTATCTATAACACAACACTTCTGGGGAAAATGTAACTGTGCTGTGAATCCTACTTGTTTTTCTGTTAGATTTACCATGGCCAATAAATCTAACGTGACACGACAAAGCACAGGTTTAATTTGCAGCAGAAAAATGTGACTGAACTGGTAGAGCGGTGGTTTCTGTTTGCCTCTGTCTGTGCTGTCATGAGTCACGGAGTCCTCTGGGGCCCAGCTACGACCTTGAGTGTTCCCAGGCCTTTTCATCATTATTACCTTTATCCATGTCTTGCCTTACGTGAGCAGCTCTGGCATCTGCTGTCAGGAGGGGGAGAGGAGAGTCCTTGATGCTTACCTCTTCAGATTTTTGTCATTTTAAGGAGTGTAATTACAGGCTGTGTGAGAGGTGCGGATGGCAAATGAGTATGATGGTGGTGGGAAGCACGGTGATAATAGTAGTGCTGATGATTTTATTCCGCTCTCCTTCGACACACGCTGTCCTGGGGCTCGTTACCTCTGCGCGATCATTACCTTGGCAGTGCGCCATGGCAACGCCTCGTGCTGTTTCTTGTTGTTTACGGCCAGGGTTCCCATGAGCCCCTTTAAGGAAGAAGAGGGTCCCCCGGTGACAGATGAGAGGGGCTGGGCCTCTTCTTGGAGGAGACAAAGCTCGCCGGATCAATCTCCAAGGCTGGGGGGCTCCTGCTGAATTCTGGGATAGGCCTGGGGAGGGGGAGTGGGGGAGGGGTAGAAGGGGAACAGCTGTGGTCTCCTCCAGACCAATTAGAGGGCTGGACACTTCAGAGGATGGCTCTGCACCTGCTGAGTTGTGTGTGTCAGATGGGGGGCAGAGGGGACGGGGGGGGGTGGGGTACATAGGTGAGGGCTGGAGGGGGAGGGGAAAAGAACAGAACAGTGTGGACACAGGTAGGTGAGAAAGGAAGTAAAACCAGGATGGAGTGGGAGGGAGAGGGAGGGAGGGATGTAAAAATGATAATGAGAGACTCAGAAGGGAAGAGTGCTGTCAGCAGCAAAGCAAACAAATGATGAGGGAACCCTACAGTAGAACCTGACTATGATGAGGGAACCCTACAGTAGAACCTGACTATGATGAGGGGACTCTACAGTAGAGACTGACTATGATGAGGAAACCCTACAGTAGAACCTGACTATGATGAGGGGACTCTACAGTAGAACCTGACTATGATGAGGGAACCCTACAGTAGTAACAGAGAATATGTGATGAGGGAACCCTACAGTAGAACCTGAGTATGTGTAATGAGGGGACTCTACAGTAGAGACTGACTATGATGAGGGAACCCTACAGTAGAACCTGACTATGATGAGGGAACCCTACAGTAGAACCTGACTATGATAAGGGAACCCTACAGTAGAACCTGAGAATGTGTGATGAGGGGACTCTACAGTAGAGACTGACTATAATGAGGGGACTCTACAGTAGAACCTGAGAATGTGTGATGAGGGGACTCTACAGTAGAGACTGACTATGATGAGGGAACCCTACAGTAGAACCTGAGTATGTGTGATGAGGGAACCCTACAGTAGAGACTGCCTATGTGTGATGAGGGAACCCTACGTGTACCCCATGAGTCTAACCGTGAGCTGTTGTGTGGAGGTGTAGCAGGCTGTGCAGTTGGCCGAGCTGAGCTAACAGATGTGTATGTGTTGTCACGTGTTGGGTGTTTTTCTTGTTCTAGTTCATGCTGGAAGTGCCCCCCCCCAACACCCCCCTCCATCACTGTCCCAGGTGCCTCCTCTTACCTGACTGCTCTTCTCTGTTATACAACACCCTCACTTCCCACAGCTCGCTCACAGTGAAGGGCCAGCCTTTGTTGTTGTCCTCACCGTGACTGCATGTATGTGGGGTAGGGGTATGTAGGCATGGGGGGGTATGCGGGGTAGGGGTATGTAGGCATGGGGGGGTATGCGGGGTAGGGGTATGTAGGCATGGGGGGGTATGCGGGGTAGGGGTATGTAGGCATGGGGGGGTATGTGGGGTAGGGGTATGTAGGCATGGGGGGGCAGGGGTATGCGGGGTAGGGGTATGTAGGCATGGGGGGGCAGGGGTATGCGGGGTAGGGGAATGTAGGCATGGGGGGGTAGGGGTATGCGGGGTAGGGGAATAGGCATGGGGGGGTGTGGTATGCGGGGTAGGGGTATGTAGGCATGGGGGGGTAGGGGTATGTAGGCATGGGGGGGCAGGGGTATGCAGGGTAGGGGTATGTAGGCATGGGGGGGGGGGGGGGTATGCAGGGTAGGGGTATGTAGGCATGGGGGGGGGGGGGTATGCAGGGTAGGGGTATGTAGGCATGGGGGGGGGGGTATGCAGGGTAGGGGTATGTAGGCATGGGGGGGGGGTATGCAGGGTAGGGGTATGTAGGCATGGGGGGGTGGGGTGTGTGTGTGTGGGACTGGATGTATGGGGGGTAGGGGTATGTAGGTGGGACTGGATGTATGGGGGGTAGGGGTATGTAGGTGGGACTGGATGTATGCGGCGAGGCGAGGTGGGACTAGCTGTTCTGAGCTGAGACAGATGGAATGTCAGGGGAGATGGGAGAGTAATGGAAATGTATGCCAGGGGCACATACTAAATCCCCCATTTTTCTATACTGGATAAATGAAGCAGAATATAATATCTTAGGAGTTGCTATTGTCTCTGTAATATTTTTATAGTTCTGTATTACTATATCTATATATATTGTTTAAATGGGTTTTTGATTTTGTGTTTCTGTCTCTGACATTATTTGTGTCTTTTACTGCAGAGGATGTGTAATATTTGTCAGTTGATGTGATCTGTGGTACTTTCACATGTATAACACGGTGAATACTGTTGGCCACATGTAACAGTTACATTTCAAACACTAACTGGTCTGTTGACTTGTGTGGTTCAGCCCACAAATGCTCCTAATCCTCCCGGTAGCGTTGCTGAGGGTTGTTTTGCCTGGGCAGGCCCCCCTTTTGGGCAGACCTGTCACAGCAGAGGCCTGCTCCCCTTTTGGGCAGACCTGTCACAGCAGAGGCCTGCCCCCCCATTCCTGCCTCTGAAGGATCGGCTCTTGTTGCTGCCCAGCTCACACTGCCAGTCATTAGACACTGGATTAATCTGTCATTAGACACTGGATTAATCCACTCTGCACCCAATTAGGGAGCTAGATTAAATAGCATGGTGTCGGGGTGCGGGGGGTTCAAGGCTGCCATAGAGGCCGCTCCCACCATCAGTTAATATGCTGGATTAAGAGTGTTTATTGTCAATGTCACTGTGTGTGGGGGGGGGGGGGGGGGATCGGTGGGCCTGTGTGTGATTCTCAAAGCTAGATTATAGTTGTAAAGGCAAGTTATGGGATTTAGCATGTGGTTCACACACAGCACTGTATGCATAGTCCTCTCCCAGCGTCCTCTGTCAGTAAATGCCCAGCAGCCTTCACCGAAGATGAAATTACGATATGTGAGTAGGAGGTGAAGTAAAGCAAAGCTGGAGGCTGTGTGTGAGAGAGAGAGAGAGAGAGGGAGTGAGTGTGTGTGTGTGAGAGAGAGAGAGAGAGAGGGAGTGAGTGTGTGTGTGTGTGTGAGAGAGAGAGAGAGGGAGTGAGTGTGTGTGTGAGAGAGAGAGACACTTGTGTGAGAGTGGCTGCATAAATGTCAAGGTGCCTCTACATTTTCTGGCAGTGCCTCCCTCTATAAACAGTGTTCTTTAATAGAGGTGGTCTGGCAGTGTGTGTGTGTGTGTGTGTGTGGGTGGAAAACCCACACACTGTTTGGTTGTTTGTTCTGGCTGGGTGTGTGTGTGTGTGTGGGGGGGGGGGGGTGCCTGTGGGTCACACTGCACAAACTTGAGCTCTTGGGGGCACGTCAGCTGCCTACATAGGTGGTCTGACTAACTGCTGTCTCTCTCTCGCTCTCTCTCTCGCTCTCTCTCTCTCTCCTTCTCTCTGTCTCTCTCTCTCCCGCTTTCTCTCTCTGTCCCCCTTTCTCTCTATCTTTATCTCTCTTTCCCAGTCTATCTCTCTTTCTTTCTCTCTCAATCTGTCTTTTTCTTTCTCTTTATCAGTCTCATTTTCTCTCTTGCTCTCTCTCTTGCTCTTTCTCTCTCTATCTCTGTCTTTCTCTCTCTCTCTCTCTTTCTCTTTCTATCTCTGTCTTTCTCTCTCTCTCTCTCTCTTTCTCTTTCTCTGCCGACCTACCTTACCGAAGTTGGACATATCCCTGGAAGGGGGAAATCCTCAGGGCTCTAATCGGCCTCCTGTCGCCGCTAATTCTGCCCCCTCACCTCTGCCCTGAGATGGCTGTAGTAGCATGCCGGCCACAGCCTTTGCACACATGGGTTTGTCGTGAACCTCACAGCAGTAAAGTGCCCTGACATTTCTATCTGGTAGCAGGTTGCTGGTGCATTTTAATTATTTTAATCGAATGTGGGGTTCATTATTCAGACCTGTGTCCATCCGTGTTCCTCAAAGCATTGACCGGGGCTGACATTGGTGACTGGTAGCAGGCTGTTGGTGTATTTTAATTGATTGTCTGGGGTGATGGTGTGGGGTGATTGTCTGGGGTGATGGTTTGCTGGTGAGTCATTCTGACATCAATTCAGTAGCCTCACTTTGTTTTGTTTTGCCAAAGCTCGTCTGCATGCGAAGTCATCCCGCAAGAGTGTCTGAGCATGTCAAATATTCAAATAAATGTTTTGAATACTGAGCTGTTTGGTTCCTGTGCACACACACACACACACACATCCTGTTTGTGTCTTTGACTTCGCTTCTGAGTAGGAAGTCCAGCATGCTTTCTCTTTCTCTGTCTCTCTTTCTCTCTGTTTATCTCTGTCTCTGTTCTGTTTCTCTCTCTCTCTCTCTCTCTGTCTGTCTCTCTCTTTTCTTCTTATTTGGTTATTCTTACTCTGGGTGTTTTTGTCACTCGTGTCACCCCTTTCTCTCTGTTTGTCTCTCTGCCATTTTCTCTTTCCCTCTGCATGTCCACTTTGTCCCCTTGTCTCTCTCTCTCTGCCTCTCCCTCTTTTCTTCTTATTTGGTTATTCTTACTCTGGGTGTTTTTGTCACTTGTGCCACCCCTTTCTCTCTGTTTGTCTCTCTGCCATTTTCTCTTTCTCTCTGCATGTCCACTTTGTCCCCTTGTCTGTCTCTCTCTGTCTCTCTCTCACACTCTCTCTCTCTCTGTCTCTTTGTCTCTCTCACTCTCACTGTCTCTCCCTGTCTCTCTCTCTCACTCTCTCTCTCTCGCTCTCTCTCTCTCTCTCTCCCCCTAACTGTCTCTCTCTGTTCATAGTTGGGCTCCTGAGCCAATGTGTCGATCTGCTGCATTCTCCAGCAAGACCCCCCCCCCTCATCTCTGCTCTCCACCGCGAGCAGGTCCAACATCCTGCCCTTGCAGAGCTCATCAGCTCCGACGCCGGCGCTCCTAATGTCATTATGGGAGATTAGGAATATGAGCGGCGGCACTCCTAATGTCACTGTGGGAGATTAGGAATATGAGCTCGGAGGCGGATAGTGTTCCTGGCTGGTGCCCTCCACTCATGCTCTGCCCCCGCTCTGGCTGTAATTTTAGCTCCACACTGCTGGCTGTGCTGAATTAGCGCCATATTCAATAGATAAAAGCGGCAAGTTAGCAGCTGCAATTAAAAAAAAAAATTTTTAGTGTTGGGGAAAGTTCACTTCGACCCCTGAGCTGGAAGAGCAGGCACGTATACCACGTATGAGTTCGACCCCTGAGCTGGAAGAGCAGGCACGTATACCACGTATGAGTTGTGTTTCGACCCCTGAGCTGGAAGAGCAGGCACGTATACCACGTGTGAGTTGTGTTTCGACCCCTGAGCTGGAAGAGCAGGCACGTATACCACGTATGAGTTGTGTTTCGACCCCTGAGCTGGAATAGCAGGCACATATACCACGTGTGAGTTGTGTTTCGACCCCTCAGATGGAAGACGGCACATATACCACGTGTGAGTTGTGTTTCGACCCCTCAGATGGAAGACGGCACATATACCACGTGTGAGTTGTGTTTCGACCCCTCAGATGGAAGACGGCACATATACCACGTATGAGTTTGACCCCTGAGCTGGAAGAAGAGACACATATACCACGTGTGAGTTGTGTTTGCAGCAGAGCTGAGATACAGCACCCAGGGGTGTTCTTCACGGCTCTGTAGCACACACACCTGTGTTCAGCTCACTGGCTCCCAGACATTAGGCGCGTTTCCACTGCAGTGAGTTCCGGGTAATTTTTCGGCCTTCTCACGGTTGGGGCGTGTCTCCACTATCGGGCAGTTCCGAAATGGGCGATCTCCCGGAACTTTTACAGGGACCAACGGAGTACCTAAAGGGGTTAGGTACTCCGTTCGGCCCTGAAAAAGTTCAGCTTGTAGCCTGTGGTAAACTCGATGCTGATAGGCTGTTGTTAAACACTACCAGCCATAGGTAATCTAAAAATCACTATATGCCATACGAAAATATTTTTTCTAAACAGACAAAATGAATTTCTCACAACATAGTTCATTACAAACACAGTTGCCCATGTAACTATATTTTATCTAATCTTAGAGGTTAGTTTGAAGACAGACTCGTATTATCTTTAGATTAGCAAACTAATTCAGCATTCTAGCAGACTAATACGCTTCCTATGGAGTATTTTCATATGCCTGTTAGAGGAAAACGTACAGTCTATCAAACTCAGAGTTGTAGGAGCGCTTGTTTTGGCCTTTCCACGATAAAGCATTTAACTAGGCCTACTTGCTATGTGGTGCACAACGATTTCCTCAGGCAATTAATTACCTTCTTAAAACATGTTTACTTGACTAACTTTAGCCTGCTAATCTTGTCATAACGTCACTCGGAACATCTAATCTTATGAAACATAGTAGACATAAATGGACTGGAAACTCACAATAAATAGGAACACTAACCACAAACTTTTAGGATTTATCCGGTTTAATCCATAAATCAACGCGGCTATAGTCAGGAGTTTATACTGTATAGTGAGCCTACGCGCCGCGAGGAGTTTATTAGTGTCGGTCTGTGTGCTGTATCTGCTCAGTGACTCTAAGCAGGTGCAGGGGAAGAGGAAGTGGATGTGTGATGCGTGTTCCACTTCCTCTTTGGCCCACTTTCCCCTCCCATCCACTCATTACTCATCGGAGTTTTGGGAACTTTTTTCCTTTTTTTCCTTCTGTTTTCCTACCTTTCCTTTCTCTGCCATCTCTTTTCACCGCTCTCTCTGTCTCACCTGTTGCTGCTCTGCGCTGTTGATTTTTGGCTTGCTCGCTGCGCTGGTCTCTGTTTTCAACTGCTTACTCTTTGTCTTGTGCAGTGTTTGGCCTTCTCATCTAACTGCCTCGCTCTCCCCGCATTCATCCCGTGCCTGAGATGCCCAACTCTTTCACTCTCTCGTCCTCCCTTCCACCCTCTTCTCTTCCCTCCTTCTCCCCCTTTCCTTTCAACTCCCCACCACCACTAGGACCACCTTCTTTCTTTTCTCCTGTGACTGTTGAGCTCGCCCTCTTTCCCTCCCTGTCTGTCTTGCTCTCTGGCTCTCTGGCTCTCGGCTCACTCAAAGGGAAGAATGGGCAAGAGAAATGCTTTGTTAAGCAAGCAGTTGTCATAGCGACCCCAGCAATGCTTGAGAAATTCCTGGTGGGTGGGGGCTGGGGGAGGGGCCCTTTGTGGCCCTAAAGACAGAGTTCGGGGGTGGGGTGGGGGGGCAGGGAGTGGAGGGGTCTGGGGGCAGGGGTGGCCCATAAGTTCTAGTCTTGGCAGGGACGCCATTTTTTTTTTTCTTCCTTTTTTTTTTTTTTTAAGGGCCAACTGGCTCCCTTGTTGGACTGAAGCCCAGAACCGTGACCCCGGAGCTCAGCGGTTAATCCTCTATCATTAAGTGACCTTTTGACACTGAGGGGGGCCCGCAACTACCCAATCACAATTGACCTTCCTAGTGGGTTCTCTATGAGTCTCCCTGGATATGGTTCTCCAGTAACTCCTGTAGAGACTTTGTTGGCAATTGTACTTTTCTTCAGGAATATTTGTATGTCCCATTTTGAGTTGTAACCGCCCTTTGTCACCTTAAAGCACGTGTGCCGTTCTACACGACTGTCTGACTGCGTAGTTCATAAACAGCAAGTCATCCTGATAACTGAGGGGTCCAAGCTCACTTATTGCGCTCACACCAGTTTGTGATCTCATGAATTTTGGAGGCTGACATGTGGGAGGTATGTGTGACTGTGCGTTATTGTGTGTGTGTGTGTGTGTGTGTATTGGGGGGAGGGGGCGAATCTTAGTATGGGATAGTGTAACACGTTGGATGAGTTGTATTGGATTGGGAAGGGGTTGGGCGGGTGGTGGGGTGTTGGATGAGTTGTATTGGATTGGGGAGGGGTTGGTGGGAGGGGGGTGGTGGTGGGGTGTTGGATGAGGTGTATTGGATTGGGAAGGGGGTGTTGGGGGGATGTTGGTATCTGATTTCCTGCCGTTGTCTCATCTCACAATAGCAGAATCTCCTTTGTGAGCCCGCCTCGCCTCTGCTCTGCTCAGCAGTCCGCATGAGCAGGAGGGTGTGTGTGTGTGTGTGTGTGTGTGTGTGTGTCAGAGAGCTGGGAGTTAGGGATGACATCATCTGAGTGTTTGGAAGGGGACAGAGACTGGGGATTAGAGGCTGTGGCTTTGGAAGGGTTGGAGCCGGTGTCTGTTGTGGTGTATTTGGCCGTCCCGTTGCACCGTATCCCCCCCCCTCGGCCAGACAATGGGCTGCTGGGTGCTGGCCGGGTCCGGCTGGCCTGGAGCCGCTCGCCGCTTTGTTCCTGTGGCAGAAACTGTTTCCGCAGCTCTTGTGGAAAGCGCTGCCCTGGCCAGGAAACAGCGTGTGCACGAGGGCCAGCTGCCAGAGACGGACAGCACATGCCACAGTCCCGCGTGAAGGTGCTGGCAACTTGTGTGCGACTGGTGTATTCCTCCATCTCTGCTACTTCATCACACATAAGTTTCCTGTTTCTCGCCCACTCTGCATGACCCAGTTTCCCTCTCTAGGTGGCATTCTGTGACGTATGTGATACAGAAAAAGCAGGCTAATATTTGACATTTCAAGTTTAGTCATTGACATGTTAGCGATCAGCCTCGCCACCATGCTAATGTCCTGCAAAGGCATGTGGGAGCTGCTCACTGCTTAAGCGAGCCGTGTCACCCTAGCCAGGATCAATTTAAACTGACAAGATCATTAGATTGGCCCATTGTTCTTGCTCACTGAACTATATTAGCAGCTTATGAAATTATTGTAAACACGCTGTTTGTGGTGCTTTGTGATATTAACGTTGTTTTGGGGATAGCTGTGTCACTGAGGGTAACTATGGGCTGTGCGGCTAACTAACCAGATGGCCCCACCTGGAACTGCGCCAGAACAAGTGGGTTTTGTTATGGTTTGGTGGCTCTGTAAGGGAACCTGGATCATCTTACTTATTCAGCTGTTCCCAGCAAATGGACCAAATACAAAAGGGCATTTCTCTACAGATGCGAGACACGCTGGGAATTCCAACCATATCTGCCCTTTCCGCTTCTGCGGATTAGTGTAAATGGAAAGGGCATTAGTGGCTTTGTTTGTTTGTTTGTTTGTTTGTTTGTTTGTTTGTTTCCGGTTGTGTTTGTGTTTTTGACATGCGTTTACCCTCATTCCCCCTGACTTAATTTGGGCCCTTTTTGACAATGTCACTGAGCTTTCAGATGTGCTTTTGAAGTTGGCTTGAAACAAAATAAATGAGGCGCTTGGAAAAACGGCAGTGAAAAGCGGAGCTCTCTGCTCGTTCGCTCTAGGGGCGTGACCTTGAGGAAGGCGAGCTGCGAGAGCTCTCCGGTCCGGTCGGGGAACTGGCCTGGTCACGCTCGTGGTCCGCAGGCACTTGGACACGCTCGTGGTCCGCAGGCACTGACTAATCTTCCCCTCTCGCCGCTCGCACTGATGCACCAGCTTGCTTTTAACATGCAAATACCCGCGGACGGCAAGGCCCAGCTTAAATCAACCTCGCTGGCCCTGTGTCACTCCATAATGGAGAAAAATCTCTGGAATGTTCTTCCTCCGCTGTCGAGAAACTTATCAGTGCCCAAAAATGTGTGATAATGGTGGCGGTGGCGTTCCAATCATCGAGACTCTTGTACCTCACATGACCTTGTGATTTGATTTTCTTTTGCTTTTTTGTGTAACTCAGGCCTTGTGAATTATAGGGCTGTTGACTTGAGAGGGTGTTGGTGAGGAGAACTGTTCTCCTTCATGAGATGATTATGCTTGGAGGACACAGACCTGATAAAGCTATTACTATAACGCAAACCAATATTTTATCATGAACGAGATTGATTTTTTTCCCCCAATGTAAAGAGGTTAAAGGGATTTACATGGGGTTGCATGAGTTGGGGTTAGGGTTGTGGTCATGTAGATTATTTTATGTCGTTTTATACAACTTTATTCTTACAGTGATGCAGACATGCGCATATGCACACACACACACACACACACACACACATACACACACACACACACAGTCTCCTCTAAGGAAATGCTAAATCCCTTTTGCTACAGCTGTATTCTGTATTGTGCATCATTTAATGGGCAACTTATTGTGATGCAGAACAAATTATGATTTCCTTTGTTTCCTCTTCAAACAAATCAAAGAGCATATAATCCTCCTTGTCATCATCTTTGTTTATGCGCCCACAGAACATCTGCAGTGTTGTGTTGTGTAGTTGTGTAGTGTAGTAGTGTAGTGTTGTGTAGTTATGTTGTGTAGTATAGTGTTGGGTTGGGTTGTGTAGTGTAGTTATGTAGTGTAGTTATGTAGTGTAGTTGTGTAGTGTAGTGTTGTGTAGTGTAGTTATGTTGTGTAGTGTTGTGTATTGTTGTGTAGTGTAGTTATGTTGTGTAGTGTAGTGTTATGTAGTTGTGTAGTGTAGTTTTTGTGAAAAGATGGTTCGGTCCAACAGCAAGCCAGGTTTGCTGTGGGGCCGGCGGCGATCTCCCCTGACCTCCCGTGATATATGGAGGGCCCATGCTAATGTGGAGACCATCCCAGGGAGCAGCTGTGCCCTGGACAACAGGAGGATTCACCCATTAACCCCCCCACGCCCCCCACCTCCTGGCCAGCACCATTGTCTCCCCCTCCCTCACCCCTACCCACCCCCCGCCCATGGCCACTTGACGGCTTGGGTTATTCTCTTTATTTTTAACTGCTGAAGGTCTTTATTATTAATCATCAACTGTAGCCCAAGCATGACCGATTTGGTCGTACCACAACCAGCCAATCAGAGCTCGCAGTTTGAATAAAGCACCCCCCCCCCTGCCCGCCTAGTTGTACCACATTTCTTCCTCTGCTGTGTTTGCAGTCTTATTGCTATGCTGGGGCGGCTGCAGGTTTTGTTGGCTGTGCTCTCTTCCCGTGTGCTGTTCACTGGGAAGAGGAGCTTCAGTGGGCTGGGAAAAAGAGCTTCAGTGGGCCGCTTGCTCTTGTGGCTGGGAAGAGGAGCTTTGGTGGGCTGCTTGCTCTTGTGGCTGGGAAGAGGAGCTCCAGTAGGCTGGGAAAAGGAGCTTCGGTGGGCTGGGAAAAGGAGCTTCAGTGGGCTGGGAAAAGGAGCTTCAGTGGGCTGCTTGCTCTTGTGGCTGGGAAGAGGAGCTTCAGTGGGCTGCTTGCTCTTGTGGCTGGGAAGAGGAGCTTCGGTGGGCTGGCAGCTCTGGGTAGTTCTGCGTTGCTGGCTGTGGTGGTAAAAGAAGGAAGGACAGAGCCAGGGGCAGATAGATATGTGGGCCACACAGCTAAGGTTTCCTCTATAGTGCATCAGGGGCAGTTTTTGTGGGGTGGGAAGGGAAGTTGTTCACTAGGGGGTGTCAAGGAGAAACACACTAACAACCCCCCACAACCCCCCTGCCACACACACACACACAGCAACCCCAAGCCCAATCCAATCCCCAACCCTAACCCTAACCCTGCCCCCCACCCCTTGAGCAGTCCGCCATGGCAACAGCACAGCCAGTAGTAACTCGCAGTAGTTCGCTCGCTCTGCACATTCCCCTGCGACGTTTCTTATGCGCTCCGCGTACCGCAGGGGTTGTAGTTGGTTCGCTCGGCACATTCCCCAGTGATGTTTCCAACGCGTTCTGCGTGCCGTAGCTCCAGCTTTGATCCTCCCGCTCTACTAAGCTCCGCTCCCCTTTATTTGCCTTCTGTTGTCGCCTAATTGACACTACATCAGCTAACGAAGGCGCCCGCAAGATTTCTGTTAATGAGTTACTTATTAGCATTAATTCACTCGAATGTGGAGATTTATGGTTTGTACTTTACTTTTCTTTTTTTTAGAGGCAGCTGTCTGTGCTCCTACGCTCGGCTGTGAGGTCGGCAGCTCCTGTAGTCTTTCCTCCTCGTCCAGTCTAGTTAGCAGCATGGGGTGCCCGAGTGCCTCCCACCCCTGTCTGTTCTCTCTAACCTGCCCGCTCTGTGCTAATGGGGGAGCGAGTGCCCCCCCCCCCGTCTGTTCTCTCTAACCTGCGCGCTCTGCTGCTGATGCCTGCTGAAGGCTTGACTTCCTTGCTATCTGGGTGGAGGGGGCCTCAGGCCTTCGCGCCCCCATTGGAGGACGGTGGTGGTGGACTAAAAGCCCCGCCCCCCCACTCAGCACGTTCTGTTCTTCGCATATGTCTACGCTGAGGTGGCACAGGAACTCCAATTTGGTTCCCATGACACCCACCTGCCCCATAGCAACGGGGATGTTCAAGATAAACTTGTGATGAGAACTTGCATAAAGGGGCTCTCGTTTGCTTCCTCTCCTTGTGAAAGCCTGTAGTTAGGCACAAGAATGAAAGACAAGCTTTTTGTTCTGCAGCCTGAATGTTCAGTGCTCTTATACGTGAATCTTATCCCCTGAGGATCATGACTTTTTCTACGACTGAATATCAGGGGCAGAATTATTTCCCTGATCCGCGTCATCCCTTTCTTTATTCATGTCACGGTGGCGCTGCTGTAATTATGACACAATCACAGCCCGGTGAAAAGCCAGGCCCCTTCTGCCGGCGTGATTGGAGACAGACGAGTAATTACAGAACAGAGGAGACGACACTGGGGCCCGCTGAGCGGAGCAGAACCTCGTTAATATGCAGCGAATGACACGCAGTAGATGGCAGTCAGCGAGGCCCAGTGCTCGACCCCTCGCACACAAGCTCGCTGTGGACCGCCCCATGCCTACACGGCAGCCCAGGAAAAGGTCTCCTCTGTTTTCATAACTATGGTGACATTACTGGGGTCCCCCTCTGTTTTCATAACTATGGTGACATTCCTGGGGTCACTCCCTGGCTGGGTAATTGGATGATGTGCTCTCTCGTTGGAGAACTGAGGTGTCATGAATCCTTCACATCTCTTTTTAAGTTGCTCTGTATTACTCATTTACTCTGTAAAGTAAGTTAGTTTTTTCTGAAGTAGTGGTTGATTCCCAAAATGAGCTGAGGAGAAGTCCGGTGGCTGTTTCTCCTCCAGCACAACCTCTGTAGGGACGGTAAAGGCCCTGCGCTTTGAGCCTGAAGACTCAAAATTCCAAAATTCCTCCACTCCTCCTCCACAGCTACACTCCTCCACAGCTACACTCCTCCACAGCCACACTCCTCTTTCAAACAGCTCCTCCACAGCTGCACTCCTCTTTCAAACGGCCCAGCTCTTATTCACCCCAAGTGGAGTGGCACTTGAGCTGGCCCCTCTCCTCCTGCTTTAGAACATGCCGGAATCCCCAAAGCTGAGAAGATGCAGATGAAGTGAGGAGCGGATAGATGAACTCCCCATTCATACTGGAGCGTTTGAAGAGATAGAAACCCCTGTGAATAGAGAGAGAGGGAGGGAGGCAACGAGAGAGAGAGAGAGAGACAGACAGACGGAGAGAGAGAGTGTGTGAGAGAGAGAGAGAGAGAGAGAGAGGGAGGGAGAGATAGAGAGATGGTGGAGGAGAAAGAGAAGGAGAGAGTGAGAGATAGAGGTAAGAAGGGTGAGAGAGAGCTGGTGGTGAAGGGAGAGAGGTAGAGAGTGAGAAATGGAGAGAGGGAGGTAGGGAGAGAGAGAGAGAGAGAGCTGGTGGTGAAGGGAGAGAGGTAGAGAGTGAGAGATGGAGAGAGGGAGGTAGGGAGAGGGAAAGAGAGAAAGATGGTGGAGGAGAGAGGAAGAGAGTGAGAGATGGAGAGAGGGAGGTATGGAGAGAGAGCGAGAGAGAGAGAGATGGTGGAGCAGAGAGAGAGAGGAAGAGAGTGAGAGATGGAGAGAGGGAGGTAGGGAGAGAGAGAGAGAGAGAGAGAGAGAGCTGGTGGTGAAGGGAGAGAGGTAGAGAGTGAGAGATGGAGAGAGGGATGTAGGGAGAGAGAGAGATGGTGGAGGAGAGAGGAAGAGAGTGAGAGATGGAGAGAGGGAGGTATGGAGAGAGAGCGAGAGAGAGAGACATGGTGGAGCAGAGAGAGAGAGGAAGAGAGTGAGAGATGGAGAGAGGAAGAGGGAGAGAGGTAGGGAGAAAGAGGATAGTGATGAATTCAAACCAACAGTAGAGTCTGCCTCCGCTCCACTTCTCCACACAGATCACTAATGCATGAACCTGACCCCGATCTTTGCAAGCGTACAAACGTGCCTCTGCACCACTGGAGGCTTTGATGTGTGTGTGTGTGTGTGTGTGTGTGTGTGTGTGTGTGTGTAGGCATGTGTGCATGGCCTGTACAGCAGTGTTTTGTGTGCCTGTTTGTGGTACATATGCATGAGCATCCATTTGGCCATATGTACACTCCCACACACACACACATTCACACACATTTACACACACACACACACACTCCCACACACACACACACCCACACACACTCACACACACTCACACTCCCACACACACTTACACACATTCACACACACACACACACACACACACCCACACACACTCACACACTCTCACACACATTCACACAGACACTCACACACTCACACACATTCTCACACACACACACTCACACACTCCCACACACTTACACACATTCACACACACACACACACACACACTCCCAAACATACTCACACACTCCCACACACACTTACACACTCCCACACATACATTCACACTCAGAAACACACTCACACACACTCGCACATTAATTTACACACACGGGTGAAGGTATTTGTGCGTACGTGCCTGGTGGCTGGGTTGATATCTTGTGATCTGTAATGCTAAGGATTGGCTGGCTTTGGCGCAGCGCGGCTGTCCTGATGCACCGCTTATCGGGGAGACCCTGTCCTTGGCTACTGCAGTTTTAATGCGCTGTATGTCGGGGAGACCCTGTCCTTGGCTACTGCGGTTTTAATGCGCTGTGTATCGGGGAGACCCTGTCCTTGGCTACTGCGGTTTTAATGCGCCCACTGCTTCCCTCCGCATGCTACGCTCCGCACGCTCCCCTCTGCACACACCTCACGTCCCCTAATCACTTCACCATCGCACCGCTCATCCGCCACGGACCGTACACGCGCGTGTGTGTCACGCAAAGCCAGCCAGACAAGCATATATGAGTACATACATGTCTCTCTTTGTGTGTGCATGTTTGAGGGTCTGTGTGTGTGTGAGAGAGAGAGTGTGTGAGTGTGTTTAAGATGTAAAATCATGTAGACAGCCGTATAGAAAAGCATGTCCGTGTGTGTTTCTGTGTGTGTGTATCTGTGTGTGTGTGTTTCTGTGTGTGTGTATCTCTGTGTGTGTGTTTCTGTGTGTGTGTGTGTGTGTATGTGTGAGTGTGTTTATCTGTGTGTGTGTATCTGTGTGTGTTTCTGTGTGTGTGTGTGTGTGTATGTGTGGGTGTGTTTATCTGTGTGTGTATATCTGTGTGTGTGCGTGTGTGTGTGTGTGTGTGTGTGTATCTGTGTGTGTGTGTGTATCTGTGTGTGTGTGTGTGTGTGTGTCTATGTGTGTCTGTGCATTAATGTAAAGCTGTGCAGACAGCCATGTTTAGCTGTGTGTTTCTGAATAGGGGGTACACGTGTGTTATGTGTGTGCATACATGATGTAAAGCCATAATGTGAATGTATATGTGTGTGTGTGTGATTGTGTGTGTGAAGGGGGCCTCCATCTGTAAAGCCGTGGCGTGTGTGTGCATCTAATGTGGAGATGTGTGATGTGCTTGTCCACGCTACCTCGGATCACAGGCTTGTCCATGCTATGCTCTGTTTGAATGCCAATGCGAACGTCTGCATGTGTGCTGCTTCCTAATCAGGGAGACCACCCCAGTGTGTGTGTGTGTGAGTGTGTGTGTGTACAGAGGGGGAGGGGATGTGTACACATGGGTGTCTGATAGGTGTTACTCCGGTGTGTGTGTGTGTGTGTGCGTGTGTGTGAGTGTGTGTGTGTGTGTACAGAGGGGGAGGGGATGTATACACATGGGTGTCTGGTAGGTGTTACTCCGGTAGGTGTGTGTGTGAGCTGACTAAGCTTAAAGCCATCACAGCGCGGCCAGAATTGCATTTTCCCAGAGTGTACAGTCAACGCTATTGGATTTTTTCAAAATCCACTACTGCCATGCCGTGTGTGTGTGTGTGTGTGTGTGTGTGTGTGGCTATGATTAAATGTGTGTCAATGTCCTTAACACCTGATCCAAACTCTACCTCAGCTAAGCTGGCTATGCACAGGCTACATGACTTTCAAAGTTGTGGAACTGCTGTACGCTTCACGCTACATAGCTTAGCCATTTTGTGATTAAGTGTCTTGAAGTCAGTTAATATACTACATAAAAGTGTCAATTCCAGCTACAGCAAGAAAATAAAATGGCAACATATTTCATCCAACCATTTTCTGAAGCAGCTGATCCTGTTGGGAGCACAAACCGTCAGACAGATGGACCCGCTAATTAGTGAAATTCCCAGTGTTAAGTGCACAGGTAGAGGGAAAACACGGCAGGAAAACATTACTCTCTGAAGCCAGCACTGACGCGCCTGATGCTGCACGGCTGATCACCACGTGAGCCACCGCATGTGATCAGTAAATAAGGCCTGGCGCATCTGACAGTGATGGCTGCCTGCCAAAGACTTCCTCACTGGTTCTGCTGTTCGCCCTCCGCGGGTTTGTCTTTAACGGGGGAAGAGTGGAGAGGAAGGTGGTGTCTTTAACGGAGAAAGAGTGGAGAGGAAGGTGGTGTCTTTAACGGAGAAAGAGTGGAGAGGAAGGTGGTGTCTTTAACGGAGAAAGAGTGGAGAGGAAGGTGGTGTCTTTAACGGAGGAAGAGTGGAGAGGAAGGTGGTGTCTTTAACGGAGGAAGAGTGGAGAGGAAGGTGGTGTCTTTAACAAGGAAAGAGTGGAGAGGAAGGTGGTCTCTTTAA
>CM050211.1:11428649-11443649 GCA_027475355.1 Coilia nasus | reverse complement strand
GGTGTTCTGTTGGAACAGCTTGGTTAAGGTCGGAGGCGCACACACACACACACACACACACACACACACACACACACACACACACACACACACACACACACGCCCCAGCCCTGTGTGTGTCCGGTGCCAGGCTTGCAGTGGGGCCAGGAATGCAGAGGACATCATTAAGCCACCGCCTGCAGTCACCTCCATCTCTGAAAAGCAATTTAGCCCAAAGAAAATAGCACACAAAATCTATTCCGCTCTCTATTCAAATGTTTTTTTTTCTTTCTCACATCTCTTAGAATGTGCACTGTGTCTCTATTATAGTGTGTTAAAACTCCTGGAAACAGATTTGTTTGCCTTTAGAAAGGCGGTGTTTAAGCAGGAGCAGGATGTCTTTTTGTTGTTGTGTGTGATGGGACGGCGGTTACGTAACATCCTGTCCCCGATTGTCATTCAAATAGGTGGCAGCGTGCTGAGATGCGCCCGCATAACGCCGTGACCACTCGCGGCTCCCCTTTGTTAACGCGAATGGGCCTCGCTCATTAAAACAATGATCTCCGTGCCTCTGCATATGAAAGGCCTGCTTACAGTATGCCTAACACTCTTCTGCTTTTGTGTGTGTGTGTGTGTGTGTGTGTGTGTTTGTGTGTGTGTGTGTGTGAGAGAGAGACAGAGATACACAGATGGAGATAGTGTGTGTGTGAGAGAGAGAGGCAGACACACACACACACACACAAACGGGGATAGAAGTGGTAAAGTAACAGTCTGGGTCTCGTGTGTGTAGTTCTAGGCACAGTAAAGTGGTTAAATGTTCCTGTGTGACACTGTAGTCCAGCAAGGCCACTCCCTAGGTGCAGTAGTGAGTTATTAGGCGAGTTATGGCCTATTTGGGTTTATTTGAATGCTAGTTTGGGTTTATTTGAATGCTAGTTTGCTTGGCATGTCGCGTTTCAGTGCACTCCCTCAGCTGACCCGCATAAATCCAGACGGCACACTGCAGGAGGAAGTAAATAATGCAAATGCATTTCCCAAATGTTCAAATAGTTCACATAAACACATCATTTACACAGCCACCAATCATCACACATGGGGACAGCTGTGGCCTAGTGGTTAGAGAGTTGGTCTTGGGATCGGAGGGTCACAGGTTCAAATCCCATTCCAGTAGGAAGAATGGAGGTGGGGGAGTAAACAACTAGTGCTCTCCTGCACCCTCATCCATGGCTGAAGTGCCCTTGAGCAAGGCCTCTAACCCCACACTGCTTCAGGGACTGTAACTGAAACCCTGTAAAATAACTAAGTCTCTCTGGAAGTGTAATGTAAAGTAAAAGCACCAAGCACGCTGTACAGAGAGCGTGGGAGAGGGGTCGTCCTTGTCACTATGAGCCGAGCTGGTGTGTTTG
This sequence comes from Coilia nasus, assembly GCA_027475355.1. Classification (NCBI taxonomy): domain Eukaryota; kingdom Metazoa; phylum Chordata; class Actinopteri; order Clupeiformes; family Engraulidae; genus Coilia; species Coilia nasus. Next base: position 11,442,264 of record CM050211.1, on the reverse strand, counting down.
TGAAGCTATTGTTTGGCTAGTAGAAGCTAGTGGAGGAGGTCATGGGTATGGCTACTGTGTACACAGTACTGTCTGTCTATGGGTCCATTCCTCAAGACCAACCTTTATTTTGAAGTTGTTTTTTCAATGTATTTGTCAGGTCAAGATTTTTAACTTTCACACAGGGGGTATTTAGCGTAGGGGGGGCTCCCTCTTTTCTAATCTAAGTTTCTAATCATGACATTTTGGGCACGCGCCCTTGTCTGATGAAGGGCACATGTCTGGTGTCGCAGACTTCATCTCTGTTCTTTTATTTGCTATTTGGTCCAGTACCCATACTACCTGAGGTGGATGAATGTGCTTTGGGTCTACACAGTATGCATCCTTACATCCTCACTGTACTACCTGAGGCGGATGAGTGTGCTTCAGGCCCACACAGTATGCAGTATGCGTCCTCACTGTACTACCTGAGGAGAATGAGTGTGCTTTAGGCCTATACAGTATGCAGTATGCGTCCTCACTGTACTACCTGAGGAGAATGAGTGTGCTTTAGGCCTACACAGTATGCAGTATGCGTCCTCACTGTACTACCTGAGGAGAATGAGTGTGCTTTAGGCCTACACAGTATGTATCCTCTCTGTACTCAAGGCTGGCCTGCTTCATGCGCCCCTCACTGAGTGTGGCCCAATGTAGTGTGGCAGTGATCTGTGTCTGAGGACGGTATGCTCCATGTCACAGGGCACCGATTTGTGTGTGTGTGTGTGTTTGTATGTCTCTGTGTGTGTGTATGTATGTCTCTGTGTGTGTCTGTCTTTCTGTCATTGGGAAAGCAATGGTCATTGGGAAAGTTTATTGCGTGATGTGGACCTCCTTAACACATAAACAGTGTACTAATCGTCTCGAGAACCCTGGGATTATACAACACGCTGGGATTATACAACACGCTGGGATTATGGAATACACTAAAACTAATAGTCCTGATGCTTCTTCAACAAGTTTCCCTAGTTGTGTGTATGTGTGTGTGTGTGTATGTATGTGCGCGTGTGTGTGTGTATCTGTGTGTGTTTGTGTATGTGGTTGCGTGTGTTTGTGTGTGTGTGTGTTTGGAGGGTTTTACCATTCATCTTATAGCTGCTCAACAACTACTTTGGCTTTCAGACTAATTATACTTTTACAGCACCTTTAAGCTTTAGCCTGCCTGCCTGCCTGCCTGTCTGTCTGTCTGTCTGTCTGTCTGTCTGTCTGTCTGTCTGTCTGTCTGTCTGTCTGTATGTATGTATGTATGTATGTATGTATGTATGCATGTATGCATGTATGCATGTTCGTCTGTCTGTCCGTTCGTCTGCCTGTCTATTTGTCTATCTGTCTGTCTGTTCGTCCGCCTGTCTGTCTGCCTGGCTGCCTGTTTGTCTGTCTGTCTGTCTGCTTGTCTGTCCGTCCATCCATCTGCCTATCCCAGCTCTGCATATTAAAGCTATGTTAAGCATGGCAGCATTAGTTTGGCATTGTAGTTCTATACTTCTCTCTTTCTCACACACACACACACACACAGACACACACACACACACACACACACTCCCCCTCTTCCTCATCCTCTTTCATTCTTATGACCCTCTTTCCCTCCCTTCTCTCCATGGTGCTCACCTTTCTCTCTTTCTCTCTCTCTCTCTCTCTCTCTCTCTCTCTCTCTCTCTCTCTCTCTCTCTTTCTCTCTCTCGTTACCTCCCTCTTTCTCTCTCTCTCTCTCTCTCTCTCTCTCTCTCTCTCTCTCTCTCCATGGCACTTACCTTTCTCTCTGTCCATCTCTCTCTCTCTCTCTCCATGGCACTCACCTTTCTCTCACTCTCATCACTCTCCCACTCTCTCCCTCACTCTCTCTCTCTCTCTCTCTCTCTCTCTCTCTCTCCATGGCACTCACCTTTCTCCCTCTCTCTCCATCTCTCTCTCTCTCATTCCCTCCCTCACCCTCTCTCTCTCTCTCCATGGCACTCACCTTTCTCTCTCGCTCTCTCTCTCTCTCCCTCTCTCTCTCTCTCTCTCTCTCTCTCTTTCTCTCTCTCTCCATGGCACTCACCTTTCTCTCACTCTCTACCTCACCCTCCCTCTCTCTCTCCATAGCACTCACCTTTCTCTCCCTCTCTCCATCTCTCTCTCTTTTGTTCCCTCTCTCTGCATGTCTCTCGCTCCCTCTCCCTCTCCCTCTCCGTCTTCATCGAGCCTGGCCCATGGATCCGGTGGGCCTGGCAGTGTGAGTGTTTGTTTGTGTGGGGTTCTTGTGCAGGGGAGCGAGGGGTTCTGTTCCCTGGCCCGGCTCCAGAGGCCTGGCACAAAGGGCCCATTGACGATTGTGGGGGCCTGAGAGGGCCTGAGAGGGCTCCAGCCTGTTTTCACTCCAGGCTTGATTTGATTATGCGTGTTTTGTGTTGGCCACTCCTTCTGCCTCCAGGCCAGAACAGAAGCCTCAGGGCCAGCGCTTAAACACGGCTAGAAATAGCCTAGTTTCTTTCCTCTCTCCTCCCCTCTCTTCTCCTCCTCCTCTCTCTCCTCCCTCACCCTTCGGAACCTGCAGCTACGCGGCTAGGCGCCACTGTGGAGGAATGCAAGTGCACGCTGTTGAGAAGGGAAAGAGGGTTTGTCCCGTCCCGTCCACAAAGCAGCCTGACCTCCCCTGTGGTACGGTGTCCCTCAGTGATAAATGACACTTAGGCTCTTACATCACAGACATAAATGACACTCAGGGCGCTTTCAGACCTACAGTTCGATTGCTTTGCTCCGCACTAGTCAGAAAAATGTTACAATGTAGCAACTAGACGTGGGTACGGTTTGCTTTCACATATGCATAGTTGTAAGTGAACCAAAATAGACCGTGAAGACAATCGCCACCGGAACCAGACTAAAACGCTAAAACTAAACTCTACTGTTCCGTCCAATCTGGCTTGGTTGCTTTCACACCAGAGGCGCCGTACCAAGGTAGGGCAGATAAAGCGGTCCAAAACCACCCCCTTTTTATCGGTGTCGGATCGGTTGATTTGGTGTGCACCACAGTACCGAGACTGCATTCACACCAAGGAAAACGAACTAAGAATTTTTGTTTCGAATGGAATGTTTGGGGCACACCAAATGTGAAAGCACCCTTAGCCTGATCAACCAGCTCCTCGTAACAAAATTAAGTGAAGTACGAGGGGCTGGTTTACCAGGCTACAGCAAGGCCAGACCCTCTGTACAAAATGAAGTGAAGTACGAGGGGCTGGTTTACCAGGCTAACTCCAGACCCTCTGTACAAAATGAAGTGAAGTACGAGGGGCTGGTTTACCAGGCTAACTCCAGACCCTCTGTACAAAATGAAGTGAAGTACGAGGGGCTGGTTTACCAGGCTAACTCCAGACCCTCTGTACAAAATGAAGTGAAGTACGAGGGGCTGGTTTACCAGGCTAACTCCAGACCCTCTGTACAAAATGAAGTGACGTACGAGGGGCTGGTTTACCAGGCTACAGCAAGGCCAGACTCTCTGTACAATGCTTATGTACGGCTGTGCATAGGGGGTAGATCTGTGCATCACATCAGACCTGTACTCCTTAGAAGGGAAAATATAGGACAGGACTCTCCTTAGATTCTCTAAGTGCTCATTGAAGTAATTAATAGGAGCCAAGGAGAGGTTCCCGTTTGCTCTGATTTCCTTAATGTGTCTTTTGCTTTGCAAGACGGTACAATGCTGCATGTTGAAACCTTTGGTGGATTATCTCCACTCATGACAGTTTCAGAGTTTTGTGTTCCGGATCCAGGGTTCATAAATCTGTGGACATGTGAGAGGAAGCAGAGTTATGGTTGCTTTTTCCAGCTTAATGATATCTGTGCACCCTCTCATTACCTTACATTTCTTACATTCTCTACCTGGTGACTAAATGCTGAGTGTTCAATGGAATTTAAAAGCGTACATTACAAGATGACTAAAACCCTGTAACCTTCAGCTTCAGTCACGTCTGTTAGTCACTCAGTAGATAACGCTGTCCTTCTGTCTCTGTCTCTGTCTGTCTTCCTGTAGATGGGGTGCACTCAGTAGCAGCGCAGGGGCTGCTGTTAGTGACTCAGTAGCTCATGCTGTGCTTCTGTCTCTGTCTGTCTATCTTTCTGTAGATGGGGTGCACTCTGTTAGTCACTCAGTAGCTCACACTCTCCTTCTCGGTCTGTGTGCTTCTGTAGATGGGGTGCACTCAGTACCTCACAGTCTCCCTGTGTCAGTGTGCGTTTCTGTAGATGGGGTCCACTCAGTAGCTCACCGTCTCCCTCTGTCAGTGTGTCTTTCTGTAGATGAGGTGCACTCAGTAGCTCACGCTGTGCTTTTGTCTCTGTGTGTCTTTCTGTAGATGGGGTCCACTCGGTGGCAGCGCAGTGCCTGCTGCAGGTGACCATCATCACGGACGAGATGCTCTCCAACAGCATCACGCTGCGGCTGGCCAACACGTCGCAAGAGCGCTTCCTGTCCCTGCTCCTGAGCCAGTTCCTGGACGGCGTGGCGCGTGTCCTCTCCGCCTCCAGCGAGGACGTCGTCGTCTTCAACGTCCAGGACGACACGGACGTGAGCGCCAGCATCCTCAACGTGAGCCTATCGGTGGCGGTGCCGGGCGACGGGGGAGGTGGTGGGGGTCGGAGGGGGGGGGCGGGGGAGGTGGGGGTGGGGGGAGCAGGCGTGGGCTGGGCGTGGCGGGGAGGGGGGGCCACGGCGTGGAGTTCCTGGGCTCGGAGGAGCTGCAGGAGCGCCTGTACCTGAACCGGAGCCTGCTGGCGCGCTTCTCCTCGCAGGAGGTGCTGCCGTTCGACGACAACATCTGCCTGCGCGAGCCCTGCGAGAACTACATGAAATGCGTGTCCGTGCTCAAGTTCGACAGCCTGGCGCCCTTCGTGGCGTCCGACACCATCCTGTTCCGGCCCATCCAGCCCATCGCCGGCCTGCGCTGCCGCTGCCCCGCCGGCTTCACGGGCGACTACTGCGAGACCGAGGTGGACCTCTGCTACTCCAAGCCCTGCGGAGCCCACGGCCTCTGCCGCAGCAGGGAGGGCGGCTACACCTGCGAGTGCCTGGACGACTACACAGGTACGCCTCTACCCCTCTCTTTCTGTTTCTCTCTCCAGGTACGCCTCTACCCCTCTCTTTCTCTCCAGGTACGCCTCTACCCCTGTCTTTCTCTCTCTCCAGGTACGCCTCTACCCCTGTCTTTCTCTCTCTCTCTCTCTCCAGGTACGCCTCTACCCCTCTCTTTCTCTCTCTCTCTCCAGGTACGCCTCTACCCCTCTCTTTCTCTCTCTCTCTCCAGGTATGCCTCTACCCCTGTCTTTCTCTCTCTCTCTCCAGGTACGCCTCTACCCCTCTCTTTCTGTTTCTCTCTCCAGGTACGCCTCTACCCCTCTCTTTCTCTCTCTCTCTCTCTCTCTCTTTCTTTTCCTCCTTTCCTATCCTTGCTCTTCTGTGTTATCACAAAAAGCTCTGGATCTGGAGTTTTCTTGCTCTCCAAGGCCACTTGCCCCTAAAAAGGACACTGTGTATCATACAAGCAGTGCCAGCAAGAGAGAGAGTATGACGCAAAGCTGTGAGAGTATGATGCAAATCTGTGAGTTCTAAGTCACTAAAAAGTCACCCTGGTCAAGTCTTTTGCTTGCTTTATTAATAAAGAGTGGTTCCTTTTAATGCAGGTGGAGTTAGTACAGGTGGAGTTAGTACAGGTGGAGTTAGTGCAGGTGGAGTTAATGCAGGTGGGGTTAATGCAGGTGGAGTTAATGCAGGTGGAGTTAGTACAGGTGGAGTTAGTACAGGTGGAGTTAGTACAGGTGGGGTTAATGCAGGTGGAGTTAATGCAGGTGGGTTTAATGCAGGTGGAGTTAGTACAGGTGGGGTTAATGCAGGTGGGGTTAATACAGGTGGAGTTAGTACAGGTGGGGTTAATGCAGGTGGGGTTAATACAGGTGGGGTTAATGCAGGTGGAGTTAATGCAGGTGGGGTTAATGCAGGTGGAGTTAGTACAGGTGGGGTTAATGCAGGTGGGGTTAATACAGGTGGGGTTAATGCAGGTGGATTTCTGTCTGAGTAGGGATACAAAGCCGTGCAGCATCTTGACAGTTAAATGCATCACTTACCCAGAAGCACATCCAGCATCCGTGAGTCATCACAGCATAAAGGCAATCTGCCCAGAAGCATCAGGTGCTCATGTAAGACTAGAAACAGGAGTCAGACCTCATCAGGTGGTCATGTAAGACTAGAAACAGGAGTCAGACTTCATCAGGTGGTCATGTAAGACTAGAAACAGGAGTCAGACCTCACATGCATCAGGTGGCCTTGGGAGAGACAGAATAAGTAACATTTAGTGTGCAGTGTCTGTCTGTGCCTGTGTGTGTGTGCGTGTGTGTGTGCGTGTGTGCGTGTGTGTGTGTGTGTGTGTGTGTTTGCTTGTGTGTTTTCTTGTTCACCACTAATTCTTCTGCAAGAGTAGTGAGTCATGATCACAGTTGAATCGGATCAGTTACTGGTGTACTCTGCAGAGCAGCCTTGGGGTGAACTGGAAACTGAACCTGCCTCTGATTTAGCGATCCAGTAGCAGCTCAGGCTGTCTACGGGAACATTGGGGCGGTTGGTTTTTTTTCTGTCCTTGATCTTAACTCCTTACCTCCTGACTTAAGCCCTTTAGCATTACTCATTAACGTGTCTGCTGTTCTCTTTAGCATTACAAGTTAATGTATCTGCTGCTCTCTTTAGTGTCTGTTATGGCACTTAAATCAATATTAGCCAAGTATGGCTGCCATCTTCATATGGATTAGGTCCTGATGAATCTGTGCCCTGATGGAGTCTGGCCTCAGAGTGTGGCCCAGGGGAGACTGGACTGCTTTGCACTCGAGGAAGACCCAGTCTATCAGACGTGGAAATGCATGTCGTCAAACATGACCTAATTAAATGGTTGCACAGGGAGACATGGTCCACTGGTTGGAGTTGCTCTGTGCACAGGGAGTGTTTGCGTGATGATGAGGTATCGATCTTATAATCGTCTTTGTCTGCCTGCACAGGAAGAGAGCTAAATTAAACACTCAAAAGCTTTTTTGTCAGTGGCCAACCACTCATCTCTCTAGCTTTTCCCCCATGCCTTTCTCCCACTCTCGCATATTCCTTCTCTCTCTCTTTTTCTCTCTTTTTTCTCTCTCTCTCTCTATCTCTCTCTCTCTCTCTCTCTCTCTCTCTGTGAGAGAGACTATCTCTAGGAACTCTTCTCAGGGCATCCGCATGGGTTGGCATAAACACACATTAGCTCACAAGCACCCAGCATACAACTTTTATCTTGCGTGCGAACACACACACACACACACACACACACACACACACACAAACGCGCACACACACACCCACACACACACATGCTCGGTAGCTGCTGTGGCCCCTGGGCTCTTGTGTCTTGTGTGGAGTGGGGTTGAGAGGGCCACGGACTGGGGCCTTTATCAGCGGATTTAAAATGTCTGTGTGGGAAGACAATGCAGCGCTTTGGCACGGAGCTGGAACACCTCTTTGAAGAATAATGGAGGGAAGTGATTAATTATGGATGGCTACAGATGGAAAGCCCCCCTCCATCACCCTGACCCCCCCCTTCGTAAGATGGCCACGAGATGAAAATAAGGAGAGGGGCTGGGGAAACAGAATAAAAGCGCTCTATAGACTCCCCTAAGCTCCCTTCTGCCTGTGGGAGAAGTTTCCAGCCTCCTCTTTCTTTTCTCTCGTTTTCAGTTCAAAACAAGATAACGAGAGAGGTGGTTGTGTTTTTTTCCCTTCGCTTTCTCCCCCTCTCTTTCCTACCAGCTTTATTACCCATCAAAGCCAGCATCCCAGGAGCGTGTCTGAATGCTAAAACACACACACACACATACACACACACACACACACACACACACACACACACACACACACACTCCCATTCCTGCCCATCCGCTCCCATTTGAAACGGATTCCTCAGTTGGAGCACATGCCACGGTTATTTTTCGGTCCGACCTAAAAAAAGATTACACGCCTCCCAGAAAGAATCGACGACGACAAACACCCATCACAGTTAGAGGGGCGAGTAGGCAGGGCAGAGCCCCCAGATAAGAGAGGGCACAGAATGAGGTCAGGGGCATAGTTAGCAACATCAAACGGCTAATCATGCCAAACGGCATAATGAGCTTTTTGAATATCGCCATGGCAGAGAAGAGAGAGAGAGAGAGAGAGAGAAGCTGCACTTCGTTAATATGCAAATGGAAGAGGAATAATAACAGTTCTCTCTCTGGCCGTTTCGGCTGGGGTGCGAGAGAAAGAGGCTTGTGGGGGTGTGCGGAGAGGAAAAGAGCAGAAACGGATCCCTGCGTCTGAGGGTGTGCAGAGAGGGAAGAGCAGAAACGGATGCCTGCGTCGTCTCGGCCTCTCTCCAGCGCTTCAGGGGGGTGTGTGGAGAGGGAAGAGCTGCGTCTGAGGGTATGTGGAGAGGTAAGAGCAGGAACGGGTCCCTGCGTCGTCTCGGCCTCTCTCCAGCGCTTCAGGGGGGTGTGTGGAGAGGGAAGAGCAGGAACGGGTCTCTGCGTCTGAGGGTATGTGGAGAGGGAAGAGCAGGAACGGGTCTCTGCGTCTGAGGGTGTGTGGAGAGGGAAGAGCAGGAACGGGTCCCTGCGTCGTCTCGGCCTTTCTCCAGCGCTTCAGGCCCTCAGCTGGATCTGCCTGTGCTTGCGTGCCCTCTGTTGGCTCTGTCATAACCTGACTCTGAATTAGATACTTTAACCTTTCTAGCTTTGCACCATTGATCATGTGTCACCATTCACCTGTGTTAGCTCTTCACCAATAACCCTTTGTGCAGTACCAAGGCACAGTCCAGTATATTGGCAGCTCTTCACCAATAACCCTTTGTGCAGTGCCAAGGCACAGTGCAGTATATTGGCACTGTGGGTTGAGACGGCCATGGCATTATGGATGCAGCACAGAGGGCCTTGCTCCAGGAGCAGGCAGAGGCAGCCGTTAGCTGACAGAGGAGCAGGCAGAGGCAGCCCTGAGCTGGCAGAGGGGCAGGCAGAGGCAGCCGTTAGCAGGCAGAGGAGCAGGCAGAGGCAGCCGTTAGCAGGCAGAGGCAGCCGTTAGCAGGCAGAGGAGCAGGCAGAGGCAGCCCTGAGCTGACACAGGAGCACTTATTGATTGCCAGATGGCCAGTCACTGCCACTCCCCTAAGATTCGGCACAGTCCCAGGGCATGACGTTATGCGTAAAGATGTGCTTTGGATATTGAAGGAGCGAGTGGGAGAGACAATGTGGCCTTGGGCCACTGCATCTGGGCTAAAAGACTGAACCAGTCTAGACATGTGCCCCCATACCAGGACCTGCTGACATACACACACTGCCTCCTTACTAGCAGCTACACTGCCCCTGAGAATGAGAATGCTTGGGGAAATTGCTCGCTCTGCCTGGTTAAGCCACTCTGCCTGATTAGCACTTTGCCTACATCATAGTTTGAATTACAGGGGGTACTGGAGGTACGGTACCCCTGATTAAGACACAGTACCCCCTAAAGACACAAAAATAGCAGGGATGGGGGGTACCAGCATATTAATGTAGAATATGAAAGGTAATGCCCCCCGTAAAAGCTAAGACCCCCCACCCAGTTCACACTCCGGTCTAGATTGTTTACATTTCACTGTAATGTGACCCAGTTTCAGTCCAGTCTAACGTAGTGCTGTTCCATAGCATGTCTTATTTTGGAGCACATTTATCAGGCTGAAAAACAAATACAAATTGCCTAATAGTCTGAAATGAGAATGATAAAACTACTTATAGCTGTCAGGAGTATTTCTGAGCACCAATCCAGGCCTGTTGCCTACTAGAGTCAGGTGTTAGACCTGTCAGGGGGTGGAGAATGCTGTGTGTGTGTGTGAGAGAGAGTGTTTGAAAGGCTATCAGCAGTGTATGTGTGTGTGTGAGTGTAAGTGTTTGAAAGTCTATCAGCGGTGTGTGTGTGAGTGTGTGTGTGAGTGTTTGAAAGGCTATCAGCGGTGTGAGTGTGTGTGAGTGTTTGAAAGGCTCTCTGGTCCTCTGAAGGCCCTTGATGTGGGCGCTGAAGCCAGGATTGGCTCAGTGTGAGCAGGTGTAGCCCCCCTCTCTACCCCCTACGTAGAGGCCACACACACTGCTCTCCACCGCTACCGGGCCCAATAGCACAGCCAGTTCATTATGTAAGTCAGTGTGGGGGTGCTGGAGCATGTGCCTGTGCAGTGGTGTGTGTGTGTGTGTGTGTGTGTTTGCCTGTGTAGTGGTGTGTGTGTGTGGGGGAGTGTGTGTAGTGGTGTGTGTGTGTGTGTGTGTGTGTGTGTGTGTGTGTGTGTGTGTGTGTGTGTGTGTGTGTGTGTGTGTGTAGGAGTGCAAGAGGAAAGTGTCCTGTGGGTGTGAGTGTGAGGGAGCACATAATCAGTTCTCTATAGGTTTGGGTTAAGAGCTACTCCTCGCTGTGTTTGTATGTTGTACAGTAGGTGCGTGGTGCGTGTAGGGGGATGGAGAGGCCTGTGTAAGTGGGAGATATAGTGTGTGTGTGTGTGGGTGGGGGGAGGTGGAAAGGCCTGTGTGAGTGTGTTTGTGTGAGTGAGTGTGTGTGAGCGAGTGAGTGTGTGTGTGTGAGTGAGTGTGTGAGTGAGTGTGTGTGTGTGATTGTGTGTGTGTGAGTGTGTGTGTGGGGGGGCACCAGTGGGAAATAATCATGTCTGTTCAGCATATAGAACCTCATCAATCTCACTCCTTTTCTGTCGCTCTCCCTCTCTGTCGAACTCTTTCTGTTACGCTCCCCCATCTTTCTCTCTCTCTCTCTCACACACATACACACACACACACACACACACACACACACACACACACACACACACACACTAAGGGGCCGCTACGGCTGCGTGTGAGAGCAATCACCCACATCAGCAGCATGGCCTCTGCACATCCAGTCACCTCTACACTTCCAGTCAGCCGGAACTCTGTGTGTGTGTGTGCATGTGTGTTTGTGTGTGTGTGTGCGTGTGTGTGTGTATGTGGCTCCAGCTGTTCCATCATCAGCTAAGCACCGGGGCAACACGCATTCCACGTCCTGTGCTGATGTGATGTCTTCTTCCCTTTCAGACACACATGCCTTCACACACATGCTTGCATACACACACACGCGTGCACTCTCACAACACACCAAAAATATCTATCTCTCCCATGCTGTCTCACACACAATTGCGCTCTCTTTTTTTTTCCCCTCACTCTTTTTTTTCTCTCTTTCTCTCTCTCTCTCTCTCTCTCTCTCTCTCTCTCTCTCTCTCTCTCTCTCTCTCTCTCTCTCTCTCTCTCTCCATCACCTGGTCCCTTGCTGTTCAGCTCCCGCTGGTTATGTCTGATTGAGTGTTGAATTTGCCACTTTTTCCTTGGCTCTGAGAATTACTGTCTGATTGCGGCAGAGCTTTTCTATGTCCTTGTGTGTGTGTGTGTGTGTGTGTGTGTGTGTGTGTGTGTGTGCACGGCTTATCGGCTGTGTGTTTGTGTCATGCTGGTCTGTCATTGTACCCGTGTGCAGTGCTTAAATTGCTTCATCACAGGAGGATTTTTACTTGTTTGTGTGTGTGTGAGTATGTGTTGTTGAGTGTGTGAGTATGTGTTGTTGAGTGTCTGTGTGTGTGTTTGGCACTGCTGGGCCCGTAGGCGTTGGCAGATGGAGAGAGGGTGGTGAGAGAAGAAGAATTGCAGAACCAGACGTCAGTCAGTCAGTCAGTCAGTCAGTCAGTCAGTCAGTCAGTCAGTCTAGTGCCTCTTGTAGCTCCTGTGCCTCCTCCAGCTCCTCCTCCAGTGCCTCTTCCAGCTCCTGCACCTCCTCTAGCTCCTCCTCCAGCCCCTGTGCCTCCTCCAGCTCCTCCTCCTCCTCCAGCTCCTCCTCCAGCGCCTCTTCCAGCTCCTGTGTCTCCTCTAGCTCTTCCTCCAGCTCCTGTGCCTCCTCCAGCTCCTCCTCCAGCGCTTCTTCCAGCTCCTGCACCTCCTCTAGCTCCTCCTCTAGCTCCTCCTCTATCTCCTGTGCCTCCTCCAGCTCCTCCTCCTCCTCCAGCTCCTCCTCCAGTGCCTCCTCCAGCTCCTGCGCCTCCTCCAGCTCCTGCACCTCCTCCAGCTCTTGGTTCTCCTCTAGCTCCTCCTCCTCCTCCAGCTCCTCCTCCTCCAGCTCCTCCTCCAGCTCCTCCTCCTCCTCCAGCCCCTCCTCCAGTGCCTCCTCCAGCTCCTGCACCTCCTCTAGCTCCTCCTCTATCTCCTGTGCCTCCTCTAGCTCCTCCTCCAGCTCCTGTGCCTCCTCTAGCTCCTCCTCCTCCTACAGCTCCTCCTCCAGCTCCTCCTCCAGCTCCTCCTCCAGCTCCTCCTCCAGCTCCTCCTCCTCATGTGATGCAGGTTCACCATTATACAGAACAGCAGAGCCTCTCTCATCAATGACCTTTATTTTGTGTGTGTGTGTGTGTGTGTGTGTGTGTGTGTGTGTGTGTGTGTGTGTGTGTGTGTGTGTGTGTGTGCATGCCAGTGAGTGTGTGTCTGTAAATGTTTTTGTGTGCATGTGTGAGTGAATAATTTTTTTGTGCTGGCCAGGGGGTATTTGTGGTGATATTTATAGCATTCTTGTGCACACCACTCCCATAAACACAAACACACACACACACACACACACACACACACACACACACATGCACACACACACATACACACACACGCGCACACAGGCTCTCTGCACTCAAGACCCACTTTCACACACACTCCCTTCACATCTTCCTCCCATCGGCCTCATCTAGTTCACCTTAGCAAAGTGTGTGTGTGTGTGTGTGTGTGTGTGTGTGTGTGCATTGGCATTGTGAATGTAATGGAGGTGGGCTGCACTGAGGGAGGGCTCGACCCAAACCTGCCCCACCCACCCAACTATTACTCGACCCAAACCTGCCCCACCCACCCAACTATACCTCGACCCAAACCTGCCCCACCCACCCAACTATTAACCCTCTAACTGCCACCCTACTACCACCTCCCTTCTTTCTTTCTTTCTTGCTTTCTTTCTTTTTTTCTTACCATCTTTCTTTCTTCCCAGTCTCTCTCTTTCACTCCTGCCTTCTTTTTCTTCTTTTTATCTTTGCTCTCTCTCTTTCCCTCTTGCCTCTCTCTCACCCCCTATGCCCTTGGGTCAGTGGAGAGGGAGCTTCATTAGCAGAATGCAAACTCCTTCAGGAGGAGCAGGAGACACACATTGCAGGAGACACACATTGCAGAGGACACACACATTGAAAAGAGACACACATTGCAGTAGAGACACACATTGCAGGAGAGACACACATTGCAGTAGAGACACACATTGCAGGAGAGACACACATTGTGGAAGAAACAGGAGGGACACACATTGACAAGAGACACATTGCAGGAGGTGCAGGAGAGACACACATTGCAGGAGAGACACACATTGCAGGAGAGACACATTTTAGTCGCTGTGGAGCACCATGGTCTTCTTCTCTGCTCTGCTCTGCTCTGAGTGTTTGCCAGTCATGGCACGTCACTCTCTGGACCCACAGCTTACTGCTCTCAGCAGGGGGGCAGTGTGGCAGGCAGGCAGGCAGGC
>CM050211.1:11398649-11416149 GCA_027475355.1 Coilia nasus | reverse complement strand
TCGAAGCGCATGCATTATTTATTAGTCTATATGGTCACATATACTGTGTGTGCCTATGGTGTTACATAAGTGTGTGTGCGCATACACACACTCACACACACACATTCACTAAGAGTCACATGCTAAATATCACACTCACACACGGACACAGAAAGTTCTGGAGGTGAGTCTGCACCACAAGTATGAACACATACGCGAGCATCCATGTACACACACATTTATGCTGTGGCCACATGTGTTTTATTATCGCCATGCACATAATGCACTTCGGCTCTTAGACAGCGGCATAGTGGGGGTGTGTGTGCATACATGCATGCATATGTGTCTAGACACGCGTGCCTGTGGTTCAGACGTACCCCCAGAGCCCTCTGGAGTCATCATGAGGCAGACTGGACAGACATCTTTGGGCCACTAAAGGGCATTTAATGCGTCCTGAGATCTGTCGGAGGAGATAGCCAGTCCCCTCACTCCTCATTCTGCAAGAGATGCTCTTATCCTCAGGGCTACTGGTACATGCACGCATGCACACACACACACACACATGCACACACACACACACATGCACACACACACACACACACACACACACACATGCACACACTGTGAGAAAAACATGTAATGTGTCTAATCTTCAGTTGGCAGCACAGACAGCCCTAGAGCAATCATGGCACTAAAGTGTGTGTGTGTGTGTGCAGGTATGTTCATGTGTGTTTCGTTAGCTTCTATGGCTGACTGAGTGCAAAACAAACATCCCTTGCACAACACCCCCCCCCGCTTAACCAACCCCCTCTTACCTACCCCCAACACACAACACCCCCTCTTACCCTACCCCCAACACACAACACCCCCTCTTACCCTATCCCCAACACACAACACCCCCTCTTACCTACCCTCAACACCCCCCGCCCCCCCCTCAACACACAACACCCCTCCTCCGCAGGTTGGATTCCCTCACACACACACACACACACACACACACACACACACAGCCCTGTCCTACGGTTAAGATGCAGGTGCAGATTGGGTACCCTCATGCACACACAGCCCCAGAGACGAGACATTTGCTGGTGGTAGTTGTTTGCGGAAGGTGCATGGATATGGTTACATAATACATCAGTCAAAAATGTATTATAATGTTACACCTTGTTTGTTTTAAGCTTTCCAGTGTAAAAGCAATTGAGCAATGGTCTGTCACACATATTTTTTAGTCTGTCACCTAAAATGTTATCACCTGATTCTAAGCCCCAGTGTAATTGTAGTGTTCTGTTGGAACAGCTTGGTTAAGGTCGTAGGCGCACACACACACACACACACACACACACACACACACACGCCCCAGCCCTGTGTGTGTCCGGTGCCAGGCTTGCAGTAGGGCCAGGAATGCAGAGGACATCATTAAGCCACCGCCTGCAGTCACCTCCATCTCTGAAAAGCAATTTAGCCCAAAGAAAATGGCACACAAAATCTATTCCGCTCTCTATTCAAATGTTTTTTTTTCTTTCTCACATCTCTGAGAATGTGCACTGTGTCTCTATTATAGTGTGTTAAAACTCCTGGAAACAGATTTGTTTGCCTTTAGAAAGGCGGTGTTTAAGCAGGAGCAGGATGTCTTTTTGTTGTTGTGTGTGATGGGACGGCGGTTACGTAACATCCTGTCCCCGATTGTCATTCAAACAGGTGGCAGCATGCTGAGATGCGCCCGCATAACGCCGTGACCACTCGCGGCTCCCCTTTGTTAACGCGAATGGGCCTCGCTCATTAAAACAATGATCTCCGTGCCTCTGCATATGAAAGGCCTGCTTACAGTATGCCTAACACTCTTCTGCTTTTGTGTGTGTGTGTGTGTGTGTTTGTGTGTGTGTGTGTGTGAGTGTGTGAGAGAGAGACAGAGATACACAGATGGAGATAGTGTGTGTGTGAGAGAGAGAGGCAGACACACACACACACACAAACGGGGATAGAAGCGGTAAAGTAACAGTCTGGGTCTCGTGTGTGTAGTTCTAGGCACAGTAAAGTGGTTAAATGTTCCTGTGTGACACTGTAGTCCAGCAAGGCCACTCCCTAGGTGCAGTAGTGAGTTATTAGGCGAGTTATGGCCTATTTGGGTTTATTTGAATGCTAGTTTGGGTTTATTTAAATGCTAGTTTGCTTGGCATGTCGCGTTTCAGTGCACTCCCTCAGCTGACCCGCATAAATCCAGACGGCACACTGCAGGAGGAAGTAAATAATGCAAATGCATTTCCCAAATGTTCAAATAGTTCACATAAACACATCATTTACACAGCCACCAATCATCGCACACGGGGACAGCTGTGGCCTAGTGGTTAGAGAGTTGGTCTTGGGATCGGAGGGTCACAGGTTCACATCCCGTTCTAGTAGGAAGAATGGAGGTGGGGGAGTAAACAACTAGTGCTCTCCTGCACCCTTATCCATGGCTGAAGTGCCCTTGAGCAAGGCCTCTAACCCCACACTGCTTCAGGGACTGTAACTGAAACCCTGTAAAATAACTAAGTCTCTCTGGAAGTGTAATGTAAAGTAAAAGCACCAAGCACGCTGTAAAGAGAGCGTGGGAGAGGGGTCGTCCTTGTCACTATGAGCCGAGCTGGTGTGTTTGTGAAGCTATTGTTTGGCAGCTAGTGGAGGAGGTCATGGGTGTACACAGTACTGTCTGTCTATGGGTCCATTCCTCAAGACCAACCTTTATTTTGGAGTTGTTTTTTCAATGTATTTGTCAGGTCAAGATTTTTAAGGCAAGGCAAGGCAAGTTTATTTGTATAGCGCATTTCATACACAACGGCAATCCAATGTGCTTCACAAAAAAAAAAAAAAAAAAAGCAAAGGACAATATATAAGGGCATAAAAGATAAAGTAAGTGTAAAAGCATAAAAGATATAAAAGCATAAAAAACACACAAAATAAAAAATAGATTTAGTAAAAATCATTAACAGAAAGCATCTGAAAACAGTTTGGTCTTAAGTCTAGACTTGAAACTGCCAACAGTAAGAGCATTTTTAATGTCTTCTGGAAGTCGGTTCCAGAGCTTTACAGCATAGCAGCTGAAAGCTGCTTCACCACATTTTGTTCTAACAGCAGGTTCTACCAACAAATTTTTATGACGTGATCTCAGAGACCGAGTTGGTGCGTATAACTGAAACATATCCAATAGGTAATTAGGTCCCATCCCATTTAATGACTTAAACACAAGAAGCAATGCCTTAAAGTCAATTCTATAACTTACTGGGAGCCAGTGCAGGGACCTTAAAACTGGAGTAATGTGGTCAGATCTTTTTGTTCTTGTAAGAACCCTTGCTGCTGCATTTTGGATCAGTTGAAGCTGTTTGATGGTCTTTTTAGGAAGGCCTGTGAAAAGGCCATTACAGTAATCAACCCTACTGGAAATAAAGGCATGTACAAGTTTTTCTAGATCTTGTTTTGACATAAGACCTCTGAGTTTAGCAATGTTTTTTAGGTGATAGAATGCAGATTTAGTGATTGCTTTCATGTGACTGTTGAATGTTAGTTCACTGTCAATAAAGACACCAAGATTTTTAACAGTATCTTTTGCTTTTAACTTTCACACAGGGGGTATTTAGCGTAGGGGGGGCTCCCTCTTTTCTAATCTAAGTTTCTAATCATGACATTTTGGGCACGCGCCCTTGTCTGATGAAGGGCACATGTCTGGTGTCGCAGACTTCATCTCTGTTGTTTTATTTGCTATTTGGTCCAGTACCCATACTACCTGAGGTGGATAAGTGTGCTTTGGGTCTACACAGTATGCATCCTTACATCCTCACTGTACTACCTGAGGAGAATGAGTGTGCTTAAGGCCTACACAGTATGCAGTATGCGTCCTCACTGTACTACCTGAGGCTTTTGAGTGTGCTTCAGGCCTACACAGTATGCAGTATG
Source organism: Coilia nasus (assembly GCA_027475355.1). NCBI lineage: Eukaryota > Metazoa > Chordata > Actinopteri > Clupeiformes > Engraulidae > Coilia > Coilia nasus. The sequence goes on along the minus strand of CM050211.1, from coordinate 11,412,240 downwards.
CGTCCTCACTGTACTACCTGAGGAGAATGAGTGTGCTTTAGGCCTACACAGTATGCAGTATGCGTCCTCACTGTACTACCTGAGGAGAATGAGTGTGCTTTAGGCCTATACAGTATGCAGTATGCGTCCTCACTGTACTACCTGATTTGGATGAGTGTGCTTTAGGCCTACACAGTATGTATCCTCTCTGTACTCAAGGCTGGTCTGCTTCATGCGCCCCTCACTGAGTGTGGCCCAATGTAGTGTGGGCAGCTGTGGCCTAGTGGTTAGGGAGTTGGTCTTGCAATCGGAAGGTTGCCGGTTCGAATCCCACCCTACCCATGGTTGAGATGCTCTTGAGCAAGGCATCTAACCCCACACACACTGCTCCTGTAACTGAAACCCTGTAAATATCTGTAAGTCGCTCTGGATAAGAGCGTCAGCTAAGTGTAATGTAATAATAATGAATAATAATCTGTGTCTGAGGACGGTATGCTCCATGTCACAGGGCACCGATTTGTGTGTGTGTGTGTGTTTGTATGTATGTCTCTGTGTGTGTCTGTCTTTCTGTCATTGGGAAAGCAATGGTCATTGGGAAAGTTTATTGCGTGATGTGGACCTCCTTAACACATAAACAGTGTACTAATCGTCTCGAGAACCCTGGGATTATACAACACGCTGGGATTATACAACACGCTGGGATTATGGAATACACTAAAACTAATAGTGCTGAAGCTTCTTCAACAAGTTTCCCTAGTTGTGTGTATGCGTGTGTGTGTGTGTATGTATGTGCGTGTGTGTGTGTATCTGTGTGTGTTTGTGTATGTGGTTGCGTGTGTTTGTGTGTGTGTGTGTTTGGAGGGTTTTACCATTCATCTTATAGCTGCTCAACAACTACTTTGGCTTTCAGACTAATTATACTTTTACAGCACCTTTAAGCTTTAGCCTGTCTGCCTGTCTGCCTGCCTGCCTGTCTGTCTGTCTGCCTGTCTGTCTGTCTGTCTGTATGTATGTATGCATGTATGCATGTATGCATGTATGCATGTATGCATGTCCGTCTGTCTGTCCGTTCGTCTGCCTGTCTATTTGTCTGTCTGTCTGTCTGTTCGTCCGCCTGTCTGTCTGCCTGGCTGCCTGTTTGTCTGTCTGTCTGTCTGCTTGTCTGTCCGTCCATCCATCTGCCTATCCCAGCTCTGCATATTAAAGCTATGTTAAGCATGGCAGCATTAGTTTGCCATTGTAGTTCTATACTTCTCTCTTTCTCACACACACACACACACACACACACACACACACACACACACACACACACACACACACACACACACACACACACACACTCCCCCTCTTCCTCATCCTCTTTCATTCTTATGACCCTCTTTCCCTCCCTTCTCTCCATGGTGCTCACCTTTCTCTCTCTCTCTCTCTCTCTCTCTCTCTCTCTCTCTCTCTCTCTCTCTCTCTCTCTCTTTCTCTCTCTCGTTACCTCCCTCTCTCTCTCTCTCTCTCTCTCTCTCTCTCTCCATGGCACTTACCTTTCTCTCTGTCCATCTCTCTCTCTAACATCACTATGTATAGTCTCTCCATGGCACTCACCTTTCTCCCTCTCTCTCCATCTCTCTCTCTCTCATTCCCTCCCTCACCCTCTCTCTCTCTCTCCATGGCACTCACCTTTCTCTCTCGCTCTCTCTCTCTCTCTCTCTCTCTCTTTCTCTCTCTCTCCATGGCACTCACCTTTCTCTCACTCTCTACCTCACCCTCCCTCTCTCTCTCTCCATAGCACTCACCTTTCTCTCCCTCTCTCCATCTCTCTCTCTTTGTTCCCTCTCTCTGCATGTCTCTCGCTCCCCTCTCCCTCTCCCTCTCCGTCTTCATCGAGCCTGGCCCATGGATCCGGTGGGCCTGGCAAGTGTGAGTGTTTGTTTGTGTGGGGTTCTTGTGCAGGGGAGCGAGGGGTTCTGTTCCCTGGCCCGGCTCCAGAGGCCTGGCACAAAGGGCCCATTGACGATTGTGGGGGCCTGAGAGGGCCTGAGAGGGCTCCAGCCTGTTTTCACTCCAGGCTTGATTTGATTATGCGTGTTTTGTGTTGGCCACTCCTTCTGCCTCCAGGCCAGAACAGAAGCCTCAGGGCCAGCGCTTAAACACGGCTAGAAATAGCCTAGTTTCTTTCCTCTCTCCTCCCCCTCTCTTCTCCTCCTCCTCTCTCTCCTCCCTCACCCTTCGGAACCTGCAGCTACGCGGCTAGGCGCCACTGTGGAGGAATGCAAGTGCACGCTGTTGAGAAGGGAAAGAGGGTTTGTCCCGTCCCGTCCACAAAGCAGCCTGACCTCCCCTGTGGTACGGTGTCCCTCAGTGATAAATGACACTTAGGCTCTTAGATCACAGACATAGATGACACTCAGGGCGCTTTCAGACCTACAGTTCGATTGCTTTGCTCCGCACTAGTCAGAAAAATGTTACAATGTAGCAACTAGACGTGGGTACGGTTTGCTTTCACATATGCATAGTTGTAAGTGAACCAAAATAGACCGTGAGACAATCGCCACCGGAACCAGACTAAAACGCTAAAACTAAACTCTACTGTTCCGTCCAATCTGGCTTGGTTGCTTTCACACAGAGGCGCCGTACCAAGGTAGGGCAGATAAAGCGGTCCAAAACCACCCCTTTTTATCGGTGTCGGATCGGTTGATTTGGTGTGCACCACAGTACCGAGACTGCATTCACACCAAGGAAAACGAACTAAGAATTTTTGTTTCGAATGGAATGTTTGGGGCACACCAAATGTGAAAGCACCCTTAGCCTGATCAACCAGCTCCTCGTAACAAAATTAAGTGAAGTACGAGGGGCTGGTTTACCAGGCTACAGCAAGGCCAGACCCTCTGTACAAAATGAAGTGAAGTACGAGGGGCTGGTTTACCAGGCTAACTCCAGACCCTCTGTACAAAATGAAGTGAAGTACGAGGGGCTGGTTTACCAGGCTAACTCCAGACCCTCTGTACAAAATGAAGTGAAGTACGAGGGGCTGGTTTACAGGCTAACTCCAGACCCTCTGTACAAAATGAAGTGAAGTACGAGGGGCTGGTTTACCAGGCTAACTCCAGACCCTCTGTACAAAAATGAAGTGACGTACGAGGGGCTGGTTTACCAGGCTACAGCAACATCACTATGTATAGACGGCTGTGCATAGGGGGTAGATCTGTGCATCACATCAGACCTGTACTCCTTAGAAGGGAAAATATAGGACAGGACTCTCCTTAGATTCTCTAAGTGCTCATTGAAGTAATTAATAGGAGCCAAGGAGAGGTTCCCGTTTGCTCTGATTTCCTTAATGTGTCTTTTGCTTTGCAAGACGGTACAATGCTGCATGTTGAAACCTTTGGTGGATTATCTCCACTCATGACAGTTTCAGAGTTTTGTGTTCCGGATCCAGGGTTCATAAATCTGTGGACATGTGAGAGGAAGCAGAGTTATGGTCGCTTTTTCCAGCTTAATGATATCTGTGCACCCTCTCATTACCTTACATTTCTTACATTCTCTACCTGGTGACTAAATGCTGAGTGTTCAATGGAATTTAAAAGCGTACATTACAAGATGACTCAAACCCTGTAACCTTCAGCTTCAGTCGCTGCTGTTAGTCACTCAGTAGATAACGCTGTCCTTCTGTCTCTGTCTCTGTCTGTCTGTCTTCCTGTAGATGGGGTGCACTCAGTAGCAGCGCAGGGGCTGCTGTTAGTGACTCAGTAGCTCATGCTGTGCTTCTGTCTCTGTCTGTCTATCTTTCTGTAGATGGGGTGCACTCTGTTAGTCACTCAGTAGCTCACACTCTCCTTCTCGGTCTGTGTGCTTCTGTAGATGGGGTGCACTCAGTACCTCACAGTCTCCCTGTGTCAGTGTGCGTTTCTGTAGATGGGGTCCACTCAGTAGCTCACCGTCTCCCTCTGTCAGTGTGTCTTTCTGTAGATGAGGTGCACTCAGTAGCTCACGCTGTGCTTTTGTCTCTGTGTGTCTTTCTGTAGATGGGGTGCACTCAGTAGCAGCGCAGGGGCTGCTGTTAGTGACTCAGTAGCTCATGCTGTGCTTCTGTGTCTGTCTATCTTTCTGTAGATGGGGTGCACTCTGTTAGTCACTCAGTAGCTCACACTCTCCTTCTGTGTCTGTGTGTTTCTGTAGATGGGGTGCACTCAGTAGCAGCGCAGGGGCTGCTGTTAGTGACTCAGTAGCTCACGCTGTCCTTGTCTCTGTCTCTGTCTGTGTGTCTTTCTGTAGATGGGGTCCACTCAGTAGCTCACAGTCTCCCTCTGTCAGTGTGTCTTTCTGTAGATGAGGTGCACTCAGTAGCTCACGCTGTGCTTTTGTCTCTGTGTGTCTTTCTGTAGATGGGGTCCACTCGGTGGCAGCGCAGTGCCTGCTGCAGGTGACCATCATCACGGACGAGATGCTCTCCAACAGCATCACACTGCGGCTGGCCAACACGTCGCAGGAGCGCTTCCTGTCCCTGCTCCTGAGCCAGTTCCTGGACGGCGTGGCGCGTGTCCTCTCCGCCTCCAGCGAGGACGTCGTCGTCTTCAACGTCCAGGACGACACGGACGTGAGCGCCAGCATCCTCAACGTGAGCCTATCGGTGGCGGTGCCGGGCGACGGGGGAGGTGGTGGGGGTCGGAGTGGGGGGGGCGGGGGAGGTGGGGGTGGGGGGGAGCAGGCCGTGGGCTGGGCGTGGCGGGGGAGGGGGGGCCACGGCGTGGAGTTCCTGGGCTCGGAGGAGCTGCAGGAGCGCCTGTACCTGAACCGGAGCCTGCTGGCGCGCTTCTCCTCGCAGGAGGTGCTGCCGTTCGACGACAACATCTGCCTGCGCGAGCCCTGCGAGAACTACATGAAATGCGTGTCCGTGCTCAAGTTCGACAGCCTGGCGCCCTTCGTGGCGTCCGACACCATCCTGTTCCGGCCCATCCAGCCCATCGCCGGCCTGCGCTTGCCGCTGCCCCCGCCGGCTTCACGGGCGACTACTGCGAGACCGAGGTGGACCTCTGCTACTCCAAGCCCTGCGGAGCCCACGGCCTCTGCCGCAGCAGGGAGGGCGGCTACACCTGCGAGTGCCTGGACGACTACACAGGTACGCCTCTACCCCTCTCTTTCTGTTTCTCTCTCCAGGTACGCCTCTACCCCTCTCTTTCTCTCCAGGTACGCCTCTACCCCTCTCTTTCTCTCTCTCTCTCTCTCTCTCTCTCTTTCTTTTCCTCCTTTCCTATCCTTGCTCTTCTGTGTTATCACAAAAAGCTCTGGATCTGGAGTTTTCTTGCTCTCCAAGGCCACTTGCCCCTAAAAAGGACACTGTGTATCATACAAGCAGTGCCAGCAAGAGAGAGAGTATGACGCAAAGCTGTGAGAGTATGATGCAAATCTGTGAGTTCTAAGTCACTAAAAAGTCACCCTGGTCTTTTGCTTGCTTTATTAATAAAGAGTGGTTCCTTTTAATGCAGGTGGAGTTAGTACAGGTGGAGTTAATGCAGGTGGGGTTAATGCAGGTGGAGTTAATGCAGGTGGAGTTAGTACAGGTGGAGTTAATACAGGTGGAGTAGTACAGGTGGGGTTAATGCAGGTGGGTTAATGCAGGTGGGGTTAATGCAGGTGGAGTTAGTACAGGTGGGGTTAATGCAGGTGGAGTTAATGCAGGTGGGGTTAATGCAGGTGGAGTTAGTACAGGTGGGGTTAATGCAGGTGGGGTTAATACAGGTGGGGTTAATGCAGGTGGAGTTAGTACAGGTGGGGTTAATGCAGGTGGGGTTAATACAGGTGGGGTTAATGCAGGTGGATTTCTGTCTGAGTAGGGATACAAAGCCGTGCAGCATCTTGACAGTTAAATGCATCACTTACCCAGAAGCACATCCAGCATCCGTGAGTCATCACAGCATAAAGGCAATCTGCCCAGAAGCATCAGGTGCTCATGTAAGACTAGAAACAGGAGTCAGACCTCATCAGGTGCTCATGTAAGACTAGAAACAGGAGTCAGACCTCATCAGGTGCTCATGTAAGACTAGAAACAGGAGTCAGACCTCACATGCATCAGGTGGCCTTGGAGAGACAGAATAAGTAACATTTAGTGTGCAGTGTCTGTCTGTGCCTGTGTGTGTGTGCGTGTGTGTGTGCGTGTGTGTGTGTGTGTGTGTGTGTGTGCATGTGTGTTTGCTTGTGTGTTTTCTTGTTCACCACTAATTCTTCTGCAAGAGTAGTGAGTCATGATCACAGTTGAATCGGATCAGTTACTGGTGTACTCTGCAGAGCAGCCTTGGGGTGAACTGGAAACTGAACCTGCCTCTGATTTAGCGATCCAGTAGCAGCTCAGACTGTCTACGGGAACGTTGGGGCGGTTGGTTTTTTTTCTGTCCTTGATCTTAACTCCTTACCTCCTGACTTAAGCCCTTTAGCATTACACATTAACGTGTCTGCTGTTCTCTTTAGCATTACAAGTTAATGTATCTGCTGCTCTCTTTAGTGTCTGTTATGACACTTAAATCAATATTAGCCAAGTATGGCTGCCATCTTCATATGGATTAGGTCCTGATGAATCTGTGCCCTGATGGAGTCTGGCCTCAGAGTGTGGCCCAGGGGAGACTGGACTGCTTTGCACTCGAGGAAGACCCAGTCTATCAGACGTGGAAATGCATGTCGTCAAACATGACCTAATTAAATGGTTGCACAGGGAGACATGGTCCACTGGTTGGAGTTGCTCTGTGCACAGGGAGTGTTTGCGTGATGATGAGGTATCGATCTTATAATCGTCTTTGTCTGCCTGCACAGGAAGAGAGCTAAATTAAACACTCAAAAGCTTTTTTGTCAGTGGCCAACCACTCATCTCTCTAGCTTTTCTCCCATGCCTTTCTCCCACTCTCGCATATTCCTTCTCTCTCTCTTTTTCTCTCTTTTTTCTCTCTCTCTCTATCTCTCTCTCTCTCTCTCTCTCTCTCTGTGAGAGAGACTATCTCTAGGAACTCTTCTCAGGGCATCCGCATGGGTTGGCATAAACACACATTAGCTCACAAGCACCCAGCATAGAACTTTTATCTTGCGTGCGAACACACACACCCACACACACACACACAAACGCGCACACACACACCCACACACACACATGCTCGGTAGCTGCTGTGGCCCCTGGGCTCTTGTGTCTTGTGTGGAGTGGGGTTGAGAGGGCCACGGACTGGGGCCTTTATCAGGGGATTTAAAATGTCTGTGTGGAAGACAATGCAGCGCTTTGGCACGGAGCTGGAACACCTCTTTGAAGAATAATGGAGGGAAGTGATTAATTATGGATGGCTACAGATGGAAAGCCCCCCCTCCATCACCCTGAACCCCCCCTTCGTAAGATGGCCACGAGATGAAAATAAGGAGAGGGGCTGGGGAAACAGAATAAAAGCGCTCTATAGACTCCCCTAAGCTCCCTTCTGCCTGTGGGAGAAGTTTCCAGCCTCCTCTTTCTTTTCTCTCGTTTTCAGTTCAAAACAAGATAACGAGAGAGGTGGTTGTGTTTTTTTTCCCTTCGCTTTCTCCCCCTCTCTTTCCTACCAGCTTTATTACCCATCAAAGCCAGCATCCCAGGAGCGTGTCTGAATGCTAAAACACACACACACACACTCACACACACACACACACACACTCACACACACACACACACACACTCCCATTCCTGCCCATCCGCTCCCATTTGAAACGGATTCCTCAGTTGGAGCACATTCCACGGTTATTTTTCGGTCCGACCTAAAAAAAGATTACACGCCTCCCAGAAAGAATCGACGACGACAAACACCCATCACAGTTAGAGGGGCGAGTAGGCAGGGGCAGAGCCCCCAGATAAGAGAGGGCACAGAATTAGGTCAGGGGCATAGTTAGCAACATCAAACGGCTAATCATGCCAAACGGCATAATGAGCTTTTTGAATATCACCATGGCAGAGAAGAGAGAGAGAGAGAGAGAGAAGCTGCACTTCGTTAATATGCAAATGGAAGAGGAATAATAACAGTTCTCTCTCTGGCCGTTTCGGCTGGGGTGCGAGAGAAAGAGGCTTGTGGGGGTGTGCGGAGAGGAAAAGAGCAGAAACGGATCCCTGCGTCTGAGGGTGTGCAGAGAGGGAAGAGCAGGAACGGGTCCCTGCGTCTCTGCCTCTCTCCAGCGCTTCAGGGGGGTGTGTGGAGAGGGAAGAGCTGCGTCTGAGGGTGTGCGGAGAGGGAAGAGCAGGAACGGGTCCCTGTGTCGTCTCGGCCTTTCTCCAGCGCTTCAGGCCCTCAGCTGGATCTGCCTGTGCTTGCGTGCCCTCTGTTGGCTCTGTCATAACCTGACTCTGAATTAGATACTTTAACCTTTCTAGCTTTGCACCATTGATCATGTGTCACCATTCACCTGTGTTAGCTCTTCACCAATAACCCTTTGTGCAGTACCAAGGCACAGTCCAGTATATTGGCAGCTCTTCACCAATAACCCTTTGTGCAGTGCCAAGGCACAGTGCAGTATATCGGCACTGTGGGTTGAGATGGCCATGGCATTATGGATGCAGCACAGAGGGCCTTGCTCCAGGGGCAGGCAGAGGCAGCCGTTAGCTGACAGAGGAGCAGGCAGAGGCAGCCCTGAGCTGGCAGAGGGGCAGGCAGAGGCAGCCGTTAGCAGGCAGAGGGGCAGGCAGAGGCAGCCGTTAGCAGGCAGAGGCAGCCGTTAGCTGGCAGAGGGGCAGGCAGAGGCAGCCCTGAGCTGGCAGAGGGGCAGGCAGAGGCAGCCCTGAGCTGGCAGAGGGGCAGGCAGAGGCAGCCGTTAGCAGGCAGAGGCAGCCGTTAGCAGGCAGAGGCAGCCGTTAGCAGGCAGAGGGGCAGGCAGAGGCAGCCCTGAGCTGGCAGAGGGGCAGGCAGAGGCAGCCCTGAGCTGACACAGGAGCACTTATTGATTGCCAGATGGCCAGTCACTGCCACTCCCCTAAGATTCGGCACAGTCCCAGGGCATGACGTTATGCGTAAAGATGTGCTTTGGATATTGAAGGAGCGAGTGGGAGAGACAATGTGGCCTTGGGCCACTGCATCTGGGCTAAAAGACTGAACCAGTCTAGACATGTGCCCCCATACCAGGACCTGCTGACATACACACACTGCCTCCTTACTAGCAGCTACACTGCCCCTGAGAATGAGAATGCCTGGGGAAATGGCTCGCTCTGCCTGGTTAAGCCACTCTGCCTGATTAGCACTTTGCCTACATCATGGTTTGAATTACAGGAGGTACTGGGGGGTACGGTACCCCTGATTAAGACACAGTACCCCCTAAAGACACAAAAATAGCAGGGATAGGGGGTACCAGCATATTAATGTAGAATATAAAAGGTAATGCCCCCCGTAAAAGCTAAGACCCCCCCACCCAGTTCACACTCTGGTCTAGATTGTTTACATTTCACTGTAATGTGACCCAGTTTCAGTCCAGTCTAACATAGTGCTGTTCCATAGCATGTCTTATTTTGGAGCACATTTATCAGGCTGAAAAACAAATACAAATTGCCTAATAGTCTGAAATGAGAATGATAAAACTACTGAATGATAAAACTACTTATAGCCGTCAGGAGTATTTCTGAGCACCAATCCAGGCCTGTTGCCTACTAGAGTCAGGTGTTAGACCTGTCAGGGGGTGGAGAATGCTGTGTGTGTGTGTGAGAGAGAGTGTTTGAAAGGCTATCAGCAGTGTATGTGTGTGTGTGAGTGTAAGTGTTTGAAAGGCTATCAGCGGTGTGAGTGGGATGTGAGTGTTTGAAAGGCTCTCTGGGCCTCTGAAGGCCCTTGATGTGGGCGCTGAAGCCAGGATTGGCTCAGTGTGAGCAGGTGTAGCCCCCCTCTCTACCCCCTACGTAGAGGCCACACACACTGCTCTCCACCGCTACCCGGCCCAATAGCACAGCCAGTTCATTATGTAAGTCAGTGTGGGGGTGCTGGAGCATGTGCCTGTGCAGTGGTGTGTGTGTGTGGGGGGGTGTGTGTGTGCCTGTGTAGTGGTGTGTGTGTGTGTGTGTGTGTGTAGGAGTGCAAGAGGAAAGTGTCCTGTGGGTGTGAGTGTGAGGGAGCACATAATCAGTTCTCTATAGGTTTGGGTTAAGAGCTACTCCTCGCTGTGTTTGTATGTTGTACAGTAGGTGCGTGGTGCGTGTAGGGGGATGGATGAGGCCTGTGTAAGTGGGAGATATAGTGTGTGTGTGTGGGTGGGGGGAGGTGGAAAGGCCTGTGTGAGTGTGTTTGTGTGAGTGAGTGTGTTTGTGTTGAGCGAGTGAGTGTGTGTGTGTGAGTGAGTGTGTGTGTGATTGTGTGTGTGTGAGTGTGTGTGTGGGGGGGGGGCACCAGTGGGAAATAATCATGTCTGTTCAGCATATAGAACCTCATCAATCTCACTCCTTTTCTGTCGCTCTCCCTCTCTGTCGAACTCTTTCTGTTACGCTCCCCCATCTTTCTCTCTCTCTCTCTCACACACACACACACACACACACACACACACACACACACACACACACACACACACACTAAGGGGCCGCTACGGCTGCGTGTGAGAGCAATCACCCACATCAGCAGCATGGCCTCTGCACATCCAGTCACCTTCTACACTTCCAGTCAGCCGGAACTGTGTGTGTGTGTGTTTGTGTGTGTGTGTGTGTGTGTGTGTGTATGTGGCTCCAGCTGTTCCATCATCAGCTAAGCACCGGGGCAACACGCATTCCACGTCCTGTGCTGATGTGATGTCTTCTTCCCTTTCAGACACACATGCCTTCACACACATGCTTGCATACACACACACGCGTGCACTCTCACAACACACCAAAAATATCTATCTCTCCCATGCTGTCTCACACACAATTGCGCTCTCTTTTTTTTTCCCCTCACTCTTTGTTTTTCTCTCTCTCTCTCTCTCTCTCTCTCTCTCTCGCTCTCTCTCTCTCTCTCTCTCTCTCTCTCTCTCTCTCTCTCTCTCTCTCTCTCTCTCTTCTCTCTCTCTCTCTCTATCACCTGGTCCCTTGCTGTTCTGCTCCCGCTGGTTATGTCTGATTGAGTGTTGAATTTGCCACTTTTTCCTTGGCTCTGAGAATTACTGTCTGATTGCGGCAGAGCTTTTCTATGTCCTTGTGTGTGTGTGTGTGTGTGTGTGTGTGTGTGTGTGTGTGTGTGTGCGTGTGTGTGTGCGTGCGTGTGTGTGTGTGTGCGTGTGTGTGTGTGTGTGTGTGTGTGTGTGTGTGTTGTGCACGGCTTATCGGCTGTGTGTTTGTGTCATGCTGGTCTGTCATTGTACCCGTGTGCAGTGCTTAAATTGCTTCATCACAGGAGGATTTTTACTTGTTGTGTGTGTGTGAGTATGTGTTGTGTTGAGTGTGTGAGTATGTGTTGTTGAGTGTCTGTGTGTGTGTTTTGGCACTGCTGGGCCCGTAGGCGTTGGCAGATGGAGAGAGGGTGGTGAGAGAAGAAGAATTGCAGAACCAGACGTCAGTCAGTCAGTCAGTCAGTCAGTCAGTCAGTCAGTCAGTCAGTCAGTCAGTCTAGTGCCTCTTGTAGCTCCTGTGCCTCCTCCAGCTCCTCCTCCAGTGCCTCTTCCAGCTCCTGCACCTCCTCTAGCTCCTCCTCCAGCTCCTGTGCCTCCTCCAGCTCCTCCTCCTCCTCCAGCTCCTCCTCCAGCGCTTCTTCCAGCTCCTGCACCTCCTCTAGCTCCTCCTCCAGCTCCTCCTCTATCTCCTGTGCCTCCTCCAGCTCCTCCTCCTCCTCCAGCTCCTCCTCCAGCTCCTCCTCCAGTGCCTCCTCCAGCTCCTGCGCCTCCTCCAGCTCCTGCGCCTCCTCCAGCTCTTGGTTCTCCTCTAGCTCCTCCTCCTCCTACAGCTCCTCCTCCTCCAGCTCCTCCTCCTCCTCCAGCCCCTCCTGCACCTCCTCTAGCTCCTCCTCTATCTCCTGTGCCTCCTCTAGCTCCTCCTCCAGCTCCTGTGCCTCCTCTAGCTCCTCCTCCTCCTACAGCTCCTCCTACAGCTCCTCCTACAGCTCCTCCTCCAGCTCCTGTGCCTCCTCTAGCTCCTCCTCCTCATGTGATGCAGGTTCACCATTATACAGAACAGCAGAGCCTCTCTCATCAATGACCTTTATTTTGTGTGTGTGTGTGTGTGTGTGTGTGTGTGTGTGTGTGTGTGTGTGTGTGTGTGTGTGTGTGTGTGTGTGTGTGTGTGTGTGTGTGTGTGTGTGTGTGCATGCCAGTGAGTGTGTGTCTGTAAATGTTTTTGTGTGCATGTGTGAGTGAATAATTTTTTTGTGCTGGCCAGGGGGTATTTGTGGTGATATTTATAGCATTCTTGTGCACACCACTCCCATAAACACACACACACACACACACACACAACACACACACACACACACACACGCGCGCACACAGGCTCTCTGCACTCAAGACCCACTTTCACACACACTCCCTTCACATCTTCCTCCCATCGGCCTCATCTAGTTCACCTTAGCAAAGTGTGTGTGTGTGTGTGTGTGTGTGTGTGTGTGTGTGTGTGTGTGTGTGTGTGTGTGTGTGTGTGTGTGTGTGTGCATTGGCATTGTGAATGTAATGGAGGTGGGCTGCACTGAGGGAGGGCTCGACCCAAACCTGCCCCACCCACCCAACTATTACTCGACCCAAACCTGCCCCACCCACCCAACTATACCTCGACCCAAACCTGCCCCACCCACCCAACTATTAACCCTCTAACTGCCACCCTACTACCACCTCCCTTCTTTCTTTCTTTCTTTCTTGCTTTCTTTCTTTTTTTCTTACCATCTTTCTTTCTCCCCAGTCTCTCTCTTTCACTCCTGCCTTCTTTTTCTTCTTTTTATCTTTGCTCTCTCTCTTTCCCTCTTGCCTCTCTCTCACCCCCTATGCCCTTGGGTCAGTGGAGAGGGAGCTTCATTAGCAGGATGCAAACTCCTTCAGGAGGAGCAGGAGACACACATTGCAGGAGACACACATTGCAGAGGACACACACATTGAAAAGAGACACACATTGAAAAGAGACACACATTGCAGAGGAGACACACATTGCAGTAGAGACACACATTGCAGTAGAGACACACACTGTGGAAGAAACAGGAGAGACACACATTGACAAGAGACACATTGCAGGAGGTGCAGGAGAGACACACATTGCAGGAGAGACACACATTGCAGGAGAGACACACATTGCAGGAGAGACACATTTTAGTCGCTGTGGAGCACCATGGTCTTCTTCTCTGCTCTGCTCTGCTCTGAGTGTTTGCCAGTCATGGCACGTCACTCTCTGGACCCACAGCTTACTGCTCTCAGCAGGGGGGCAGTGTGGCAGGCAGGCAGGCAGGCAGCTTCTCTCTCCTCTCCTTCTCTCGCTCTCTCTCTCACTCACACACACACACACACACACACACACACACACACACACACACACACACACACACAGATAGATGGGGATGGATGAGCATAGAAGGCTTCCCACATATTCTGTTCCACCCTGACGCATTGCCCAGAACTTGTTATTTTAGGATTCGAATAAATAATCAGGTCAACGGATCAGATGGTTCTGTTAGCATGCAGATGATTCTGGTCAAGTAGGGTTGTGTCG
>CM050211.1:11386149-11391149 GCA_027475355.1 Coilia nasus | reverse complement strand
CACTTACTCACACACTCACACACATTACACTTACATTGCACTTGCACACACAAACTGAGTAATCTTTATTTCTACAGCCTACACTGATTTGGTAAAACTATTAACTGTGTATAATTTATTTATTTACTAACAGAGTCAATGGCTGAAACGGTCACCTTACACTCTGGGCTCTCCCAATCCACTATCTCAGTCCTTTAGCTCAGAATCAGCTATTTATGTAGTTGTGTGATGTCCGTCACGACCAAACCAAACATTTTGCCCCGTACATGCAGAGGAGATGGGCAGAAGGGTTAATACTAAAGACAGTCACTCCTTTCCACTCTGCAGGGCTGACATTATCTGCGCTTTGATGTTTAATATCTTTCCCACATCCTTTAGTTCCCACCGCATCCTAAAGATGCCCTGTAGTTCCAACCGCATCCTAAAGATGCCCTGTAGTTCCAACCGCATCCTAAAGATGCCCTGTAGTTCCCACCGCATCCTAAAGATGCCCTGTAGTTCCCACCGCATCCTAAAGATGCCCTGTAGTTCCCACCACATCCTAAAGATGCCCTGTAGTTCCCACCGCATCCTAAAGATGCCCTGTAGTTCCCACCGCATCCTAAAGATGCCCTGTAGTTCCCACCGCATCCTAAAGATGCCCTGTAGTTCCCACCACATCCTAAAGATGCCCTGTAGTTCCCACCGCATCCTAAAGATGCCCTGTAGTTTCTTTAGTCCCTATCACACCCTAAAGATGCCCTTGAGTTCTACTGCATTCTTGAGCTTTCTGCAGACTATGATATAGACCATTGACAGCCCCCCCCCCCCCCCCCATATGCAGGCTATGATATAGACCATTGACACCCCCTCTATGCAGGCTATGATATAGACCATTAATGCCCCCCCCCCCATGCAGGCTATGATATACACCATTGACCCCCCCCCCAATGCAGGCTATGATATAGACCATTGCCCCCCCCCCCCCATGCAGGCTATGATATAGACCATTGACCCCCCCCCCCCCCCCACACACATATGCAGGCTATGATATAGACCATTGACAGCCCCCCCCAATGCAGGCTATGATATAGACCATTGACAGCCCCCCCCAATGCAGGCTATGATATAGACCATTGACCCCTCCCCCCCCCCCCCCCCCCCCCCCCCACATATGCAGGCTATGATATAGACCATTGACACACCCCCCCCCATGCAGGCTATGATATACACCATTGACACCCCCCCATGCAGGCTATGATATAGACCATTGACCCCCCCCACTCTACGCAGGCTATGATATAGACCATTGACAGCCCCCCAGCATGGACATTAACTAGTCCTGAAAAGTGTGTTTTTCCTTAGAGAGCAGCCTTGCCTGAATGAGCCACTAGATGGGCCTGGGGCAGCTACTGCTACTATTGCTGAGGCCCCTTCTGTGTTTTGCTAGTTTCGCACGCAACGTCTGCGTGATGCCCTTGCTGCACATGGGGCAGACAGGTTGACTGTGCGCCATCATGGAAGCGCATCAAAGACGACCCTGCGGCGTTGTGTTTTGGCCAAAAGCCCCTCATCAATACCTCTCTCTCTGTCTCTCTTTCGAGGCGCTTCTCTGCCTCCCTCGTTCTTTTTTTTATCTCTCTTCTCTCCCTGTCACGCACCCCTCTCCACGGATCGTATCTCTGTCTGTGTCTGTCCATCTGAGAGTGAGTGGTTTGTCGTTTTGCGGTGGATGGGGCTGCATCCTCTTTAGTGAGCGGGCAGTGGAGAGTTAAGAGGCGGGTTGCCTGAGGGCACTGCTCTTTCCGGTCGCAGCATTCCTGCCCTAACGCGCAGCATCAAGGCCCACTCCAGCGCATCTCATTACGCTTATTGGGCACAGTAACGCAATGAGTCAGTGTCTCAGAGTCAGTCTCTCTCTATCTCTCTCTCTCTCTGTCTGTCGCTCTCTCTCTCTCTCTCTCTCTTTCTCTCTCTCTCTCTATTTCTCTCACTGTCTGTCGCTCTCTCTCTCTCTCTCTCTCTCTCTCTCTCTCTCTCTCTCTCTCTCTCTCTCTCTCTTTCTCTCTCTCTCTCTCTATTTCTCTCACTGTCTGTCGCTCTCTCTCTCTCTCTCTCTCTCTCTCTCTCTCTCTCTCCCTCTCTCTCTCTTTCGCTCTCTCTCTCTCTCTATTTCTCTCTCTGTCTGTCGCTCTGTCTATCTCTCTATTTCTCTTTCTGTCTGTCGCTCTCTCTCTCTCTCTCTCTATTTCTCTCACTATCTTTTGCTCTCTTTCTCTCTCTGTATTTCTTATTCTTTCTCTCGCTATAGAATTTTTCTGTTACTGTCTCTTGCCCACTCTTGCTCTCTCATTCACTCTCTTCCCCCCTCTCCATCCTCCTCCTATTATCTCTAAGCCCCTATTCTGTCTTTTCTTTACCTCCCTCTCTCCCACTCTTCCCCTCTCTCCTCAGAGCGCCTTATTCTATCTTTTCTTTACCTCCCTCTCTCCCACTCTTCCCCTTTCTCCTCAGAGCACCTAATTGGTTGGCATCTCCAGTGTGCTGTGCTGATCCGCGCCCTTCTTCCTGTGGCCAGCTGCTTGCTGCAGCTGTTGGGCATAAAACACAATATTTTTACTTTCTTTAGTACTGGAGAGGAAAGAGCAGCTTCCATCCACAGCTGTGTGTTAGAAAGGTAACATAAGCCCGCCATTATCGCCTGTGAGCTGTACATTGGATTGAATTTCACCCCTCTTTTCTTTTGTTGTTTACCCTGAGTAAAGGGCGTGTGATGTTTTTGTCCTCCCCCTCCCTCCTCCCCCTCATCCAGAGTTCAAACTGGGAGGCATAGGAAAGAATAGAGTTGTTCTTTTCTCCAGCAAGGTCAGAGGTAGCTCTCTTTTAAGATGGCATCACTGACAATTTTTTTTCACAAACAAGACTGTGCAAAATGAAAAGTCAAACAAGGACAGATGTGTCAAAGTGTCACCAAGGGGAGGTGTGCAAATAAGAAACACATCGCTCATGTGAGGGGTGGGAGAGGGGGGGTGGGGGAGGGGTGAGGGAGGGGCGAGGGGCAGGATGAAAGACTCGCTGTCAGAGGAGTCCCACAAGGGATTTGATGATCATGTCGCTTCGTAGCATCGCACTGCCTCGTACTGTGTTGTGTGGCACTGCGTTGTGTGCTGTGTTACGTCGTACTGTTTTGCGTCGTACTGTGTTGTGTTTTACTGTGTTGCATCATATTGTGTTGTGGACTGTGTTGTGAACTGCGTTGCGTGGCACTGCGTTGCATGGTACTGTGTTGCATGGCACTGTGATGTGTACTGTGTTGCGTGGCACTGTGTTGCGTGGCACTGTTGCGTGGCACTGCGTTGCGTGGCACTGCGTTGTACACTGCGTTGCGTGGCACGGTGTTGTGCAGTGTGAAGTGTCGTGGCGCTCCGCTACGCTGTGCTCAGCCTGCCGCAGAGACTTTTGCCACAGTGAACTCAGCAGGGCCGCGTTTCCCCACGCCAGCTACTTAATGAATGAGGCGTGACAAATAGCACAGCTTTGTGTGCAGGAGCTTTATGGCCAGGCCTGCCCTTTGAGCCAGGCTCATATAGCAGAGGAGAGGGGGAGAGTGAAAGAGAGAGAGAGAGAAAGAGGGGGTCAGGATGTGAAAGATGAAGACAGTGAGTGAGAGGGAGGAGAAGAAGGATGAGGGGAAAGTAGTGAGAAATGTTGGAGAAGAGGGGGAACGAGAGAGGGGGGGAGGAGAGCGGGTGGAGAGAAAGAGAAAGAGAGTGATGAAGGGAGGATTGAGCAGGATGTTAAGACTGAGGGAAAACAAATGTGAGAACGCAGAAGGAAAGAAACTGCTCAGACCTGTTTTTTCCACTACTCCCTCTCTGCCTCTCTCTCTCACTCTTTCTCTCTCTCCCTCCCTCTCTCTCTCTCTCTCTCCCTCTCTTTCTCACTCGCTCACTCTCTCTCCTCTCTCTCACTCTCTTTCTCTCTCTCCCTCCTTCCCTGCCTCTCTCTCTCCCTCCCTCTCTCTCTCTCCCTCTCTCTCTCCCTCTCTTTCTCACTCCCTCTCTACCTCTCTCGCTCACTCTCTCTCCTCTCTCTCACTCTCTTTCTCTCTCTCCCTCTCTCTCTCTCTCTCTCTCTCTCTCTCTCTCCCTCCCTCTCTTTCTCACTCCCTCTCTGCCTCTCTCGCTCACTCTCTCTCCTCTCTCTCACTCTCTTTCTCTCTCTCCCTCCCTCTCTCTCTCTCTGTCTCTCTCTCACTCTCTCACCTCTCCCTCACTCTCTTTCTCTCTCTCCCTCCCTCTCTCTCTCTCTCTCTCTCTCTCTCTCTCTCTTTCACGTACACTCTCTCTATGCCTGTCTGCAGAGGCCGTCCATCTTTACGACTGCCTCGGAGGTCCTTTGAGTCATGGGGAGTAAAAGCAAAGATGGGGGGCCGCGAGGCGGCTTTGCAACCCGAGCCCACATGGATCAGGTTTCCTCAGGTCTCCAGAGAGCCCACATTGATTAGGTTTCCTCTTTTTACACCCCGGTGTCAGGAAAATGGCCCTGTTGCCATGTCAACGCCACCTCACGGCATACCGATTGATGTCATTGATTTTTTTTTAGTAAACAAATCTATTATCCACTGAAAAAGGTACAAGACGTGAGGTGTTATACCCCTTCCGGCCCAGTGATCATTGGTTTCATGGTAACCTGAGATGTGTTTCACAAAAGCACTACACTACTTCCGCAACATTACACCCTCTCCCAAAAAATAAAGAGTCAAATCGGAGTATTTTGAGGAGGCTGTTTTTTATCATCTGCTAATAATTAGAGAAAGATTTTAGAAATTGGAAATTTAATTACATGTTGGGTCTATTTAGGACATTGGAGAATACTTCAGACTCTTCAGAGACTACTACAGTTTCTTCAGTTTTTAATAAAATGTTTGCAGCATATTTTCACGCCACCACTGGCAAACATGCGGGCAGCGTTCCCCAGCTCTTCGTCCAAACATGCGGGCAGTAACAGTGCCCCCCCGA
>CM050211.1:11371149-11378649 GCA_027475355.1 Coilia nasus | reverse complement strand
CCTTATTTAACTCCTGAAGGGGGAAACTGAAACTGCGAAGAGGGCTCTGACCTCTGCTGACCCTTTGACCTCCGCAGGCGAGAGCAAGACGACGGTGTCACCTTACATCCACGGTGGCGTGAGCGACGGCCAGTGGCACGTCATCCAGGTGCACTACTACAACAAGGTAGGACACGCTGACATCACCCCGCTAACAACACACAAACACACACACACATGCTACACACAGACACACATGCTACACACACAAAAAAATGCACAGACACAGGAGCATTCACGCTTCCTGAGCAAGCTGTGACAGGATGTCGACTCCTGTGAGCAATTCCATCTTTTCTCTTCATTGCTGGTTCTATTTCCATCTGTTTCCCTCCTGCCTCCTCCAAACTCTCCCTGTGCTGCTACGGTTATTACAAGCCTGTCAAAGGAAAAGCTGCCACAAACCTGCCATGCATGCCGCAAAACTCTTCATGACCTGCCACAAATCTGCCATGCATGCTGCAAAACTCTTCATGACCTCTTGAATGTTTCCACTCCTGAAAACAACGTTCCGTAGCCTACAGATGCTTTTGACATAGAACTTTGCAAGTGACAGTCACATCATCAGGGCTCGGTTTCTGTAGATTATAGAACTTCTAAATGAAATAGTTAATAGTTCTACCAAAGGAGCATCTCCTTAGGGGTGACGAGTAGGTAAAGAAAGTAAAGAAAAGTAAGTGTCTCCTAGTTGGAGCTGCGTTCTGTGTTGTGGGTGTTGAATAACTCTGAGCTGCTTCCCCACACCCTCAGAAGTCCTTCTCTTCTCAGCCATTTGTGAATGCTGACAGGGTGTCAGGTGCGTGTGTGTGTGTAAATGTGTGTGTCTATGTCTATGTCTGTGTGTGCGTGTGTGCGTGTGTGTGTGTGTATGTGTGCGTGTGTGTGTGTGTAAATGTGTGTGTCTATGTCTGTGTGTGTGTGTTGTGGATGGGTGGATGGAAATGTAGTCCCTGCAGCCCAGCGTGGGGAGGGAGGCAGTGGGGGGGTAGTGGTGTGGCTAATGGAGGACTTTAGGGACAGACTGCATGGGGGGGGCAGTGGGGGCTGACTGACTGCAGGGGTACACACTGGCCTGTGTGTGAAGCATGCACCTCTCTGTTTTCACCTCTCTTTCTCTCTATCATTTTTGTTCTCTTCTTCCTGCTCTCTTTCTCTCTTCGCTGTGTCACTCCGCTAGTCTGCAGTGAGGGGGTGGCAGGCCGGGCTGGCATCCAGACTGAGTGGAACGCAGGCAGAGGGGGAGGGAGAGAAAGAGAGGAGAGAAAGTGAGATAGAGGAAGATAAAGTGTAAGAGTGTGTGAGTCAGGGGGGGGAGGGGGGGGGGGGAGAAATGAGATAGAGAAAGATGAAGCAGAAGAGTGTGTGAGTCGGGACTGGAAGTGTTCCCAGTCCCAGCAAGTCACTGTGATTCACAGAGAGCTGCATTGGCCACTGAACTGAGGTGTTGTTCTTCTCCCCAGAGGTCAAAGTCTGTTTTTATTTTTCTATCTATCAGTCAGGACTCAGGAGCTGCGTCAACAAGTTCCCAACTCCCCCCTCCCCCTCCCCCGCCCCATCCCTCCCAGTCCAGGCATTTTCCCACCCCTGCCTCCCTCCAGCTCGCACACAGGATGTGACATTTCAGGCCATTCAGGAAGTCACTTTGCATCATAAAGCTGTTGCCAGGCAACCCCCCCCGAGTGTGGATATTCTGGTCTGTGACTGTGATAACATAGCCATGACAGATTCCACAGCCTGCACAACTTAAAGCTGTGTGTGTGTGTGTGTGTGTGGGCGAGGGGGCTAGGTTAGGAAAGTGGGTGGGCAGAAAAGACAGAACCTTTTTAACGCCTTTCAGAGAAAGCAGCAAGCGGTCCGCTTGTCAATCATGTGATGCGGGTGATGAAAAGTCACCAGCAGTCTCTGTGACATGTCAGGCCCCGGCAACAAGTTCATTTGATCTTTTCGGTGCTAATTACAGATGCCCCGAATGTCTTTCCAGAAAAAAATGCAATTACCCCTGAAGACTTATTTATTGTTAATTGTTAATTAAGCCGAGGTAGTGAGATGACCCAAGGGGGCGGGGGGGGGGGGGGGGGGGGGGGGGCAGAGGGCCTCTGGGGTGGGGGGGTTGTTTAGGGTTGGGGGGGGGGGGGTCTGCTGATGACTGACTGTTGGAAAAAAAAGACATAAAACTGGACAACTGCAGGCTAAGCCAAGAACTTATGCTAATCACCCCCCCCTTCCCCAGCTGAAATCTCATTGGTCCAGCCCCCTGCGCCTTCAAACCTTTTAAAAGTGGTCTCCGCCCCTTTCCTAAAGCCGTCCCAGGATGCCTTGCAGCGGCGTGTCAGCGGTCGTTGGCCCTCACGGCAGGAAGGCAGTGGGATATGGGAGAGTGCCTCTCTGGTGCGGGGCGAGGGCGCTGTGGAGATTGGAGAGGGCCTCTCTGGTGTAGAGCAAGGGTGGTGTGGAGGTTGGAGAGGGCCTCTCTGGTGCGGAGCGAGGGCGCTGTGGAGTGAGGGCTCTGTGGAGGTTGGAGAGTGCCTCTGTGGCACGGGGCGAGGGCGCTGTGGAGGTTGGAGAGGGCCTCTCTGGTGTGGGGCGAGGGCGGTGTGGAGTGAGGGCACTGTGGAGGTTGGAGAGGGCCTCTCTGGCCCGCAGTGAGGGCGGTGTGAATGGCGATGACCGCATGCTTTGTGCAGGCCCCGGCCCCTGAAAGCCTCAGCCCTGGGGTGGTGCCCCTCTCACTCTGCTCACCACTGAACAGGAGCAGAATAGCAGAATGAAATGAAAAGGGCGAAGAAGTAAAGGGAGAGAGGGGAGGCAGGAGAAAGGAGAGGGAAAGATGGGAAGAAGGAGGGTGGTGGCCAAGTGGCTGCAGCGCTGCAGGCTTTGAGCTAAAAGACAGCGCCGCTGGGGCTAACGACCCCTCTTGGTGCAGCGATGGAGTGATGGAGGCTTTGGGCCAGAAGACAGCGCTGCTGTGGCTAACAACCCCTCTTGGTGCAGCGATGGAGTGAGTGATGGAGGCTCTGGGCCAGAAGACAGCGCTGCTGGGGCTCACCGCTTCTCTCGGTTGCCCGTGGAGACCTGCCCATCAATCACGGAGCTGCGTAACATTCCGTCGATCCATTCCTGAGTTTCCCTCCCGCCGAAGGTCAGCCCTAACTCCTGTCAGCACAGAGGGGTCACGCCTGGAAACTCCAACTCCCATGATTCCCGGTCAGCCTTGTTTGCTGAAGCCTGCTTGGGGTGGGTGGGGGAATGTGAGGGGGTATGTTTGTAGTCCTGAGCAAATATGTGCTCTCCAATCAGCAGTGACAGCACTGGGGTTTTGTGAAGCTGAGACGGCGCGTCTGGCAGGCATTAGCCACGGGTCAGCGCCAGTCAGTCAACAGCCGTGACGGACAGATAGACAGACGGACGGACGGTCGCCAAGGCAGCACGGCAACCCCCACAGCACCAGCTGGATGGCCAATTGCCGCCATCGCTCAGCCGCGCACAACACCAAGGTCACTGCCGCAAAAACCAAACACGCCGGGACAGGAGCCATTCCGGACCATTCTAGACCTTTTATTTTCTAGAGGCTTATTTTGGGGAGCGTGGAAATGAGTGTGTCGAAAGATTTTTGGTTTTTGGGGTTTAGGAATGTGGGGCGGTGATGTGGGGGGATTGAGTTGGATTGGAAGTAATTGGGGTGTTGGGGAGGGGGGTGAGGGTGGGTGGGGTGGGGAAGGTCATTGTAGACCCATAGTTTTGAAACAGGGAGGATGTTGTTGTTGGGTTCCATCTTGTTTTGCATCACAAGGCCGTTTCCTTGTGGACTTTTTAGATGAACATTGACAACAAAAAACATCCGTGCAGATCTCCGCCATCTATAGCTATCTAATTGACATTTGAATGAGGGCGGATTAGTCACAGATCAGTGTAAAATTATCTATTAGTTCTACTATGTTTAGGCATCAATGAAACACATTAGGCAAACTACAAAACTTGAGGTGTATAATCTAAGCATCCTTTCAGACAGAACCAGGTCACCACGGCGATCTTCTGCCTTTATCAATGCCTGGCTCTCAGATGGAAAAACATTTGGTCGGTGAGTTTGTAAAGGCCTGTGGAGAGGAAGTTGCCTCTTTCTGGAACATTCCCAAGCAGTCACAAGGCATCTCGCCCATTATGGATGTGTGTGTGGTGGTGGACCATCTCGTTATCCCTTCCGTTATCACATGTACCACGCCTGTATAATTTAATTCTTAGTAATGTTTTAATGCGACCCGCATGAGTCCATCATATCTGTTTGTCTCGTCGTTTCTCTTGTAATTCGTAGCACAGACAGTCTTCCAGTTAACAGCACAGATAGTCTTTCAGTTAACTGCTGTTGGGGTAAAAAATCAAACAACTTTTCTGCTCTCCTGGAGTTGAGCAGCCAACTCCATCTCCTTGAAACAGTGTGAGAAACTTGGTGTGAGAGAGTTGTGCAGTCCAGGTTGACGTGTCGGCCATGTGGGAAGGTGTGTTTGAATGAGGTTAAGTGGTGCCTGGCGCTGGAGTGATAAGAGACAAAAGGCTGCAGCTGCCATTAGGCGCGTACAGCAGGGCCTAGTCCCGAAGCCGCACCTGGTTTTCGCACACCCGTGATTCTGTGTGAGCGTCTGGGGGATGCTGGTGCTGTTTGCTTTCTTGTGTTTGGATTAGTCCTTGTGTGTGTGTGTGTTTTGTGTGTGTATGTGTGCTCGTGTGTATTTGTGTGTGTTTAGTGTGTGTTTGTGTGTGTATATGTGTGCCTGTGTGTATGTTTACTTGTGTTAGTGTAAGTGTAAATGAGACACACATGTACATGCATACACACACACACACACATGTCCCCGTGCTGCTGGTGGTGGTGATGGTGTGGTGGTGATCCTGGTGGTGGTGGAAGGCTGCCTCCCTCTGACTGGGGGCTGAGGGGTGGGATGGTTCCGGGTGGGGGGGGGGGGGTACTGGGGGTGGGAGAGATGGCCCCAGGCTGAAAAGGGGTCACGACCTTTATTGACGGAGCCATTATTCCCTTTCCTGCTCCCTCACCCTTTTCTCTCCATTGATTCCGCTGGCGGTGAAAGGACCTTTTGTGAAGGCAGAGATATTCAGTTGTCTTAGGAGGGATGGGGGCCTAAATGGGCGCTGTGTTGCTGAGGTTATCAACCTTCACATACACACACAATGTGACTGTTTATACATTTGTCTGATTTGTTTTTGTTCTACAGAAACATTTTGACAGTGTAGGAAAATCAGTTTTTACATCGGGCAAATGATGTATTTTCTGCATCACCCTGCTTTTTTGGGAGTTGCTAATGAAACCAGATAGTACAGAAACAGAACAGACTTTTGTCCCAGCAAGAAATGCTTCTCTTGTTCTTGAGGTTATTTAGAAAAGTGATTCGTAATGAGAGAGGGGGAAATGTGGGTGCCTAGATGTGACTTCAGCATCACATAAGCTACTTACAAACAGTTCTCCAAATATCCAGCACCTGGTTTTAAATAGTTCCACCCTGATGGAAGCTTCTGTGCCTGTGTACTGTCATTTTACAGGCGACCTAGACCCCAGAAGTTTTCAGACGGATGAATAACAAATAAAATGCTCAGAAATTCTTAAGTATTCTCTGACACCGTCTCAGTGTATTTTTATTTCTGGCCTCACAAAAGACGTATTTATAGCCGCTAACCCAAAGCACCCGCGGGGCGCACAGACAGGTCTGAGGGTGAGGGAACCAGCCTCACATCATCACACTCATGGCGTCCAACAACAGAGCCCAAATTCACCAGGGAATGAAATTAGGACCAAGACGACCTGCTCATCATTCAGTCCGGCTCGCTCTGTCCTTGTTGCCTCTGTGTGGACCGTAAAGATACAGAAACACACACACACACACACAGCTATAATCTGACAGTGCAGGTAGGGGGAGGGTGTCCGACTGTCTGTGTGGAGGTCTCACCCTAGTTTAACCCACGCGGCCTGATTGTGTGTGTGTGTGGAGGTCAGTCTCACCCCAGTTTAACCCAAGAGTCCTGCTCTTATGTCACTACTGGAGCGCCTCGTTGTGTGTGTGTGTGTATATATATATGCGTGTGTGTGTGTGTGTGTGTGTGTGTGTGTGTGTGTGTGTGTGTGTGTGTGTGTGTGTGTGTGTGTGTGTGTGTGTGTGTGTGTGTGTATATATGTGTGTGTGTGTGTGTGTGTGTGTGTGTGAAGCGCCTGATTGAGCTGGAGCACTGCAGGCAGAGTAGTGTGCTGTATATGCACACACACACACACTCGCAGTCTCTACCAGCTCTACAGTCTCTTGCACAATCACATTCTTACACACTCATCAGTGTGTCATGTCACACATACTCAGACAGCATACCATGAAGAAATATTTTCCCCTTCACACACACACACACACACACACACACACACACACACACACACACACACACACACACACACACACACACTTGTACACTCACGCTCCATCACACAGAGGAGTCACGCCTGACAAGGGCCTCCACTGATCCACAGTCAGTAGTGAGCGCTGTGTGTCACATCACTGCTAAGATGATGGCAGAGAGATACTGATCCACAGTCAGTAGTGAGTGGCGTTTGTGGCATCACTGCCAAGATGAGTGGAACAGACCATGGCTCTGTGGAAGGGCTTTCAGAACATCAAACGCTTAAAACACCGACTGACTGAAGGGATTTTATATTTATGTTATATTTATTTTATATTTATTTTATATTTATGCTGCCTTTTTATTATTCCTCCCCCCACTTCTGACTCACTCTACTCCCCACATGTGCTCTCTCTCCCTCTCCTTCTCCATTTGCTCTCCATCTCTATCCCTCCCTCCCTCCTCTCCCCACCCTCCTCTTGTCCTCTATTCATCCCTCTGTCCTACTGCTCTTTTCTTTTTCTCATCCCGCCCCTTCTTTTTACCCCCCCCCCTCCTCTCTCTCCATCTCTCTCTTTCTCTCTCTGTCTCTCTCTCCATCTCTCTCTCTCTCTCTCTCTCTCATCTCTCTCCATCTCCATCTCTGCTCCCCTCCTCTCTCCATCTCTCTTTCTCTCTGTCTCTCTCTCAGCCTATTCTGAACCAGGCCGGCCTCCCTCAGGGCCCATCGGACCAGAAGGTTGTCGTGGTGACCGTGGATAACTGTGACACATCTGTGGCACTGAGATTCGGTCATGTGATCGGGAACTACTCCTGCTCAGCCCAAGGCAGCCAATCAGGATCCAAGAAGTAAGAACTAGGAAGTGAACCAATGTTTTTTTTCTGGCTGTTTTGGGATTAGACCAAACTGATGTTTTTTTCAGAAGCTGTTCTTGGATGAGAAGTGTAACAATTCAACATTTGCATATCAACCCAAGCGAGTCTGTTAGGTTTTTTCACATGCAGTTTTCCTTAGCGTAAAGCCTGTGTTGTTGACATTCAGACACAGGAAGTTGTTTGTTATTTAAATGATTT
>CM050211.1:11361149-11366149 GCA_027475355.1 Coilia nasus | reverse complement strand
TCCAAACTCCCACACCATTTACACACCCAGAAGCAACATCCTTATACACACACACACGCACACACACAAACACACACACACACACACACACACACACACACACACTCATTTACATACACCCTCTTCACAGCAGGCTTAGTGTGATGGTGTTCTGCTGGTGTTGAGATAATGGCACATGCACTTCACTCTGGTGGATGATCCCAAACTGCTAGCAGCAGCACTTCAGCCCCACAGCGCCTGCCCACGCAACACACACCACAGACTAAACATACTCAACAGCTCTGCTCTTTCCCAATAAAAACCTCTGTGCCATTAGCTCTATTTCATGCTACAGTGTTTTACATTTGATATTTCAAGTATGTGTGTGTGTGTGTTGGGATGGGGGTGGGGATGGGGTTGGCAACATACACACACACACACACACACACACACACACACACACACAGAGCAATATCTTTTCAAATCATTCTATTCACCCTGAGAACTCCAGCTGCACTTTTACCAGCTAGTCTGTAGAGGGCCAGGCCTAGCAGGGGCTCTGCAGTAGCTGGTTAGCGCTGTGTGTGGCTCTGCAGTAGCTGGTTAGCCTGTGTGTGGCTCTGCAGTAGCTGGTTAGCGCTGTGTGTGGCTCTGCAGTAGCTGGTTAGCGCTGTGTGTGGCTCTGCAGTAGCTGGTTAGCCTGTGTGTAGCTCTGCAGCAGCTGGTTAGCCTGTGTGTGGTGTCTGTGTGTGTTTCAGGTAAAATTAAGCTGAAACGGTTTAAAAGCCACTCTGCTCTGATCTAGCCTACTATCTGGCTGTGCGAGCACATGTAGTTGGGCTCCCCCCCTTATCTCCCCACGGGAAATCTCCTGTATTCCACACTTTACATCAGTGTCACTTTCAGCACTCCCAAAACGCACTGACGCAACTGGGCCTGAGCTGGAGGGCTGCGCCATCTCTTGGTCTGGTGGAGAACAGCGGGCGCATCAATATTTCATGGGCAGAACAAAGGCAACCAAATTACAAGCTGCTCCTGTTTTTGAAAGAGGCTGAGTGGCAGCGCAGATGTTTCCATAGCTGCGCATAATGTTATAGCCGGTGTACTGTTTGTATGTGAGTCTGTGCAGGGGAGTTTGTCTGGGAAATGATCGTCTTCATGGAGGGACTTGGAAAACCATGACCAACTTGAAATGATGATTGTGTTTGCTGTATATGTGTGTGTGTGACCGGGGTTTTAGTTTAACTGCTGCTCATTCTTTGCTGTTTGTCCTTCATATGTAATCCTCTCCATCTCTTTACTCTTTCTCCCAACTACCCTCCATCTTTTTCTACATCTCTTTCTGTTCCTTTCTGCACTCCATCCCACCCCTTCCATTTCTCTTTCTATTACTGTTTACTCCTCTCTCTGTCTCTGCTCCTCTCTTTCTCTGTCTCTCTCTCTCTCTCTATCTCTCTCTCTCTCTCTCTCTCTCTCTCTCTCTCTGTCTCTCTCTCTCTCTCTGCTCCTCTCTCTCTCTCTCTCTCTATCTCTCTCTCCCTTTCTCTCTCTGCCCCTCTCTCTCTCTCTCTCTCTCTCTCTGCTCCTCTCTCTCTCTCTGCTCCTCTCTCTCTCTGCCCCTCTCTCTCTCTCTCTGCTCCTCTCTCTCTCTGCTCCTCTCTCTCTCTGCCCCTCTCTCTCTCTCTCTCTCTCTCTCTGCTCCTCTGTGTCTTTCTGCCCCTCTTACTTTCTGCCTCCCTCTCTTACCCCCTCCCTTCCCTTCTTGTCCTGTTTTCCCTGTTGCTCTCTACCTCTCTCTATCCTTTATTCCTTTTCTCTTTTCCTGCCTTTCTCTCTATTCTTCATTCCTTTTCTCTCTCCCTGCCCCTCTCTCCTTTTCCCTCATTCTGTCTCCCTCTCCTTCTGCCTGGCCTTCTCTCTCTCTCACTCCCTTCCACTCCCTTCCTCCCTCTCTTTCTCTCTCTCACTCCCACTCCCTTTCACTCCCCTCCTCCCTCTCTCTTTCTCTACCCCCCCCCATCTCCATCTCTCTCTCTATCTCTCCCCGTAGCTGCGGGAGGGCCGGCTGCAGCTGCTGGTGCAGCGTGGTGAGGACTCTGGGCTGTCGCGGCTTGATGATGTCATGGTGAGTGACGGGGCGTGGCACCATGCGCAGGTGGAGCTGCGGGCGGCTGCGGGGGGCGTTGCCGGGCGACACAGGCTGGTGCTGACCTTCGACCACGGCCTATATACGGTGAGACACACGCACACACACACACACACACACACACACACACACAAGCACACACACACACACATATGGTTGTCTGTGCAAACAGATATTCATTTCTGCACTCAGTTACACACTTTTTAAATTACATACACAGATGATGACTACACACACCTGTGCACACACTAAAATATCAGCACACATACTCACAGACTCAGAGTCACACCAATAGGGTACAACAGACAAACACACAGATGCTCTCCCTCAGAATAACAGGAAACCCATCGATAGCCAAGTGGCTCTAAAAGTGTGTCCAGTACCTTCATTGGGCTTTAGTGTGTTGTATGGAATCGCAAAGAGCCAATCAGCTCCTCCTACTCGCACTGTACCTCCGTAATGAGCATGTAAGCGTGGAGCGGATGCCCACATGGTGATGCCATCGGTGGAGTGTGGCATTCTCCTTGTGGTACTGGTGGTGCTACCCAGTGGAGTGTGGCATTGTGCTGGTGATGCCACCCAGTGGAGTGTGGCATTGTGCTGGTGGTGCCACCCAGTGGAGTGTGGCATTGTGCTGGTGATGCCACCCAGTGGAGTGTGGCATTCTGTGGGTGCTGCCACCCAGTGGAGTGTGGCATTCTGCGGGTGCTGCCACCCAGTGGAGTGGGGCATTGTGCTGGTGGTGCCACCCAGTGGAGTGTGGCATTGTGCTGGTGATGCCACCCAGTGGAGTGGGGCATTGTGCTGGTGGTGCTGTGCCATCTGCAGCTACCCACTGGGGAATGTAAATACGACGCAGAGTGGGCATATGGAGGGGCATGACACGCTGTAGGAGACAGGGATCAAACAGCGTGTGTGTGTGTGTGTGTGTGTGAGTGTGTGTGTGTATGAGGGGGATAGAGAGGGAGATGATGCATTTGTTTGTATGTGTGAGTGAGTGTTTCTTGTGTGTCTGTGTGTGAGGTTGTGTGCAGGTGTTTCTGTGTGTGTGTATGCATGTCTGTGTGGGTGTAAGACCCTGTTGTGATTTATCTTTTGTTGTCGTGTGTGTGTATGTGTGTGTGTGTCTGTTGTTTGCGTGTGTGTGTGTGCCTGTTATTTTGTGTGTGTTTCTGTGTGCATGCATGTGCAGAAGGGTGTGACTACTGGTAGCCCATCTGTTGTGTGTAGGGATTAAACTCATGAAGCAGATGACGTAATACTAACAGGAAATAAAAATAATAGGAAAGACTACAGGAAACCAGCAGACATATTTACAGAATTGTCTAAAGTAGCGTCTGAGAGAGTAATGACAACTTTGGATCTTTTGCAGTATTGTGTAGTGTTTTTTCCCTGAGGTATATGCATATGTATATGCAATATATATATATGCAATATGCAATACTGTTTATGCAATGTGTTGGTCTGTCCTAGTTAGGTAGGAAGGTGTGTGTGTGTGTGTCTGTAGCATATGTCATGTGTGTTCGTGTGTGTGAGGGAGATGTGTGTGTGTGTGTGTGTTTGTGTGTGTGTGTGTGTATCATATGTGCTGCAGGCCAGTATGGAAGTGGACAGCAAGCTTGTGTGTGTTTGTGTGTGTGTGTGTGTGTGTGTGTGTGTGTGTGTGTGTGTGTGTGTGTGTGTGTGATATGTCATGTGTTGATGTGTGTTGTGCTGCAGGCCAGTATGGAGATGGACAGCAAGCTTGTGTGTGTGTGTGTGTGTGTGTGTATGATATGTCATGTGCTGATGTGTGCCGTGCTGCAGGCCAGTATGGAGATGGACAGCAAGCTTGTGTGTGTGTGTGTGTCATATGTCATGTGTGTGCTGTGCTGTGCTGCAGGCCAGTATGGAAGTGGACAGCAAGCTGAAGGGCTCGAAGCTGAGGACGCTGACCGTGGGTGGCCTCGCCGGCGAGAAGGACAAAGTGACGCAAGGCTTTCGTGGCTGCATTCAGGTGACCTACTTTACCTTACCATTTTATACACACACACACACACACGCACACACACACACACACACACTATTTTAAATGCAGCATTTCTCCCTACTGTGGAATACATTGTAAGCCCACATGCCTTATAGAGAGGTTATGTATGTGCCTTTTGTACTGCCTTAGGTAACACATTAGCTTTGATACAGCAGATGATTACTGTATTTATTTAACCTTTATAATGCCAGAGTTATGTAAAACTGTACTGCGATGACAATCTGCAATATAACGAGACCAGATAGAAAACATTTGACGAACTTTTCTTTAGCACTCATAGTGACATAGCATGTATATATTAATAAAAAAAAATCTGTGATATCGAGGGGGATCACTGTATAAGCTATATTCCTTTTGCTGTGTGTACTGTCTGTCCTGTATAAGCTATATATTTTTGCTGTCTGTCCTGTATAAGCTACATTGTGTTGCTGTCTGTCCTGTAGACGCTATATTGTGTTGCTGTCTGTCCTGTATAAGCTATATTGTGTTGCTGTCTGTCCTGTATAAGCTATATTGTGTTGCTGTCTGTCCTGTATAAGCTATATTGTTTTGCTGTGTGTGCTGACTGTCCTGTGGTGTCCTCAGGGCCTGCGTATAGGGGACAGTCCCAGCAGCATGGTGTCTCTGAGTCTGTCTCAGGCCCGCCGCCTCAACGTGGAGTCCGGCTGCAACGTGCCGGACCCCTGCCTGTCCAACCCCTGCCCCCCCAGCAGCTACTGCAGCGACGACTGGGACTCCTACTCTTGCACCTGCCACACAGGTGTGTGTGTTTAGAACTTCATTATTACTAGGGCAATTAACTTAATTGAAAGCATATTTTAGTTCCATGTTGGTGCAAAAAGTAAC